>JAMPIV010011636.1:92500-591086 GCA_024509875.1 Oreohelix idahoensis
AAAAACCTCATAAAACTTCATTAAAATCTCATAAAACCTTACAAAACCTCATAAAAACATTATAAAAACAAAACTAACATAAAAACGAGAGACACAGATAACAAATAAACTTGAAGAATAAACACAACTAGTTTTTTTTTTGCACTGTAGGAAGAAAATAATAAAAACTTGACATATAAGATAATACAGACCAGTGGATGTGTGGAAAGTACACAACGGATAACAGCAGTTAAAAACATATGCATTCTTACCTTGTCAGTACACCTGATCTCGCACGTCAGAATGATCAAACATTAGCAGTTAAATTATCAGAAACTTTGCCAGTTAGGTATACAGTGTAACTTTTACCAGTAAGGTAAAAATGTAACTCTTGCCTATTCGGTACATATATAAATTACGCCAGTTGCATCCATATGTTGCTTTTACTAATGAGGTAAAAATATAACTTTTGCCAGTTAGGTTCACATGTAACGTTTGCCAGTTAGGTTCACGTGTAACTTTTACCAGTTAGGTTCACATGTAACTTTTGCAAATTAGATTCTCATGTAACTTTTTGTCAAGTATGTACACTCGTAACTTTTGCCAGTTGGTTACACATGTGTCTTTCGCCGGTTACATGTCACTTGTGCCAAATAGGTAAACATCTAACCTTTGCCAAGTTGATACACATATAACAAAGTCTAATTTCTATGCAGATATTAACTTTCATAAAACTATTGTTGGAAAACACAGTTTTGATTATCACATGTAGCCCTGATTGCATACGCGTCCAGTTATTTTAAAGAATGGTCATATACCTCAAAGATGCGAAACAAATATTACACGATTTCCTTACAGGTCAGTTTGTGTCGACAGCAAACACGAGCTGTTGTTGGTAATGTTTTAACAGGTACAACTTGCTAGATGTAGTTCCCATCCCCTGACAAGAACTCACACTAACACGCTTGCAGGTTTAGACTAAGAGAAATGTTAGCTTATCCAGAAACGGGTTTCGGGATGGCCTGGTTCCTGGTTCCAGAACGAGGCATCAGATTGGCTGCCGGTTTAGATGTGTTTATGCAAGTGTGGAAACGTGTTTTACTTACGCCTAGAATGACAGAGAAAGGTTTGGGGCGGGGGACGCATGGGAAACCAGAATGTTATATTAATGACTGCTGTTAAAGTTACTGAAACGGTAGTATATACCTAACTCTGAAAGGACGGGAGGCCATAGTTTGGGGCCGATTTTCTCAGGTGTTTGTACCAGAAGGTCAATTATCGTGGTCCGAGATATTTTAGCTAAAGTTTTATTTCATTTTTGTTGTTGTCAATGTTGTATTTTAGTAATCCTCTTTCAATTTCCTTTAGAACTATGTATAACGTTACTGTCTTCTTCTTCGATCCTTAACCACCGACCGTCAAAGCAGTCAGTGGCCATCACGCCTAGTGGCGTCTTGTAGGGCAACAACAAATTGATTCCACCTTGCACGGTCGGTGGCCATCCTTCGTACAGTGCCCCAACTCTGGTTCACCCCTTGCATCCCAGCCTCCACAGTCCTCCGCCAAGTTGTTTTTGGTCGGCCTCTCTTTCGCTTTCCTTCAGGGGTCCAAAGCATTGCTGTTCTTGTGATGGCATCGGGGTCTCTTCTGAGGACATGACCAACCCAGCTCCAGCGTCTGCCAGCTATGATGGTGTGCATGTCCTCTTGCTTGCCACGAGTAAGCAGATCCTGGTTGGTGATGGTATTCGGCCAAAAAATGCGGTGAATTTTTCTTAGGCATGTTGTGTGAAAAGAGGACAATTTTGACATTTCCTTCTCTGTGACTCTCCAGCATTCCGCACCACAGAGAAGCACAGAAAGCACGCAGCTCTGGCACAATCTCAATTCTGTGCCTGTGCTGCACTGGGAGGACCTCCAGATGCTACTTAGGCCAAAGAAGGCCGTTCCTGCCCCATTCATTCCGATGCCGATGTCTTTGCCCGCCCCACCGTCTGGTGTTACCATGCTTCCTAGGCATGTGAAGGTATCTGTCTGTACCAATTGCTGATTCCTTACTGATATGGGCTCAGGGTTGCTCACATTGAGCGTCATGACCTCAGACTTCTTTAAATTGATGTTCAAGCCCACCTGCTGGCTAAATTTATTAAGTCTATCCGTTTTTTCCTGGATGTGTTGATGTGAATGTGCCAGCAGTGCAATGTCATCTGCATATTCCAGATCTTCCAATGTAGAAAATGTAGTCCATCTTATTCCTCTTGGACTGCCCTCTGTTGTCTGGCGCATCACCCAGTCTATGACTGTTAAAAAAAGAGTGGTTGATAAGGGGCATCCCTGTCGTACTCCTGTCCTCACCTCGAAGGTTAGGCCGCTCTGCCCAACACTACACGCAAAGCTGGCACAGAGGCTTTCTATGATTGCCACCACGCAGCCCGGAATTCCACAAGCCCTCAGTATTTTCCATAAACTGTCCCTATGTATGCTGTCAAAAGCCTTTTCAAAATCAACAAAATTTATGTAAAGCTGTCTCTGCCATTCTGAGCACTGCTCTATAATGTTCCTGAGAGTGAATATATGGTCTACACATCTTCTGTTCTTTCTAAATCCTGCTTGTTCTTTCCTCAGTTTGTAGTCTACTGCCTTTGAAATTCTCTGTATAATTATCCTGCCTAGTATTTTGCTGGGAACTGAGAGAAGAGTGATTCCTCTCCAATTATTGCAGTCTGCAAGATCTCCCTTTTTGGGCAATTTGACAATTATTCCTTTGTTCCACTCTGATGGTGTTGTCCCCCGTTTTCCACACTTGTGCAAATAGTGGTTCTAATAGTTCTGCTGCTAGCTCAGGGTCTGTCTTAAATAGCTCTGCATTTAAGTTATCATGGCCCGGAGCTTTACCGTTCTTTAACCCTTTGATTGCTGTGATGATTTCTTCTTTTCGTGGAATGTCTGTATTTACATCTAGATCGTTTTCAGCCTCAGGAACATTCAATTGTGTCTCTGGTATTTCCTTGTTCAGAGTTTCTCTGAAGTGCTCTGCCCATCTTGTTTCCTGTCCTTCTGCTGTCTTGATGAGATTTCCTTGCTTATCTCTTACTAATGTAATATTGTTTGCACCTTGTTTTCCGCTGATGAATTTAGTTATTTTGTATACTGTGCTTTGTTCATTTCTCAGTGCTGCCTCTTCTGCCTGTTTTGCAAGATCGTCTAGGAAATTCCTTTTGTTGGCTCGGGTTTGGCGTTTAACTTCCCTGTCCAGCTGGCTGTACTGTTCGCTATATAGTTGCTTTAACCTGGGGGACTTCGCTTCTGTTTTCTTTCTTTTCATTTCCTTTCTCATCTTTATGGTGTTTAGTGTTTCTGGTGTTATCCAGTCTTGCTTCTTCCTTTCCTGGAATCCTAAGCATGATTTGCTACTTTCCTTATATACTGTTGAAATGGTGTTGAAATTCTGGTCTATATCATCAGTCAATGTCTTTTCCTGGCTTTTGGCAAATTGATATCGTTTCTTAATGTCGGCCGCAAAAGCTTTTCTGGTAAGGGGGTCCTTCAATTTGCTGATGTCAAACCTTTTCTGTGTAGTTACAGTTGGTCCAGCCCTTCTTAGTTTCACTTTCAGTTTTGCTACTACTAAATGGTGATCACTTCCCACATCCGCGCCTCTTCTTACCTTCACATCTTGTAATGCATGTCTCCATCTACCGTTAACCATGATGTGGTCTATCTGGTTTCTGTCCCGACCATTTGGTGATTCCCATGTTAACTTGTGAATTTCCTTATGTGGGAAAAGTGTTCCTCCAATGACCAGGTTGTTAATGCTACAGAAACTTATTAGCTTATCCCCATTTTCGTTTGCTGTTCCGCTGCCGCATTTCCCCATTGTTCTTTCATTGTTTGTATTGTGTGTACCAACTTTCGCATTGAGGTCTCCCATTACTATAACAAGATCATATCTAGGTGTGTCTTCCATTTCTTTCTGCAGTTGTTGATAGAATTCATCCTTGACCTCCTCATCGCTATCATTCGTTGGTGCGTAGCATTGTATTATTGTAGTGTTGGTGAATCTCCCTCTCAATCTCAATCGTATCAGTCTGTTGTTGATGGGTTTCCATTCCAGTAATGTCCTTTCTATCCCTTTCTGTAGAATAATGGCTACGCCTTCACTGTGCTGTCCATCCTCTCTTCCAGAGTAAAGTACTGTTTCTCCTGTTGCTGTTTTAACTTTTCCTGCCCCTGTCCATCTGCTCTCACTTATCCCCAGGATGTGTAACCTATAGTTTCTCATTTCTGCCGTGACCTGTCTTAGTTTACCTGTCTCGTACATTGTCCTAACGTTACTGTACTTAATTTTAAAAAACACAACCCTTAAACTGTAACACCATAGGAAAACTCAAAGCCAAAGTAAACTCTACTATGTCCTCATGAGAATCGCTCACAAGTAACACGGCAGGTTCTTGTAGAACGTCATTGTGTGTGTGTGTGTGTGTGTGTGTGTGTGTGTGTGTGTGGTGTGTGTGTGTGTGTGGGTGGGTGGGTGGGTGGTTGGGTGTGCGTGCGTGTTTTAATGTGAGACAATAAACGAGCAAATCAGGGCGAAGAGAAATAACAAGAACCACAGAAAAGAAGCATATAGAGAATGAAAGATCAGCGAACATGATGTTTGTGTTAACACAACTGTCATGTCAAATATATGTATAAAGACATCGCATATAACCTGCATGGATCCATGTTTAAAGAGGAAATATGCAAGGAAAGAAAGGAAGAAATGTGAAACAGGAAGAAAGACATGAACACATTTAGACATAGAGAGTAGAGCCTACAACTAATTTCAGTGGAACAAAAAGATGATTTAATATGGTATATTGATTAAAAACCCCCTTTAGACCCAAGTAGAACAGTCCCAACTAAGATGGTTTGGCCATGTCTGCAGAATGGGAGAAGATCGGCTACCACGACAAGCATTGGAAACAAAGAGCCAGGGATCCAGACCTCCATGACGACCCAGAGTCCACTAGGAGGACAACATTAGACAAACTCTGAAGGACCGAGGACTAGAATGGAACCAGGCCAGGAGGAAGACAGCCGATATGATAGTCTGGCGCTCTCTCTTCCACACCTCTACACCTCACGGTAGAAGAGGAACGACTAAATAAGTAAGTATATTGATTAAAAAAAAAGAGTGTTCGGATTTATGAGAATTGAATTGGAGACATATTCACATACGGAGTTCGAGAATTCCGTTTTTAGAGAGAGAGAGAGAGAGAGAGAGAGAGAGAGAGAGAGAGAGAGAGAGAGAGAGAGAGAGAGAGAGAGAGAGAGAGAGAGAGAGAGTTCAACGGAAAGTGTGATAAAATGACTAAAGTAGACATAAAGAGAATATATGTGGAATGTGAGATTGTCAATAAACAAATGAAGATAATAAATACTTTATCGTTAGTTCTCGCAGAATGTTTTTTGTGTGTGTTTTCTTTCAGTTACTTTATTTCTATATACCTCTACACCTGACGGTAGAAGGGGAGCGACTAAGTAAGTACTTTATTTATCAGCTATTGTATCTCACAGCAAAGTTACGGTGATCCGGGTTAGAGACCTGGTGGCATAACTCCCCAGTCTATCCAGCTGAACATTGAGATCCTGACTATCCTCTTGAGTCAGGGAAGGCAAAGAAGAGAACTGCACATGCAGTCTCATTTAACTGAAGCCTAGTGTAGTGAAATCTCTAACACTGCACCCACTTAATGCAATATCTTCTCCCTGTGTTTTATTATGAGAACACGTAGATAACAAACAAGTAGACAAATAGAAAGATATATATATATATGACAGACATACCGGCAGACAAACAAATAGATAGACAGACAGACAGACAGACAGACAGACAGACAGACAGATAGATAGATAGATAGATAGATAGATAGATAGATAGATAGATAGATACACAGATAGACAGACAGACAGACAGACAGACAGACAGACAGACAGACAGACAGACAGATAGATAGATAGATAGATAGATAGATAGATAGATAGATAGATAGATAGATAGATAGATAGATAGATAGATAGATAGATAGATAGATAGATAGATAGATAGATAGATAGATAGATAGATAGATAGAACGAATGAACGAACTTAATTTCAGAGGGTTAAGAATTGGGCACGCAGGTTAAATTTAACCCCTATAGATAGATAGATAGATAGATAGATAGATAGATAGATAGATAGATAGATAGATAGACAGACAGACAGACAGACAGACATACAGATAGACAGACAGATAGACAGACAGACATATAGACAGACAGACAGACATATAAATAGATAGATAGATAGATAGATAGATAGATAGATAGATAGATAGATAGATAGATAGATAGATAGATAGATGGACGGACGGACGGAGGGACGGACGGACGGACGGACGGACGGACGGACGGACGGACGGACAGACAGACAGACAGGTAGGTAGGTAGGTAGGTAGGTAGGTAGGTAGGTAGGTAGGTAGATAGATAGATAGATAGATAGAAAGATAGATAGATAGATAGATAGATAGATAGATAGATAGATAGATAGATAGATAGATAGATAGATAGATAGATAGATAGATAGATAGATAGATAGATAGATAAATGGACGGACGGACAGACAGACAGGTAGGTAGGTAGGTAGATAGATAGATAGATAGATAGATAGATAGATAGATAGATAGATAGATAGATAGATAGATAGATAGATAGATAGATAGATAGATAGATAGATAGATAGATAGATAGATAGATAGATAGATAGACTAATTACACAAATATTAAAGTTGCCACTCACGTTAACTTCTTGGTTGACGTTTTATTGTTGTCCTTTGTTATGAAGATCGAGATTGACTGAGTGGTTAGAGCACTGGTCTTTCGCGGAAAAGAGGCCAGGTTCGATTCACGGTATGGTCACGCTCCAGTCTACACTGATGTAATTTGGTACCTGACTTTGCTCTTGAGTTACGGAAGGAAAAGGCAGCAAAGAAGGTAACTGGTCACCCAACTCCTCGGTGTTGAACCTTCGTATAGTGAAGTCTCTAACACTTCACTTCACTACGGCAGAGTATCTTCTATGGGACTACTCTTATGTTTGAGAGTCAACCAACATGGTTGCCATGCCATTCGAGTTGAAGTTTCTGATGTTTGTTTTGTGCACGGCTTCTTTTGATTACCATGTATGTCCCAAAGTTATGAAAGCCTATATTACCTTCTGTATTCTGATTTTTATATCACTCCATGCCAGCAGACAGAGACCCACAGAACCACGACGCAGAGAACTGGATCTCTGTCGTGATTGGAAAAAATGTGTGTCACTTTTAGCCAAGTGGTCTGTACTGTCTTGTTCTCTATTTTTTTGTCTACGTCCACTTTTCTTTCTTATAGCTCCAAAAAGTGCTATTTCTGGCATTGGTCATGTCAATCTTATGTTGTACAGGCTAAATTTCACCCCTTTACACGAGGACATCAGCATCTAGTCCTTTTATTCTGCCTTTCTTGTAGATGGTGACTAGTTTTATGTTTGAGAGTCAACCAACATGATTTTCTAGCAGATGGTGACTAGTTTTATGTTTGAGAGTCAACCAACATGATTTTCTTGTAGATGGTGACTAGTTTTATGTATGAGAGTGAACCAACATGATTTTTGTGTAGATGGTGACTAGTTTTATGTTTGAGAGTCAACCAACATGATTTTCTTGTAGATGGTGACTAGTTTTATGTATGAGAGTCAACCAACATAATTTTCTTGTAGATAGTGACTAGTTTTATGTATGAGAGTCAACCAACATGATTTTCTTGTAGATGGTGACTAGTTTTATGTTTGAGAGTCAACCAACATGATTTTCTTGTAGATGGTGACTAGTTTTATGTTTGAGAGTCAACCAACATGATTTTCTTGTAGATGGTGACTAGTTTTATGTTTGAGAGTCAACCAACATGATTTTCTTGTAGATGGTGACTAGTTTTATGTTTGAGAGTCAACCAACGTGATTTTCTTGTAAATGGTGACTAGTTTTATGTTTGAGAGTCAACCAACATGATTTTCTTGTAGATGGTAACTAGTTTTATGTTTGAGAGTCAACCAACATGATTTTCTTGTAGATGGTGACTAGTTTTATGTTTGAGAGTCAACCAACATGATTTTTTTGTAGATGGTGACTAGTTTTATGTTTGAGAGTCAACCAACATGATTTTCTTGTAGATGGTGACTAGTTTTATGCATGAGAGTCAACCAACATGATTTTCTTGTAGATGATGACTAGTTTTATGTTTTAGAGTCAACCAACATGATTTTCTTGTAGATGGGGACTAGTTTTATGTATGAGTGTCAACCAACATGATTGTCTTGTAGATGGTGACTAGTTTTATGTATGAGAGTCAACCAACATGATTTTCTTGTAGATGGTGACTAGTTTTATGCATGAGAGTCAACCAACATGATTTTCTTGTAGATGGTGACTAGTTTTATGTTTGCGAGTCAACCAACATGACTTTCTTGTAGATGGTGACTAGTTTTATGTATGAGAGTCAACCAATATGATTTTCTTGTAGATGGTGACTAGTTTTATGTATGAGAGTCAACCAACATGATTGTCTTGTAGATGGTGACTAGTTTTATGTTTGAGAGTCAACCAACATGATTTTCTTGTAGATGGGGACTAGTTTTATGTATGAGAGTCAACCAACATGTTTTTCTTGTAGATGGTGACTAATTTTATGTATGAGAGTCAACCAACATGATTGTCTTGTAGATGGTGACTAGTTTTATGTTTGAGAGTCAACCAACATGATTTTCTTGTAGATGGTGACTAGTTTTATGTATGAGAGTCAACCAACATGATTTTCTTGTAGATGGTGACTAGTTCTATGTATGAGAGTCAACCAACATGATTGTCATGTAGATGGTGACTAGTTTTATGTTTGAGAGTCAACCAACATGATTGTCTTGTAGATGGTGACTAGTTTTATGTTTGAGAGTCAACCAACATGATTTTCTTGTAGATGGTGACTAGTTTTATGTTTGGGAGTCAACCAACATGATTGTCTTCTAGATGGTGACTAGTTTCCTATTGTTTGATGAACTCGTGGACCCGGGAGAGTAACTTTAACTGTTCGTCCTTTCGCGCGCGTTTAGAATCTCGAACTCATGTCGTTCGTAAGACTGCCAAGGGTTGCTTCAGCTGACGTCTTTGTCCTGTATCTAAAGTCGCCAGGGAAACATTTCCCTAATGTCTTGTTACGTTAGAGCCTTGCACGCACAGAAGCCACGCTCAACCACCTGCAGACTGATATAAGACTATTTAAGCGAGGTGTCTTTATCATTCAATACCGTTGTCTCAAGAAAATTCTGCCACTGGACAAAGTGATATTCTGCGCCAGAACTAAATAGCAGTTGTAGTGCAGGAATGATTCTTTATTCGAGCCTTGGTCAGAACATTTGTTCTGTGATTCCTAATGTGATTGCTGCTGTCAGTAGATTACAACTTCCACATAATAAATATTATAAGGCAGTCTACGTCATACTGACAGGTTTAATTTATAAGGCCGCTGCGTGGATTACTTAACCACAGCCTGTTGCTGAAAGTGTCTATCGCTCCAGCACATACGGGCTGTCGCCTTTGTCATCCAATCATTTTCGGCAACACTGTCCGACCCATTAACAGCCAGTTAACGCGGAGTATATGGGCATGCCGACAGATAGAATTCGTCGATAGCCAGTACTTGTAAAGCACACATTAATCGTGCTGTCGGGAGTCTACCACCTTACATCGATTTCTGTTACCTACACGTAAGCAGTAGTCTTGCGTCTTAGATTATTTACCTACATCACATATTGCCGCCTGTTGCAGTTAACTTTCATCTCAGCACATACAGACTGTCGCCTTTGACTTCCAGTCAATTTCGGCAACACTGTCCAACCCATTGATAGCCGATTACCTCTGAGTATGCTGAAATACAACTTATAGTTCAAGTCTACATTATCCAGCGTACGAGGCGCCCCAGCGCGCCTACTGGATACTCGCTCGCCAGCAAAAGTCCTCGTCGTTTGGATCTATATATCAGTGGGTGCAAATGTTTCTGCACTCGTTGTAATCTCCTTCATCAGCTAGTGAGGCCCCAGCCACAGGAAATTGTGAATGCATAGGATTTATTATGACGCAGTTACAGAGAGAGCTTATCTCCATAACCTTTGAATCAACATAGTTTTTTTTCCTAGCTGAGGAAGTAACTTACCTACCATGATTAATTTCAGTACCGGAGTGGCCGTTTCACGCGAAACTACGGGCCTAACCCCTTTAGTTAGATTATCTTGGTAGTGAGAAAGTATACGGGTGTTGGTGGTTTGGAGTGAGTCGTTTTGCCTGACAGATTGAGTGAATTTCTTTTCTGTGATTGTGACATATAATCACTAGCCCATCAGAGCTAGTAGGGTTATTAATTTTTGTTGTAATCGTAGTTTCATTAATAAATATATTTATATGTTCTAAGCGGTTTGAATTCATTCTATTCTATCTGTCACTTGATGTTTGCTGTTGTAGTCCTTACTGTAATATATTTTCATATTTTGCATGCGAGGACGGAGAAAGGTACGACATATTAAACCATGGTCTCGAGTATGGCTGGGAAGTAGACCTTAGATATTTGATTATATATCTCTATTCTCTCCAGAAGTCATTTCTCTCTCCATATTTTCATTATTGACTTACTTTTCTGTACTTTCACATTACTCACTCATATTCTGTCGAACTCAATCCTCTATTTCCATACTCATGACAATCTCGCCAACTACTTCTCTCTTCATTCACAGTATTTTTACTCGTGTCCTTTTTATTAATTTATTCTGTTATTGTCCATGAAATGCGCCCACGTCTTGAGTTGTTACATTCAAATTTCGAATTCGTTCTTGCAAGTGTTAATGTCCATGTTTGTTTCCCTATTAGTATTACAGCGTATGTTTCTTTTAAAACTGTTTTTTTAAGATGCTGATCTAGCTAACTCATTCATTCATTAGTTCCCCGTATTACAAAAATAAATAAAAGAATTGTCTAAGCAGTCACGTCCTGTTGTTACACATTTTCCCACCAAACTTTCAATGTGACGTTGTGTGACGGTTGTGGGAGGCAGGTTAGGAAAAATGTGACGTCACACAAAAATTAAAATGTCCGTACTCGCTTCTTACACAAATTAGGTTTCTACTTTTATCCACAATAGTTAACTGTTATCCGCTTAGTTCACTTTTATTAGAATTTGTCAACTTTTATGTGCAATAGTTAGCTTTCAGCCGTAATAGATAAGAACCCCCTCGTGGACGACTTATATCCCTTGTATATTTAATTATCTCAGTCGTGCCATCTCGGACGTGAGTCAAAATCTTTTTCCATCAGAGTTGCAGTCTTGAAATTATATAAAATTTGTGCTCTTCTGGAATTTGCACTACACTGCACGACGCTCAATGTAAAGTGCATCTTTTTTCTACAAACGTTGCAATAATAAAAAACACATAGTAAAGTATCTGGAATCTACAATAAATTGTATTGTTATTAATTTTCTTGCTACTTGATTGTTTCCCTTTTACTGGGGAGAGGATGAATTACATCTCTTAAAAAAAGGCCACATCTTTTTCCACAACTCCAGAAAATTTGATAAAATAACTTCATTGAGAATCACTAGAGTTGCCAAGTCTTCTAAATGTGCTACAGATGTTGAAAGGTTAACACGTTAGCTTTAGTTTTGTCCCCGTCATTAATTTGACGGGCATATTTACTAGTTAATATTATAATCTCAGCTGGAATATCGGACAGTTGTTATAACCTTTAACTGGTTTAAACTGTTTTTAATTATATATTTCTTTTTTTAAATAATGTAATAGGCCTACACACCTGAGGGTTTTTGTGATGTAATGTGACAAGGGGGAGGGAGTTAAAAAATGGCCAAAATTGCGTGACGTCATATGTGCACGCTCCCTTTCAGAACTTACGGCCTGGAAACTAAACTGCGTGTCCATTGAAATAATGCGCAATTGTTCCCATCCTTAATTAAGGATGGTATTTATACATATTCACCCCACCTCCTTTTTTAAAACACTATTTCTCTAGTTCCTCCCCCCACCCCCAATTTGTATTTCGGGTGAGTATGAAAAAGTATCTTAAATTTAGCAGTAGATAATGAATGAGTTATTTAAAATTTGCAGTAAACCTGACGATGGAGTCGCTCAAGTCGATACGGCCTTAAATACTGATTCGCTCTATAATTGTATAACCTATGCGTCCAGATAATTGACAACAGGTGAATTAGTGACGTCATGAGGACGTGGAGTAGAAAAAACGCATCATAATTATTTAATCGTTTATTATTATTCATCTCTGTAGGGCACATGTGCTCAGCAAAGTTAAATCAAGTCTACGTATCCTGTGCAACTGCTTGCAAGTTCTTCCCATGTCTGTTTCTCCCCTTCAGCTCCTGTCCCCAAATCCTTTCTTCTCGTGTTTTAGGTCTCTCTTTTTTGTTCCTCTGGGATTCAAGAAGACCATCTGCCATGTCATGCTATCAGTGGATTCCCTTAATGAGTTAGCTACTCAGCAACCAGTGTTTTCTTATTCCACTGGTTATTTGTCTGGTTTATTATTCCACTGGTTATTTGTCTGGTTTATTATTCCACTGGTTATTTGTCTGGTTTATTATTCCACTGGTTATTTGTCTGGTTTATTATTCCACTGGTTATTTGTCTGGTTTATTATTCCACTGGTTATTTGTCTGGTTTATTATTCCATCAGTTTTTACATTGGTAAATCTTGTCAGCAGTATTTTAATCTTTCTATTGTGCGCAAGGACCTGTTATGAAGGTGGAACCTTCTGGTTGTCGTTTTCCTTGTTCTCCATGACTGATAGCCGTACAATAGGACTGTCTTGACATGTCAATAGAAGATTCTCATTTTTGTGTTTAACTTGATCTCTCTATAAACAGATATGCCGCGTGTAGTTCCCGGCCGTCTGTGAAGAGACAAACAAAGAACAACTACTACACACTCATGCATGTCGTACAAGGCTACTAGAATGACGTTGTGCATGGAGTTGGCAACCTCAACATGTGAAACCATTTGCCACAGAAACTACAGCCACAAGATCATGTGACTGCTTGGTCCAGGCTTCTTGACAAGGACTAGCTGTAGAGCGTGATCCCACGCGCTGTAAGGACAGCATGGTAAATGATGACTATACAAGGGTATGTATATATATCTCGTATGTAGATAGATCTTTTTTGTTTTAAACCAGTGGCACTTGGGCTTTTAGCCCTTCGGCCCAATGACATGTCATTGCGAGGCTGGGGAACCTGTGAACTTTCCTTCCAACCCGGTCAGGAGCTTCTCTCTTTCCCATCCATAGATAGATAGATAGATAGATAGATAGATAGATAGATAGATAGATAGATAGATAGATAGATAGATAGATAGATAGATAGATAGATAGATAGATAGATGGATGGATGGATGGATGGATGGATGGATGGATGGATGGATGGATGGATGGATGGATGGATAGATAGATAGATAGATAGATAGATAGATAGATAGATAGATAGATAGATAGATAGATAGATAGATAGATAGATAGATAGATAGATAGATAGATAGATAGATAGATTCTAATGCAATGAAAGTCGCCTAACTAATTAGTAAATCACAAATTCCTATAATTACCCTAACCAGTCCTTCCATATACTGTATTCTGTTTGTTCGTTAACCTGCACAGAAAGATAATAAAAAAAACGTAAAAAAAAACTGCCCTTGAGTAAGGTCATAGCTCATGATCTAGTTTTAAAGCCAGATCACAGACTCCATCTTGTTTAACTTAACAGCTCCACCCACTGTTCATATTATCTCTCTCTCTCTCTCTCTCTCTCTCTCTCTCTCTCTCTATCCTATATGTTGCATGTGGTCAAAGAATAAATATAAAGCTCCAAGAAATAAACATATCAGTATTAAATTTAGAAGTTTTAAAAATTTCAACCGTGAACTATTTTTACATGATTTGCGAACCGCACCTCTTGCCAGTGTTTATCAGCTTTCTGATCCCGATGACGCCATTGCCCATTGGATACGTATCTTTCTTTGTGTGTTTCATAACCACGCACCAACTAAAGAAGTTCGTGTGAAACGACAGGTCAAATCTCCATGGATCACACAAGCAGTGCTAGACGCCATGAGGCAGAGAGATCAAGCTCACAAAAACAAGGACTTTAACATATACAGAGCACAGAGGAACAACGTGCAATATTTAATTCGTAGAGAAAAAAAAAATTACTTTAAAAATTTGGTTCAGAACAAAACAAACAGTAAAGATATATGGAAAGCAATCAATACCTTAGCGAACAAGCGAAATCTGTCAGTCTCGTCAACTCCTAATACCTCATTTACTTCCACAGACTTCAGCAATTACCTTCAGGCAGAAATAAACAGTCTTAAATCTACAATACCAAATTCACCTTGTGACTTAGGCAGGCTGTCAGTATTTTGTGAGAACAAATGTACCAACACAATCCCATCCAACATTCCGTTTATGACAGTTAATGAAGTGTATAACTATCTTCTAGGACTTAAAGATAATAACTCATCAGGACTTGACGGAGTCAGTAATCGAATACTGCGTTATGCGGCTCCAGCTATTAGTGATTCGCTTACATACATATACAATCAATGTATCGCACGGAGTTACTTTCCGTGGCACTTTAAAGTCGCTAAGGTATATCCTCTCTTAAAACCTGGCTCTTCCGACAATAGTAACCTTGATAACTATAGGCCAATCTCCTTAATATCATCGCTATCCAAACCACTAGAAAAAACACATACATAAAATAACACTACAACACCTAGTTAACAATGGCTTGCTAATTGATAGTCAGTCAGGGTTTAGACCTAAACATTCATGTCACACAGCTCTAACTAAGATGATTGACAACTGGCACTTAAATATTAATAACGATAACATATGTGGGGCAGTTTCTGTAGACTTTAAAAAAGCATTTGATATGATAGATCACGCTATTTTAATTAGAAAACTAGAAACATCAAAAGTAAACCTTCAACTAGTGACGATAATTAAATCATTCCTGTCAGACAGAAAACATGTAGTTTCTTATATTAACTCTTGCTCAAACCCAACCGTAATAAATACCGGCGTTCCTCAGGGCTCTATTCTTGGGCCTCTACTTTTTGCCATATACATTAATGACCTTCCACTACACGTCGAGCACGCATCCTGTGACCTATTTGCTGATGACTGTACTATCTACACAAGTGATACAAGTTGCAACACACTCGAACTATCGTTACAAAAAGATACAGACAATCTGATTAAGTGGAGCATCGGAAATCGCATGCTAATTAATATAATTAAAACAAAGTGCATGTTAATATCAACTAGACAAAAATTACAAAATTCTGAGAAAACAACACTTCAGATCTATATTGGTACCTCACCAATTGGAAACGTTAATGAACATAAAACTCTAGGAATAGTCGTTGACCAGCATCTAAATTGGAACTCACATGTTCATGCACTGACCAAGCAAACGGCACAGAAAGTTTACCAGTTAGCTAAAATCAAACATTTCCTAGATGAAGATGCACGAAAATTGTTCTATATATCTCACTTACAAACAAACCTTGACTATTGCTCCACAATCTGGGATGGTTGTTCTATGTCCAACACAAAAAGACTCCATTCACTACAAAAGCGTGCAGTGCGTCTAGTTTCTGACAACTGCCAAACACAGTGTGTAGATCTATATAAAGATCTCAAAATACTGCCTCTAAGAAAGCGCTTTCTGTTCAACAAAGCTAAATTTGTTCACAAAATCCTGTCACAGAATGCTCCAACATATCTGTGGCCAATGTTCAAATACAATGAAAGACGCAGTCAACGCCTTAACAAAATACAAGTGCCCAAGCCTAGGCTTGACTTATTCAAGAAAAGCTTAGCTTACTCTGCTGCTCATCTTTGGAACTATCTTCCACATTATCTAAAACATAACAACCTCAGTCCCTATTCATACAATCGTAAACTTTTCGAATACTTTATGAGTTCTGATTATCTGCCCCCCTAATGTGATTATTTTTCCGAACAAATGGTATAATATCGAGTGTAGGTTTAATGCTGATGTTAGTGCTTTTCAATATATTTTGTTTCATGTTTATAATTAGATACTGTGAATGTGAGTATGCTAGTATTTTACCTTTACAACGTTGAATTCCTTGAATTGATGGGTAAAATATATGTGAGAATAAATGAAATCAGTATAAAAGACGAGAGAAAGGAAGGGCAGAATGTCAGACGGGCCTGTGAGCCCAATTCTCAACCCTTTGAAAATAAAGTTCGTTCGTTCGTTCTCTCTTAGACGAACCTATGTTCCTATTTCTGAACACTTTGAAAACCAAGTTCGTTCGCTCTCTCGCTGGCTCTCTCTCTCTCTCTCTCTCTCTCTCTCTCTCTCTCTCTCTCGCCTTCTCTCTCTCTTCTTTAGACGGGCCTATTTAGTCCTTTCTCTCAACACTTTGAAAATAAAGTTCGTTCGCTCTCTTTCAGTCCCTATTCATACAATCGTAGACTTTTTGAATACTTTATTAGTTTTGATTACATGCCCCCCTAATCAGATTATCTTTTCTTATAATATCAATTGTAGGTTCTAATGACGATGTTTGTACTTTTCTACATATTTTATGTCATGTTTATAAGTAGTTAATGTTAATATGAGTGTGCTATTTTATTTTACTTTGCAACGTTGAATTCCTTGACATTGATATGTAAAATGCATATGGGAATAAATGAATTCAGTATGAAAGGTGAGAGAAAGGAAGGGCAGAATGTCAGACGGGCCTGCGTGCCCAATTCTCAACCCTTTGAAAATAAAGTTCGTTCGTTCGTTCGTTCTCTCTCTCTCTCTCTCTCTCTCTCCACCTCTCTCTCTCTTAGTTAATTTTTCGGCTATGTCGACATACAATAACATCCAAGTGTGTCAGCTAACAGTTCACGTAAGTGCTGAGTTCAATGAGTGCAACAAGATAACAAGGTTGGAAAGTACAGCAACAACAAAAATGATGTCTGAAAGTTCACACAGTACAGCCGTGAAATGTGTAGCTGAGAATAAGTGAACAAATGTATTGAGTAGTAAATGTTATGTGTTCGTTATCTGCCAGATCCATGCGACTCACAAGGGTTTAATAAATACATGTCACGCTGTCATGTCACGTGATTTCTGTTGTGTATGTGTTTTCCTTATCATTATCATCATCATTATTTTACTTATCGCTCCCACTGGAGTATGGACACACCACTATAGCTGGTTCCAGTGGCGTCACTAGGGTTGGTTGTCACCCAGTGCGGTAACTCATGGTGTCACCCCCATACGGTCCGCACCCCCTTAGTGACGCCCCTGGCTGGTCCCCTGTTGTCAAGCCTGCATAAGCCATTCACATGCTCTTGCAGCAGTAATTTATGTAACATTCCCTGTGTTACATGATGACGTAGCAAGCCACATGCACCTCATATTAGTCACTTTGTACGATTGAATGACAGAGCATTAGGCTTATTCTTTCTTTGCCTCATAAGAGCCCCCCCCCCCCCCTCCCCCCTCGAACTACAAGTGCCATTTTTTTTATCTCCATGTATAATTCCCTTTCTACATGTGTTTTTTTTCTTTTTTTAGGAAAGGGGGGGGGGGGGGGTTGGCAAGTGTTTCTCACAGTTTATTTAGACTTGCTTATAATTGCTCAAATTAGGCTTTGACCTGGTTTTTCTGCCCTGCTTTTCGGGCTGTTGGGCAAACGCCCGATCGACGAATCTTGTATCGCTGGCTTATTTGGAACGTTTAAAATTCTTCTCTTGTTCTTGCCAAAAATCTCACACATTTTGGCCATTTTTGTCATATTTTGTCGACTTCTTGTATCACTTTCAAACGTGTACTTGTTCTTGAAATTGGGCTAACAATCATCGACACATTGGCCACCTTGTCTACACTTCAACATTCTTGATTGGGGGATTATCTGACTGTCTTGTTCTTGCCAACAATCGTTATCACACTATTGGCGCACCTTATTCTACTCGGCCGTCTTTTATGGACATTTCGTGGTTTACAGCACATTAATATGCAAGCCAGTTCTGTAGAATTATAAACTTTTTCTCTGGAATCTTGTAGAAACATGTCAAGCATTAGCCTTGTTGAAGATGATAATGTTTAAATACAAGACGAGAGATCAAATGTAGCAAGCGTTGTGTGTTGAAAGCTTTAATGATAATGTTTAAATACAAGACGAGAGATCAAATGTAGCAAGCGTTGTGTCGTTAAAGCGTTGTATGATAATGCGTAAATACTAGGTGTGTAACCGAGAGTCTTTGTGTAGCCTTATGGGTACATCTATGGCAGCGTAGAATTGGAATACAGCAATTGTGGCAGTGTCACAAAATTAACCGTGATACAACGTTAAAATATCTCCAATGATAAAACGTAGGGATAAAAACTAATGCGTAAGCTGCTAGAATACATGATCGCCCACGCCGCGGGTCATCACCCGCCATGGAAATTAAATTGTTAGACTTGAAGGCAAAACGGAACGGGATGAGAACGGAGATCAAAAGGAAAAATCTGACTGAACGCGTGCTTGAAACTAGCAAGGCTAAAAGACGCAAGTGGTGGGGAAAGGAGGAAAAAGTCACGTTCCCCAAGTTGACATAAAGTAAAGAAATCGACAAAAGGGACCTTGGATATTATACGCCACAGTCATTTTTTGGACGCTTTTGCGATAACTTAGTCCGTTTATTTGAATGCAGTGATGAACGCATTCCAGAAGATTCTAGAAAATATTTGAAAAGTAACTTTTCTTAATAATAATGTTAGGAATATAAAACCTAGCTGGCCGGATGGCCCATCTTGAGCAGTGAAATAATATGCTTTCATTTATACAGACGGACAGATAATAAGAAAGATATTGACAAAAGACTGTGTTGTTCATATCAACGATCGTCTGCATTGAAATAAAACATGTCACTAATTTTCAAAAAATTGTGGCCTTGAAGACGCAAGTGCTAAAATCTAGTTGGAATGAAGAGACGGGGTGGGATGGTGAATTGTGGCTAAAAATAACTTTAAAGGGCAAAATTGTGTAGGGGAAGGCAGAGTTGGTTCAAAAAAAACAAGTGTGTTTTTTTGTGAAACGCAAGTAGAGACGGACGGACCAACAGACAATAAGGCATACTTGACTGAGGTATGACTGAAATGACTTTTTGGTAGGATATTTGAATTTGAAAAAAGAAAAGGCAGTGATTGGCCATAGATGAATATATTATCGGCGCTCAGACGCGCATTTTGTGCCATTCATTATAAGTTGTCCTAGTAGACACAGTGAATTATTAAGTGGTGTAATTCCCAGAAGCTATTGAAATATTTAGAGGGACGCCATCCTAAGGCCAGCAGCTCAGCTGAGTTTTGCTAGCATTTAACTGTGTTCTATATTCATAATTCTGGTAAGACTGAAATTATTTCTTTGTACATTTTAATATTTGTTTAAGGTTTCGAGTGATTTGATACTGCAATAGCATAATCTGTCCCTTACAACAAGTAAGGATTCGCTCTAGACCCCCCGCCCCAGTTCAGGGTCTAGAGACAAATAAAATACATAAACTCCAGCAAGGATTATGAAGGACAGATCAAGTGTTGAGATCAGTGAAACATATCACCTATCCTATTCTATGGCAGGAAGCTAATGAACATATTTCAGAATACGTAGTCTGGGAGAACTTATCCTATGTGAAACCAACTTGGTAAGATGTGTTGTTTGGTCAGAAAGATCTGACCCGTCTATGTGGTGTTGTTGTTGTGTAGTGTTGTGTCCAGAAATGGTTAGAGGATGGAATTCTGACACATGACTAATACTTTGATTGCAGAACTGTGAGTTTCAGTTGGCACCAATGCGGTGTCAAATGAGTTGTTGAATATTACAAGAGTGGACCCGTGCAGTAACATTTTGTCAGAGCAGCCTATTATAGCCCCCAAGCACGGAGAGGTGGGGCCACCAGACTTCTGATATTGCCCCCAAGCACGGAGAGGTGGGGCCACCAGACTTCTGATATTGCCCCCAAGCACGGAGAGGTGGGGCCACCAGATCTCAGCACCAGAGCTACACCTTCAAGCTACGTGAGCGTCTGGTCTGCTGAGAATTCACCAACTCAACTTATTTGCTAACACACCCATAAAAATTCCATCAAATAACTGGACAATGTGTAGTCACCATAGACAGGGAGTGATGAGGCCACCCCAACAGCACATCCATTAAGTGTTCTCCCAAAATAGATTACAACTATAAACAGTAGTAATATTAACTAGTCTAGTAACATACATATGTACACACCTTGCATTTATTATGTAATATTCATGCATTTCTTTCATAATTGCAAAACCTTTCATATGTTCTGGCCAAATTAAAACCTTGGTTCAGAACAAATAAATTTAAAGAAAATTACTATCAAAAATTTTACACACTTGAGTTAGTTCAGTGTATTATAACATTTATTAATATTATTAGACTTAGTAAATATCTGTGTGTGTGTATGTAAACTACCACAACACATTACATATCATTACCCTAGACATTTAACGTAGCCACATTCATTAGTAAAAAAAGATAGGTGTGAGGTCGTAGTGGTAGCAAGAAGGGCCTTCTGACAATTCACAGCTACATTTTATCTCAGGAGCCTTCACAGCTGACCTCATGCATCACACTTAGTAATATCACCATCATACAATACCATCAAATCCACTACATATATTGGGGTCTCTTTGTCCCGGGATAATTAGCCTATCAAATATATTAGGATCTCCTGGGGGGAGAATTAGATTAGGGGAACACATTATAAAAATTAAAAGTGTCCCTTAAAATTAAAAGTGTCCCTGAAAATAAAAGTTGGTGAATCTTCACAGCCAGTGGTAGTTAATTAATTAATTAGAATTATTTTAGACTAGAGTAATTAGAAGTACTTTAGTGGTTGGAAATTTTATCTTGCACATTGCTAGATTTGTTTAAAAAGTATGGCGGAGCTGGCCAAATTCAGATCAGCTGCTGTGCTGACGGCAAAGGAGATGGGAATGGATGGTCAGATTTTAATTCAATATGTAACGGCTGAATGTGATAAGTATATTGAACGGGAAGAAAGAAGATTAGAAAAAGAGGCTGAAAGAAAATTAGAGTCTGAAAGGTTGGCTGAAGAGAAGAGGTTACAAATTGAGGCTGAGACTAAGAGGTTACAAATTGAGGCTGACAAAGAGGCTAAAGCATTGGAGGCAGAAGAAAAACGACAGCAAAGGGAGGCAGAAGATAAAAGGTTGACTGCCGAAAGGGAGGCAGAAGATAAAAAGGCCGAAAGGGAGGCAGAAGATAGAAGGTTGCAAAGGGAGCACGAATTACGACTAAGGGAGCTGGAGCTACAAGGCCAGGCTCCTGAAAATGGTGCCAGCCCTTTTGCCTCAGATGCTACGCCCAGTCTGGGAGCCTCAACATCAGCTATGGGGTTTCATTTAGACCATTTTGTTGAAAAAGACGATGACATAGAGGGGTACCTAGGACGTTTTGAGTTATTAGCTACTACATATGGGTTAGAGAGAGAGAGAGGTGGAGTTTAAAGCTATCACAGGGACTGAGAGGTACTTCTTACGAAGTCTTCGCAAAAATGAACAGAGAAGACCAGGAGAATTATGACATGTTAAAGCAGGCTTTGTTATTGAGGTACGAAAAAAATGGGGAATTTTATCGTAAGAAATTTAGAAATGCCAAACTGTTGTCTGGGGAGACATACCACCAATTCTCTGCCAGACTGGAAACCTATTTGGAGAAATGGACTGCTCTGGGGAAGACCCAAGATCTTAAAGAAATGATCATGATTGAGCAATTGAGAGAGTCCATGGCTCCAGACATGAGAAATTTCTCATGGAACAAGGTGCAGAGAAGTTGGGGGAGGTTTTAAATGTCGCTGAAAGGTATCAGGCAGCCCAGGCAGAGGTAAGTGGTGCTAAAAAGAAGCACATAGACAATTTTAAAGCTCCACAGCAATTTAATAAATTTGATAATAGAGAGCAGGGAAATAAAGGTAGGACAAACTTTGAACGGCCAAGAAATGACTACCGAGACAGAAACTCACAGTTCAATGACCAAAAATCCAATGAAAGAAAACCGTTTAACCAAGGAAAAAGATGGTGTAAATGGTGCAAGAAAGATAACCATAACACCGAATTTTGTAGAAGGAAACCTTCAAACATTGCTGCAATGAAGTCGGGGACTCAAAGATTAAAGGTTAATCCTAAGGGACAGCAGGAACCTTATCACCCCCCAGTTTGTGAGGATGTTATTTGTAATGGGGTCACCATAAGGTGCCTTTATGATACAGGTTTGGATTATGATTCAGTTGTGAAGTCTAGCCTAGTGGACCCAAGTCAGTATACCACAGAAACAGTGGAAATACAAGGGGCAACTAAGGACATACCACTCATGACACTTCCCATCGCAAGGATAACGGTGAAAACTCGCTATGTGGAAGGAGAAATCAGAGCAGCAGTGATAGATGAACCAATCTACCCTCTGATATTGGGGTGTAGATACGTCTTCTTGGGGAATCCCGAGAGACCTGTGATCATGGCGACAGTGCAGACCAGGTCACAGAAGAAGGAGGAAGAAGGTGAACCTATAAATGCTCATCCAGAGGAGATGAGGAAGGCGCAGGCTGAGGATAGGACACTCAAGCCATGTTTTAAAAAATTGCCCAAATGCCACACACCTCCGAGCAAGGGGGAATATTTTATGAAGAACAAACTCTTATACAGGAAGGCCGGAACTGGAACAAATGGTCACAACCAGCTGGTTCTTCCCACTTCATATAGGGATAAAGTGATGGAACTCGGGCATGCGATTCCCTTCAGTGGTCACATGGGGATCAGCGCCACAGGACAGCGTATAGCTTGTCATTACTTCTGGCCAGGGATAACGGAGGATATAAAAAGATATGTCAAATCCTGCCCAGAATGTCAAAGGGTAGCTCCAAAGCACTGGACTGCTCCTGCAACTCTAGGGGAAATGCCCATAGTGGGAACACCTTTTGAGAGGGTTGCAGTGGATATTGTAGGACCTCTCACTCGGACCAAGAGGAGGAACAGTTACATCCTTACTCTGGTGGACACTTGTTCTATGTGGGGAGAGGCGGTAGCCCTGCCATCAATTGATTCAAAACATGTAGCAGAGGCACTACTTACAATATTTACCCGATTAGGATTCCCGCATCAAATCTTGACGGATAATGGTTCTCAGTTCAAGGGGAAACTAACGGAAGAAGTTTTTAAGCTATTTCAAGCCAGACACTTTCATTGTAGTCCGTACCATCCGCAAGGGAACGGCCAGGTAGAGAGGTTCAACGGGACTCTCATTTCTATCCTGAGAAAGCTGGCACACGAAAAACCGGATCTGTGGGATCAATTCCTGCCCGCCGCATTGTTTGCGTACCGGGAGGTACCACATAGTTCAACCGGGATGGCTCCCGCAACTCTGCTATTTGGGAGGCCAATAAAAGGTCCATTAGAAGCCCTATTAAGGACCTGGACAGATGAGAAGGCGGAAGAGACTGTTACCTCATCTTATCAATACGTGAACGAACTGACCACTCGTTTGAAAGCTGGATGGAAACTGGCAAATGATAATTTGAAACAAGCCAGGAAGAAACATGCAGCATATTTTAATAGGAAGGCAAAGGACAGAGAACTGGCAGTGGGAGAGAAGGTGCTGCTTCTACTACCCGGTAGCCAGAATAAATTACAAATTGGATGGCAAGGTCCATATACGGTTCTAGAGAAGGTGTCTAGAACAAACTATAAAATTGACAAAAAGGGGAAGGAGAAAGTTTATCATGTAAACCTGTTAAAGAAGTATCTGGACAGACCACTCCAGGAAAGCACCCCCTTACTGACCTTAGCTATCGCAACTCAAATGCAAAAGGAACCACTCACCTCACATGAATACCCATTACATCCTTGTGAAACAGCAGCACAGGTAAAAGTCAGTAAGCACCTGACTAAAAACCAGAGGGAGAGAGTTCAACAGGTTCTGGAGGAACATACAGATGTATTAACAGATAAACCAGGCCATACAAATTTGCTACAGTATGACATGAAACTGGTAGACTCAAACCCAATCTGTATGAGAGCCTATTCTATTCCGTTCGCGAAGGAGAAGGCATTGAAGGAAGAAATAGATTATTTGTTGAAGGAGGGGATTATTTCACACAGTGAATCATCTTTTAGCTCTAGTGTCGTATTGTTGAGAAAACCGTCTGGGGAACACAGACTGTGCATAGATTACAGGAAACTGAATGCTGTCACAGAAGGACAAGTGGATCCATTACCAGACACAAAACAGTTATTTGCCAGACTGAACAAGGCAAAATACTTTTCAAAGGTGGATCTTAGTAAAGGCTATTACCAGATCCCAGTGAAGCCTGAAGTGAGACCTTATTTGGCTTTTAGCACTTCGGATGGACATTATGAATTCAACATGCTACCATTCGGACTGAAAAATGCTCCGAGTGTATTTTCAAGGATGATGCGCAAATTGTTGGATCCCCTGAATAACCCATGTATCACGAATTTCATGGATGATATTCTCGTCGCCACAGAGACATTTGAAGAACACATTGAAGCTCTAGAAATGTTATTTAATAGGCTTAGGGAGGCGAACTTGACTGCTAGGCCAACAAAATGTTGCATTGGATGCAAAGAGTTGGAATTCTTGGGACACACTGTATATCAGGGTAGCATGACCCCTGATCCCAAGAACTTGGAAAAACTGCAGAGAGCACCTAGACCACAAACAAAAAAGGATGTGCGATCATTCGTGTCGTTATGCGGATTTTATCAAAAATATATCAAAGATTTTAACTCTATTTGTGCTCCTCTGACTGATCTGACTCGCAAGGGACTTCCAGATAAAATTAATTGGACTGCGCAAAGTGAATTAGCGTTCCAAGACTTAAAGGAAAAACTCACTAGCAAGCCTATTCTCAAACTACCTGATTTGACACAGGACTTTGTCTTAAGAACCGATGCAAGTAATGTAGGACTCGGAGCGGCTTTGTTGCAAAGATCATCTTCACCTGATGGGGAACTGAAACCAGTCGCTTATGCAAGCCGCAAATTGAATAAGGCGGAACAAGGATACTCCACAAGCGAAAAAGAATGTTTAGCGTTAATCTGGGCAATAAAGAAGTTTCAAATCTATCTGTATGGTAGGACTTTTGTGGTCGAGACGGACCATCAGCCTCTCGTATTCTTATCTCAGGCTAAGCATGAAAACGCAAGATTGCTGAGGTGGTCTTTATTGCTTCAACCTTATCAGTTTAGTATCCAATATATCCCAGGCAAATTGAATGTCGGTGCAGATTTCCTCAGTCGGCACCCCTGTGATCAAAATTAGAGTAATGGCAGGCGTAAGGAGAGATTTTATCTATGTGTATCACTGGTTTTAGAACTTGCCGTAGGCATGTTTTCAAGTGGGGAGATGTGTCACAAAATTAACCGTGATACAACGTTAAAATATCTCCAATGATACAACGTAGGGATAAAAACTAATGCGTAAGCTGCTAGAATACATGATCGCCCACGCCGCGGGTCATCACCCGCCATGGAAATTAAATTGTTAGACTTGAAGGCAAAACGGAACGGGATGAGAACGGAGATCAAAAGGAAAAATCTGACTGAACGCGTGCTTGAAACTAGCAAGGCTAAAAGACGCAAGTGGTGGGGAAAGGAGGAAAAAGTCACGTTCCCCAAGTTGACATAAAGTAAAGAAATCGACAAAAGGGACCTTGGATATTATACGCCACAGTCATTTTTTGGACGCTTTTGCGATAACTTAGTCCGTTTATTTGAATGCAGTGATGAACGCATTCCAGAAGATTCTAGAAAATATTTGAAAAGTAACTTTTCTTAATAATAATGTTAGGAATATAAAACCTAGCTGGCCGGATGGCCCATCTTGAGCAGTGAAATAATATGCTTTCATTTATACAGACGGACAGATAATAAGAAAGATATTGACAAAAGACTGTGTTGTTCATATCAACGATCGTCTGCATTGAAATAAAACATGTCACTAATTTTCAAAAAATTGTGGCCTTGAAGACGCAAGTGCTAAAATCTAGTTGGAATGAAGAGACGGGGTGGGATGGTGAATTGTGGCTAAAAATAACTTTAAAGGGCAAAATTGTGTAGGGGAAGGCAGAGTTGGTTCAAAAAACAAGTGTTTTTTTTTGTGAAACGCAAGTAGAGACGGACGGACCAACAGACAATAAGGCATACTTGACTGAGGTATGACTGAAATGACTTTTTGGTAGGATATTTGAATTTGAAAAAAGAAAAGGCAGTGATTGGCCATAGATGAATATATTATCGGCGCTCAGACGCGCATTTTGTGCCATTCATTATAAGTTGTCCTAGTAGACACAGTGAATTATTAAGTGGTGTAATTCCCAGAAGCTATTGAAATATTTAGAGGGACGCCATCCTAAGGCCAGCAGCTCAGCTGAGTTTTGCTAGCATTTAACTGTGTTCTATATTCATAATTCTGGTAAGACTGAAATTATTTCTTTGTACATTTTAATATTTGTTTAAGGTTTCGAGTGATTTGATACTGCAATAGCATAATCTGTCCCTTACAACAAGTAAGGATTCGCTCTAGACCCCCCGCCCCAGTTCAGGGTCTAGAGACAAATAAAATACATAAACTCCAGCAAGGATTATGAAGGACAGATCAAGTGTTGAGATCAGTGAAACATATCACCTATCCTATTCTATGGCAGGAAGCTAATGAACATATTTCAGAATACGTAGTCTGGGAGAACTTATCCTATGTGAAACCAACTTGGTAAGATGTGTTGTTTGGTCAGAAAGATCTGACCCGTCTATGTGGTGTTGTTGTTGTGTAGTGTTGTGTCCAGAAATGGTTAGAGGATGGAATTCTGACACATGACTAATACTTTGATTGCAGAACTGTGAGTTTCAGTTGGCACCAATGCGGTGTCAAATGAGTTGTTGAATATTACAAGAGTGGACCCGTGCAGTAACATTTTGTCAGAGCAGCCTATTATAGCCCCCAAGCACGGAGAGGTGGGGCCACCAGACTTCTGATATTGCCCCCAAGCACGGAGAGGTGGGGCCACCAGACTTCTGATATTGCCCCCAAGCACGGAGAGGTGGGGCCACCAGATCTCAGCACCAGAGCTACACCTTCAAGCTACGTGAGCGTCTGGTCTGCTGAGAATTCACCAACTCAACTTATTTGCTAACACACCCATAAAAATTCCATCAAATAACTGGACAATGTGTAGTCACCATAGACAGGGAGTGATGAGGCCACCCCAACAGCACATCCATTAAGTGTTCTCCCAAAATAGATTACAACTATAAACAGTAGTAATATTAACTAGTCTAGTAACATACATATGTACACACCTTGCATTTATTATGTAATATTCATGCATTTCTTTCATAATTGCAAAACCTTTCATATGTTCTGGCCAAAATAAAACCTTGGTTCAGAACAAATAAATTTAAAGAAAATTACTATCAAAAATTTTACACACTTGAGTTAGTTCAGTGTATTATAACATTTATTAATATTATTAGACTTAGTAAATATCTGTGTGTGTGTATGTAAACTACCACAACACATTACATATCATTACCCTAGACATTTAACGTAGCCACATTCAGTAGAAAAAAAAGATAGGTGTGAGGTCGTAGTGGTAGCAAGAAGGGCCTTCTGACAATTCACAGCTACATTTCTTGGGTAGACGGCGGATACCGTCCGAGAAAAATGAATTTGGTTGCTTATTGAACCATTTGGTCATCGAGGCCCTGACGTCTGCATCGGAGTCGAATCGTTGTCCCTTTAGAGATTTTTTTAAGGGTCGGAACAAATGGAAGTCACATGGTGACAGATCGGGGCTGTAGGCTGGATGTGGCAGAACTTCCCACTTTTTTTTGCTAACTCTTCCTGCACAATGTTCGCAACATGTGGACGAGCATTGTCGTGCAACAGAATCACACCACGCGAAAGCATGCCGGGTCGTTTATTCTTGATGGCTGTATGCAGGTTGTCTAGTGTGTCTTTGTAGCGGATGATATTGATGTTCACGCCAGGCTCTTTAAAGTCTACCAATAGAAGCCCTTCATGGTCAAAAAATGCAGTCAGCATAACCTTACCGGCGGAAATCTGTGACTTGAATTTTTTTGGTTTTGGTGATCCGGGATGTTTCCATTGCATGCTCGCTGATTTGCTGCACGGCTAAAAGGGGTGGCACCACGACTCATCGCCTGCCACTATGCGCAACAGAAATGCATCACCCTCCTCTTCGTAATGCAGCAGGTGGTTCAAACTCCACCCCATGCGTTCTTCCTTATGGTGATCGGTCAGTATCGTGGGACCCATTTCGATACTTCAGTTTCTTCCTAACCACCATTTGAACTGTCCCAAGAGACGCAGCAAATTCCTCTGCTAGCGAACATAAACTCCGACGACGGCCCACGCGTATTGCTGCATCAATCTCGGCGATGGCTTCTTCTGTCGCAACAATATGCACCTGACCTGGCCGCGGAAGATCTTTCGTTAACTGACGTCCTTCTCGAAACATTCGTGCCCAGTATTTCACAGTAGTCTTAGACACACTTTTGTCCTCATACACTGCTTTCATTCGGCGATGAATGTCGACTGGTCGACATCCTTCGGCTGTTAGGAACTGAATCACCGCTCGCTGATCGACCTTGGACGGATTCCTTATCACACCGGCCATTATTTTAACGGTCTGCAGCACAACCAATGAATACTAGGAGAATGAACACTTACACACTTGTACATTCGTATGTGCTTATTACGTCAGATGTGACGTCATCATGCTCCTCCTACGAATGTCCACTTGGCGCAGCACGGTCGGGTTTCATTTGAACACGCCTCGTACAAGACGAGAGATCAAATGTAGCAAGCGTTGTGTGTTGAAAGCTTTAATGATAATGTTTAAATACAAGACGAGAGATCAAATGTAGCAAGCGTTGTGTGTTGAAAGCTTTAATGATAATGTTTAAATACAAGACGAGAGATCAAATGTAGCAAGCGTGTTGTGTGTTGAAAGCTTTAATGATAATGTTTAAATACAAGACGAGAGATCAAATGTAGCAAGCGTTGTGTGTTGAAAGCTTTAATGATAATGTTTAAATACAAGACGAGAGATCAAATTTAGCAAGCGTTGTGTGTTGAAAGCTTTAATGATAATGTTTGGGAGCCGCGCTGGTGTAATGGCTACAACGTTGTACTGGCGACCAGGTGTTCATGGTTCAAACCCGGCCGTCGGCGTTTGAAGAAATGTTTACGGCCGGAAATTTGACTGAATAACCTGAACGGCTCCTGCACATAAATCCCGTGTGGATGGGAAGGAGCGACGCTCCTGACCTGGTTGAAAGGAAAGTCCACTGACCCCCCAGCCTCGCAATGACATGTCATTGGGCCGAAAGAGCTGGAAAGCTCGAGTGCCGCTGGTAAAAAAAAAAAAAAAATGATAATGTTTAAATACCAGACAAGAGGTCTTCAGCCAAAACAAAAAAAAAAGGAGAAAGAAGTTGCCAGAAGCATATATTCGTTCAAAGTTCACACCTGCTGGGGTTTAGAGAGGTCAAGGTTGCCACAATATCCTAAACCTAATCGTTTATTGCAGCGGTAAAATCTTAAAATACGAGCAAGTGTACCTGTCCAAGCAAAAAAAAGGTGGGAGAAAAATGAAAGCCAACAGTTAGGAGACTGAGATGTGGGAATATGTCAATACAGTTAATTTGACGAATTACTTAACAGCTCTTTAATCACAATATTATTTTTATGTTCGTTTATCTTTAAAATAGTTGCCATGGTAGCCCGTGTCCTGAATAAAAATGTTAAGATTATCTGGGTTCCTTTCTCGCGTGAGTACTACATAAAGTTGACCATGAGCAAAGAATCACTTTTTTGTAGGGGATATACTTTGTCAGCCATACGGCACTGCCTCTGTCTTTAGTTTTGATAGAATATTAAAGTTAAAAGAACAAAAACACGACAAGGTACTCTTTGATACTAAAACTAAATCACTAATCTTCCAGGTCATTTTTTGACGTGTTCCTTGCGACGAGAGCTTTGAAACATGAATAAAAAATGTTGTTGACCTTTACGTGGGAGGGTTCACATGTGTGTTCAAAATGACTTTCATTCAAATCTAGTGCTTGTTGAACAGATCGTATCCCAATCTGTTGTGGCCAGTGCGGAGTCTGAAGTAGATTACTTGTTCTCTTTTGTTGAGCTGGTAGGTAATATCATTTTGTGTGTGACCTGGATACTCTGCATCTCATTTTAATGACGTCATCTTTTTTAATGACGTCATTTATTCAACACACTTAAGATGGGAACTACCGATGAGTGTAACTGTGGCACTGATAAAATGCAAAAGATGTAGTGACATTTGAGTCCCAGCGCATTCTCATTGTCACGATTCCATCCTGATTTTTTAACCCATGCAACTCTTTAATTGTCTGTTTGAAGGCAGGAGTGTAAGATTCATTTACACACATACAAGCAGTGATTCTCCCTCTACTCTCCTGTCCAATTTACAATGTGGATGAGCTTTGATGAAGCAGGCAGAACAAATATGAAAAATTCATATTTTCCTACATCATCAACTAATAGTTAACACCTGTTCTAACAGAGTAAGAAACAGGTGAATCGCATTCCCCATCCATTACACATACAGATAACATCACATCCAGGTGTTCCTAACGGTTACTGCGGGTCTGCTGGCCTCAGGCCTCACCAGAAAGTTGAATGCTCAGATGCCAGCGTAAAGAACGCTGGAATGTTATGACCTCCTCTTGATGATGCTACTCTCTTTATTATACGGTTAAAAAGGCGAATGTAGTCCCGTAGTAGGTACTGGCGTAGAGAAGTGTTATGGCTAAAACATCAGCTGTAGAAATCCAATTGCTTTTAAAAGATAATGGGAAAAACCTGAAATCTGTAAATGTTGTCTACAGAAAAAAACTTGACTTTCTGGCCTTTCTTCATCTTGTGAATTTGCTTCTAGATTATCTTCTCATGTTATCTTGTCAATGCAAACAGTAGTGGTAATAGAACACAAACCTTGTCCAACTCCTGTGGTTATATCAAATGCATTTGTGAGTCCATCATTTGTTCTAACTATGCGTTGTCATGTACGGTAGAAAGCTATCACGTGATCTAATTGTTGCTCATTTCAAAAGCTATAGGAAAGGTCCTCAACATTTGTATGAAGCTAGTAACCACAATACATTTAGAAGCATCCATACGTACCTGCTGTTCTAAAATAACACAGTAAGCTAGAATTTGATAAAATATTATGCCTGTCCACACATAAAACAGCGCGTGAGAACTGTTAATGTGAAACGAGGGAATATACATACCTGAGATCACGTTGACCACAGAGAGCAGCTTGTAGTAAGCAGATAGAGGAGAGAGAGATAGTGAGTGAGAGAGAGAGAGAGGGAGGGGGAGAGAGAGAGAGAGAGAGAGAGAGCATAGCCAGTAGCAAGTAGAGCGTCATTTTAGATATCATTCATCAAAATTTTCGAATTAGAAAAGATAAGAAGAAAATCTCTCCAACATTTCTTAGACAGCAATCTTCAGCATCAATTACAGCATCTTCGGTGCAAGTTTACGGATACACGAGAGGTAACAAGTATCTGTATATTATTAGAAGTGCCTACTCAACATTTTATTGAAAAACATTTCAAAGTTAGTGAAAAACTGTATTTCTTGTAATCTAATTTTCACAGTTAACGCATATTTTTTAATCACAATAATACTACAGCAGCTCGTCGTGAAAGAGTAATTGTCCACCTTATTGAATGACAAGAACATCTTAACAAAAACAGACGCTGAGGGTATTGACAAGAAAAGAACCACTGCTGTTACAGTTGTCTGAAGTTGAGACAGAATTAATTCATTCTTCCTAGTTAATTTGGTACAGACAATTGTCACAAGTTCACCAGACCATTATCTAGGGCAATCGATATTTGAAACGCCCGTCTAGATTGTACCCTATAAGTTCAGCCAATGAGAATAAAGTTAGCCCAAGGCATGATCTTAGACTGCTCAAGAGTAAACAAAATGGATGGAGAGAATCGTAGAAACGTGGATGTGTATCCATTAACAGTAGAGACCAACAAGAGGATTTCTTCTGATAAAGCCAGTCTAGTTCTATAGTACACAATTGGAGCTTTATTCTGACACCTGTATCATCGTTGTGTGAGCAGTATAAGCGGAGAAAAAGGAGTTTGAAGGCAGTGAAACTTAAGCCATTGGCAGTGTTTCACTGTTTCGGCTGCCTTGGAAAGAGATACTAGGGTCAGAAGTCAGAGAAAGTTAGCTATAACGATAGATCCAAATCGTCTGAGAAACTAGCTTTGGATGAAGCAAATCGATTAGATATTAATGGAGTAAGGCCTATTGGAAGTTTTAGAACAAGCACAGTTTGTCTTGGAACTACAGATTCTTGAAGTTTTGGAAGGAACGAGGGATGAAACGTAACAGCCAATCAGATCGTTGATCACTATTTGTCGGTTGTTAGTTTGAAAGAATAAAGGCGGAGACAAATCTTAGGAAAATCCCTCTCGCCGCTATAACTGAATCAACACAGAAGTCAGAGTTCACCACCCTAGCGTCTTTGCCATCCAACGGTGTGTGCAGCCTGTCAACGGTTTTAGAAACCCTGTGTGTGTGTTCTGGATTGAGAGTAAGAGTGATCAAAGTATACATTGTAAATACTATTATTTGTGCGCATATGGGAAGGGTTGTATGTGTAGATTCATCTGGAATCAACGCCCATAATCAATGAAAATGCGGTGTTCGCCACTGGGTTTTCGAAGTAACACAAATCTCGCACTGCAGGGTGACTCGGACTTGGAGATAATACCCTCCCGGAGGAAGTAATCAATCTCCTCCTTTAATGCCGTAGCTGTAGTATATGGGATGGGATATGTCATCATTCTTACAGGAGCTGGGTCGGTGACGTCCATGTCAAATTCAGCCTGTGTCGTTCGACCAGGTTTGTCTGTGAGGGTTTCGACATGCTTTGCCAACAGCCTTCTCACTCGATCCTGTTGATCATCCGAGAGTGTTGGGCGTATTTTCACATCTAGATGTAATTCACTTTGTTGAAGAGGGTATTCTTTGGATGCCAATGGTTCAGTATCCACCTGGGTTGTTATTGCCATAGTCATCATGTGAGTCGATTCTGTGGAGGGCCGCTAGTGAAATTTCTTCAGCAGGTTTATATGATAAATTTTCTGCTTACCATTCAATGTTATTTTATAGTTCGTTCGAGATATCTTCTCAACGATAGTATAAGGTCGTCCCCATCCGATCTGTAGTTTATTATGGCTACTTGGAAGAAGCAATAACCCTTTCTCACCGGCAGCTAGTTCCCCATCCTTTGCCTTCTTATTGTAATAACTGGCATGTTTACGTCTAGCAATACATAACTTCTCCGTTGCCAGTTCCCATCCAGTCTTCAGGCGTTGCTTTAACTCTGAGACATATTGAGAGGCTGAAGTGATAGTGTCATCAGCCTTGGAAGCGGTCCAGGTTCTCAGACGAGCTTCTAATGGTTATTTAGTGGGACAACCAAAAAGTAATGTGGCAGGAGGTACTCCCGTCGAAGCATGTGGCACTGCGCGGTAGGTGAACAATTGTGCCCGTAATCACACAGATAGTATTTGGAATGTTACTGGTTGTAGTTCTGTTTTCTGTTTTTATTTCTTTTCTTCTTTTCTATTCTGTTATATATATTTTATGTCGGAAAATATTAGAGAAAATCGGAACAGAATGATAGGTGTATTTGTATAAGTAAGAGTTGCGTGTTACATTGACACACCAACTAAGAAGCTGGTGTTGTGCCAATGTATATTTGTGACCTGTAATTCAGGAGCTATTCTCCGTTGAAAGAATAAAGGGATAGATTAGGAAGAATTTCCGACTTTATTTTGATTTAAGTAGTATATCAAGTTTGTGTTCATATATATCAAGTTTGTGTTCACTGGATAAACCTCCAGAGATGTTACTTTACTTGAGCCATTTGTACGGGTTCCAGGTTCGGTTTAGATTTTGAATTGGAAGTAGCTCATGTAGTAGTAATGGCAGTACTCTCAATAGTTCCTAGATCCCGGAATTTTAAGTAATTCAAAATCTAAACAATTTATTTTGCATTGAAGTAAAGTCTGCAGAATATATAAATGAAGCTTTTATTTAGATTTCCTCCAGATGTACAACCTTAGTTAAAATGCGACTCCATTTTCATTTCTGTAGCATTCATCCTTCAATATACGTAGTCTCACAAATTTTAGGTCTCCAATTTTCAATAACCAAATGTACAATTTATTCTTGTCTACTATATTGAGGTCGAAATAATAAATCGAGACTTTACACACCTGAGGAATATGTCATACTGACTACCAAATATGTTCTGTATTCAGAACCTTGAAAACATATCCGTTGATTCAGAGAATAAACGTGTCATAGAACTGGGGTCGGGTTAGCCATTATTCTCTTCACTGGAGTCTCCATGTAGCTACAAATAAATCGTGGTGAGAACTCTACTGTTAGGGGTTTGGGCGGTCCATATATCACAAACTGGTTTCTAAGACTGTTGGGGGAAGTTATTTTGATTTGTCAGTCTACCGGATATCCTTTGGGATAATCTGTTTCATTGCCGAAGCCACCAGTTAAGATGGATAGTCCACTAGTTATGTCTATGTCATATTTACGTCACAGTTACTATACAAGTTACTATGATAGCAAATGGTATAACCTTTTATTCGAGGGTATATTTAATTCTGTTTATTTCCTGTAACTGTCTGGAAGGCTTTATTAAAAAATGTCGATAAGAGGCTATGTGACAAATGACGTCATCAATAACTTGTGTACTAAAATTATTTAAAGGATAATTGCTAACTACTAATGTCGTAATCATTCCGGTTACACAAAGCTGCGGGCAAAATATTGGTCTCAGTTTTCTGGTTTCAAATGCGATATATTTCGGAGAATGGAGGTGAGCGTTCCATTGAAACGCTCCACCTGACCGTTACTCTGAGGATGGTAGGGTAACGTGTGGATATGCCTGGTCTGGAATATCCTGAATTCCTCCTTTGTCAATTTTCCCATGAATTGGGACACATTGTCAGTAAGAATTTGGCCGGCGAAGCCTAACCTTGTAAAGATTTTGAGTAGGGCTTCAGCAACATGAACAGAGTCACTGGTGGGCATCGCGACAGCTTCAGTCCACATGGAACATGTGTCCACCAAAGTGAGGATATAACTATTCCTCTTCTTTGTTCTCACCAAAGGTACAACAATGTCTACTGCCATCCTTTCAAAGGGTGTGCTCAGAATTGGCATTTCTCCAAGAGTGGCAGGTGCAGTCCAGTGATTGGGTGTTACTTTCTGGCACTGTGGGCAGGATTTGACAATCTATATCTGCAGTTACCCCTGGCCAATAATAGTGACAGGTTATGTGCTGGATTGTGGCACCTGTTCTCATGAATCCATTAAACGGAATGGCACGTCCCATCTCCAGCACTTGGGCTCGATAGTCTTTCTTATAAATTAACCCATTCTTCATGTAGAAGTCCTCTTTGTGGGGTGGACGGTAAGCCTTGGGCAACTTCCTGAAACAGGGCGCAAGAGAAATGTCATCCCTCTGTGCCCTTTTCAACTCCTCTGGGAGAGGGTTGTCCAGAGTTTCTTCCGTAACTGTTCTCTAGTTTTCACTATAGGTCTAGTGGGTGCACCGAGAAATACATATCGGCAACCAAGGATGATGGGATAGATAGGCTCTTCCATGATGGCCGCATGAATCTCACCAGTCATATAACGAGATTTCACGTGAATCCGTGCTACATGGTAGAGTTATTGGGGCAATGTTTCTTGATGGGCCTTGAATGTAGACTGTATCCTTGTCATCTGCTCTGGGGTGACAAGAGAGGCTTTGACCACTGAATCAAATGCCAGTCCAGTGTCACACAGATATTCGACAGAATGGCCTTTTACAGTATTTTCCTCTACCACAGGAGGGTGAGAGGGGTTTCCCACTGATGTCCCCTTCTCCATCTTTTTTTTTTGCTTATTGAGTCTGCAGGCATGCAGCATGTTGAGGCGGAGGGCAATATTTTGCAATCCTGAGTGTTGTGCGTATTGACTCTTTAATGTTGACACCATTTCTCCCATTGCCTTTGGTGGTGTGCAGGAGTCTTCTGTGTACTTTTCACAGAAGGATCTTGTTTTTCCAGGCGTTTGTGATGGGTTTCTGCCCCTTCGGGTTGCCGGTCCAAGTATGGCCGTGCGGATTGTTTGACAGGAATTTCCTGAAATTTTTTCTTCGCTCCCTTCGCTCTTCCGCGGGTGTGAGTATGGTATCCAGTCACTGCACCATTCTCAATTAGGAATTTCCTCACCTCCGTGGTCATACAATTCTGAATCTGCTCAATCATGACCATTTCTTTCAGCCCCGCAAAATCCTGTTGGAAATTCCCAACTGTGCACTATGTGACGTACAATGGAAATATAGCCTACAGTCATCTGACAGCCTTGTAATCCCGTTAGCGTGCTACGATTTGCGAGCAAAACCATGCATTTTTCTGCCTGTCTTACCCACACAAGCTTAATTTTCATCCCCGCCTCTTTTCATTGAACATAAACAAACGAAGCGTTTTCATACTTTCGTGACCTGCCAGTCATAACAGGTAGCGAATGAGGTTTGTTTATTAAGTTTATCACGCGAGCTGATCTGTCAATCATCAGATACCTGACTGACCGCATGTGAATAACACCGGACCTTTTGAAGTAAACGCACGGGCAAAAATCTTTCCCCGAGTACCCTTTGATGTTCGTACATAGAGGGAACCCCGAGCTTTGATCTTCAGATACGGGTAAAATATACGAGAACCCCGTTACACGGATTTAAGTCTTTAATGGCGGTCTAACGCCTGAGAAAGGCCGACCGTAAGCCTTTATCTGGGGAACTCAGGTTTCTGATTCTCTCGATACACATGGTAACGTGAAAAGTAGCATCATCTAAAGATCATAGAACCATGATGATATATATAAACTGTGGTCTCCTAAACCCGCTATCAGTTGTCACTCAGAATTTTTCGGATAGTCTAAACATGTAGTCTAGAACCATTGTGGAAGATGTGTTAATAGCATTCGTGGGGATTGTCATTCTGATTTTCTGGTAATAGAAATTAGTGCTTACGTGTTACAGTGTTACAGCTTTTACCATTATAATTCACTGTGATTTTCTAGCGTTAAAACTTGTGAAATAAAATAACGCGTAGCTAATTTATACCAGATGTTCAGTTAAAATGTTAATTTCACCACTCGCTTTCTCACACAAGAAGAGAAGGTTTAGTTGACTGATATTACATGCTAGGCACGACTGATAGTGGCTGAACAGAATTCACGTTATATTTCAGTTTGTGTATTTATAGTAAGTGACTATTATTTAATATCATACGATGACCAACAAATGCCGACAATTTAATAGCTATTAACGACAGGCGATATTTATGTAAGTGCGCGTAGGGACAATTAAATAATAATCGACATTGTACGCTAATGGTTACAGCGCGAGCAAGGGCGGGGAGGGTTGCATACCTTCATCCGACCTGTAATCTCAGCGTTGGCGACGTGCGATAGTTTAGGCATAAAGGAAAACACATGTGCCGGTTAACTTTAATCGGGACTGACGGAGTGGATAAGAGATCGTCTTGTCCCCTTCCGTGTGCATATATGAAGCTAGATAGAATAGTAGCATGTTTCCATGAATGTTTTTATTTCTAGCAGACTTGATCACAAGAGCAACCAGCGGTTTTTTTCATCATTTGCTGATGGTTAATGTTGTCTTTTCTTGTCGTGTACATCACCAATTTTATTTGGGAGCCAACGATAGAAGAGAAAGATTTTAACATGTAAATTTTAACTGGACTTACAAATCCCAGAAATATTTTGTTCAATTTTTATCAGCCCACTGGGTTGTGAAACCAATAACATTACTCCCGACTTTTGATAGTCGTATCCATGTGGATTTTACCCAGAAGATTAACGCTGTTTCAGAATCGGCACTCACCATAGAACCAACCAATAAGATTATTATCATCACCATAAGTAAAAATGTTTTGCCATACCCAGTGGCGGATCTACTATGAAACTAATGAAGCTTAAGCTTCAGGGCCCCTAATCCCGGAGGGGCCCCAAAAGCGGCTTTAGTCCACATTGCTTAAACATTTTGGGTCTACTGTATGAGAAGGGGTTTAAAAAAATAATAATATTAATAATATAGTGTAATTCAATACAGGGCCATCGTAACAGCATTGTAGGCCCAGGGCAAAGCAGTACACTGGGCCCCTACCTTATCCACTCTGCCAAGAGATGTCTTATGCACAATATGGCAGCATCCCAGCATGGGGCCCCTAGAATCAATTGGCCCCTGGGCACTGCCCAATGTGCCCATGCCTTAAGACGGCACTGATTCAATACAACATAATAGTTAAAATAAAAATTAAAAGGTTATTAAAGTATCATGTAGGCTAGCCGTAAACGAAAAAACGCTTTCTCAGAAAGTAGACCTAAATTTTTTCCGTTCAAAGCATGCGACAATAGTCGCACGACTCAAATTGATTAATTTTTGTTGTATATATTTCAACAATCCCAAAGTTTGAGAGTCAGTAGCACAGATGTTGTAAAGGTGGAGTGTCGCGGTAAGTTGGCTGTTCTGCTGTGGCTAATGTAATTTTTTCCCCTTTTTAACAGAGGTCAAGACCTAGAGGAATAACAATGAGTTCACGAAAGTACTTAAGTGGATACCAAAAACGCAAACCCAAGGAAAAGCGATCTGACGAAATCTCTAAATGTCAAAAACTAACAAACTATTTGACAATGCCCATCACGAGCTGTGACACAGAAAGGAATTTTTCAAAGCTATCCTTTATAAAAAAAAAAAACAAATTTCGGTCTACCATGACTGAAGAGCGCTTACTCTTGCAAGCCGGAATTTTTTCACGAGTTTTGCCAGAATTATTTTTGTACCTTAAAGCAGTACCTTTATAAATTCTAAAGTTTCTGAGTTATTACACAACAAAGACACACATATTATACATCACAGTAAAGATAAATGAATGTAGAATTAGAATATGAAGGATATTTAGTGATATTCTACATATAGTATTCAGTCATGAGTTATAACGAAAATACGGAAAAAATTTCACGGAAAACAAAAGTGACGTTCCCAACGTCGTTTCGGCTTCTAGGGGTTTTGCGGATGTACGCTACCAGCGTCGTTCCGGCCTTTAAGAGTTAATTAAATTCTTTATGCATATTGTCTCTAGAAAATGACATTGCAAGGAAGCTCTCATATGACAAAACTGTACGTGAATATGTTGCTAGAAAAAAAAAAAAACAGAAATAAGAGTATTTTGTAAAATGTGCTTCATGTAGGATGTTCTGGTAAGTTTAACTTTTCCTTCTGAGCACAAATCTCTTCTGGATACACCTTGTCAGCCTTGTTTTTTAACAAATGTATTAAAATATTTTATATTTTCCTCATTGCTAATTTTCTTATCTTATAATTTTTTGGTATGTCTTCAACGAACTAATTCTAAATGATGGAGGCAATCATTAAAATAGTTCAGATTTAAAAAATCACATATACCAGGGTGGAAAGTGGTTTAGTGATCAGAACATATGCCTTCCAAGCAAATGTTCTGCATTCAACTCCCAGCAGAGTTGTTTCTTCAGGTCCATCAAGTCCATTTATCTCTATAATACATTTCTTTCCCATTCTCACAAATTTTTTTTTTTTTTTTTTTTTTTAAATAAAAGGGGCCCCTCCAAGAGTTCAAGCTTCGGGGCCCCCAAAATGTAGATCCGCCACTGCCCATACCCGATTAATCGTAGTTTTTCACGTTTGTGTGTCCTGTTGTCACATAGCTGTGTGTGTGTAGTTAAACTTATATTTATATATGAGGAGGGTAAGGTTGTCTTATACTAAATTATAGTCGTATACATAGGCTGGACTAGAGAAACTTACTCATTCCAGAGACATATCTTCTCCTTAAACTATTTACCCGTGAAATCTATTTCTCACACCTTTATTTCTCACGTACTTATCACCATTCACTCTACTCAGACGGGACAATAAATAACTTCCAAACCTATCGGTACGACACACCACTTAATCAAGTATGTTTCAATAATGACCGCGAATAGTGGTAACGTTTCACTTGTGTCCTTCTTTGAGTTTCTGAACTACTCCCGGTAGGCTTTGGCATGCAGTTCATACCGTATAAACAGTGCCCTCTTAAGGGTCTGATAGCCATCATGCAGACCTACAGTATACATATCGTAGGCAGCACCTCTCAATCCTTGAGACAAGTTGAGGTTCCATTTCTTATCCTCAAGCCCAAATATTGTCGCAAATCGCTAAAAACGGTCCAGTTATGAGTCCATGACGACATTTGTCTCCGAAATGCCTAAATAGAAAAATTAATCGCACTTCGAGGGAACCGTTGCATTTAAAGCACCTCGTCTGAATGTCGTGATAAACCGCCCAAAGAATCTGAGGTCGGTGTAGTAAGACCTGGTTCCACTTGATTATCCCGGGCCTGGATATCCAATTCCTTCAGGCGTAATTCGTGTTCCCGTTCCCCTTTCCTCTCTGCTGTGTCAGCTATAGCTTTGCCTTTTGCTGCCTGCAGTTTGTCTTTTTCCAGTGCAAGCTTTTCCCTCTCAAGTTCATTTTCTCGGATGTCTCTCCTTTCATTCTCCTGCTGAATTTGGGACATCTCTTCCCAAACATACTTGATAAAGTCGTGCACCTGTAAGCCCTAGACTCTTGCCTTCCTCTGTGAGGATAGCCTTACTTTCTGCCATAACACGGGATAGTGGTTTGCTAGTGAAGGTTGGTTTGACCTTAAAAAAAATCTTATTTAGCCATAAACTAATTGCTAGTATACCTTGAAAAAAAAATTAGTGACTCTTAATCCCTTATATCGCAACCCACAATTAGTTTAATGATACTAAAATTAAAATCCTATACTTAGTCTATAAGTATTTATGTTAACACGGTATTCCAGTCTCACTTGCTAAAACATTCTTTGTAAATATTACCTCTGGCTAAAAAAATAATCAATATTACCAAGAAATCCCTAGTGCTGTAAAGAAGTCAGATCCTAGAGATATATATTCTCAGTGGAGAACTATACGAATGCAAGAGGTAAAAAAAAGTTCTCTAGAGTTATAATCTAGATCCCGGACATAGGCCACCAATTGTCGCAGCAAAGTTTAAGTCGAACAGACTTTTGAAAGAGAAGTGAATAAAATAAAGTAGGTCTTCGAAATGGCTCGTGACAGAACCACCAACATAAGATACAGAGGTGGTACAGAGAAAGCGAACCCTCTCTAAAGAAGTAATCCTGACGACGATGAGAAGGAATTCTTAGAACTCTTGCGACAAGGTCCCCCTGTGATCTCAGATAGACATGCCCTCACTCCCGAAAGAAGAATTACTAAAGATATAGATATCTATTAGACAAATAGACATAGAGCTATAGTGATAAATCCACTCAATTCTGTGGTAAATTCACACACGCACAACACTGACTATTTATTGTCTAAATATGGCTCAGTATATATATATATATATATATATATATATATATATATATATATATATATATATATATATATATATATATATATATGTATATATGTATATATGTATATATAGTAATATATATATATATATATATATATATATATATATATATATATATATATATATATATATATATATATATATATATATATATATATATATATATATATATATATATATATATATATATATATATACACACATTTATATATAAATAAGCAGTGATTCGTCTAAAGTTGTATCCAGGTCCTGGGAATTTAATAATTGGTATTCGTCAGTATTCGAGGTGCACTATCATCCAGATTCGCACTCGATACTCGACAGTGCAGGCTAATTAGTATTATTATTATTAGTGTGCTATATATATATATATATATATATATATATATATATATATATATATATATATATATATATAACAATGAAGAAGCTGTGCACCAGATTCTGTTAAACCTGAAGACAAAAATCGCCCTCATAAATACTATGTTCTTATAAATAAGCACCCTTTCAGTGTATTACACAAGAATTACGCTTAAAATACATTCCTTTCGATCTATCATACTAAAAGAGTCATTTTGATCGATCGCCCTTTCAATCTAGCATACTATAATTACAGATTTATAAATCCTTTCGAACTATCATATTGGAATTCCAAATAAAACAATCCTTTCGATCATCCTAGACTTGCAAATTCCTTTATATTCCTTGTGTTGCCCAAGTGGTGTCTCCCAAGATGTTATGTTCGCGGTGAAGGTTTTATGAGATAGTGATAAGAATAGGGCCGCCTTACGACACATATTTATATTAAAGATTCTTGATGATACGCTTGCTCTACTATCTATAGTAACTGAATCAACTATGAATTTGTAAAATAACATATTTCAAATGTAATAATCAATTATTCTTTAACAGTTTAAAATAAATATGAAAAGATGGGTGAAATTTAGTGAAAGTTTTGTCTTGATAGAGACTTGATAGGTGAATGTTACTGTCCGTTGCTTTCACCTTTTAACAAGCACTTAACTCTTGTTGAGTACTACAGCTATTGTTTTGTCAAGTTTTTTGTGATATGGGCACGTTTATAGAGGAATTTCACTCCTGATGTCAAGGTAGCTTTCTTCACAACTCGTGGTTAGTGTCAAACCCAGCTCATGAATCACAAGATAGTGGCGAAGACTCTTACTTCAAACTGGTCTCGTACCACGAACAGTAATGTAGTCTCGTACCACGAACTTTAGGAAAAATAAAAGAACAAATGCCTCTGCTAAGTACATTTTTGGTCTGAAGATTGACAGGCGAATTGTCTCGCTGTCCACCCACCAATGTTAACCTCTCTGAATAATTAGATTCTTTGAGTATACACAGCGTAACTCAGGGAATATGATTAGAAAGCACCATTATTCTTCCGGTTACTTTAATGGGAAAATATGTGCTTGGACTTCGCAAGTGCAATGGCTTGTGCCTGAATTTATCAAGTTACATATTTCTCACAAAATGATACTAAACACACTATGCATATGTGATGTAATCATCACTCACTTACTGCTCCATTCAGAGTCTGGGGTTACTTCTGCTGTCGGTTTTCTGTACGACTAGCAAGAAGCAATCACCAGCGCTTGCTGCAGTGGTTTATGAATATACTATTTTCTTATGTTGAGGTTTCCAGCTTGGTATGACTTGTATAACCACTCAGCAAGTAAAACATGTCACATTCACTTTGTAAAATATAAGTTCACAAATTACCCCAAATAGGGTCTACAATCTCCTGTTAGTAGAATGGACTCAGCAACGCTGGCTAGATGCTTCGAACACTTGGTTTGGGTATTTTTAGTATTCCTCTTATGACGTGCTCCTGATTCCTTAAATATCCGGTCTTTGTAGTTAAAATTGCGGGTTACTTTTTAAGTTATAAAGACAACCAAATATTTCGATCTGGTCTATTTTAATTGTGGAATTCTTTGTCCGATCCTTTTCTCTGGCTCCAAGGACTTGTTACTTGACGTTGTTGAAAATGCAGTCTGATTTGTGTCTCCGACTTTGCTAGTTTATATCTCTCATTTTCTGCTCCAAGTCCCATATGGTATTTTCGACGAACTTGCCAATAAGAGCTAACGTTTATGTTCTGCTCTCAAATGGAGCCATTGGAACTGGGTGTGGTTGAGTATTAATCTAATTCTCCCCCGCGTGTTTAAAATTATCCTTTAGAATTTAAACTCATGACCTATCTTTTCAAAATAAGGCCGTAATACTTCCGATTGCATTTGTGCAAATTTACAAACACATCTATGAACTCATTTTCTGACTAATACCTTCTGCCAATATTGTCTCCTCTGACAGGTTATCTGTACTATTGATATAGAGACGGACCATCGGAAGCGATTACCTTATTATCGCCTGTGTTTACATACATCTCCCAGACGGATTTCGTAGACAGACAATCTAGCTTTCTTTCCGTCAATTGTGGGAGACCACCTTGTGTTAACAATGATTTCCTGTTACCGTCTACATTACACGACACAATTATAATCTGCCAGCGGGTCTAATTAGCCTTGTAATACTACTTTGTAAACACAATGCTCATGTTGCCACAACAAACTTGCTCACGTCACACGCGTTACCGCGCATTCAAATCAATCTCAATCATCTATTTTTGTGCAGCACATGATCTACCAATATCACGACCTATGTGGTGCGTACAAAGACCCTTAACAATATGGAATTTGTATTTCCGTCAATTCTCGCTAATGATTACCACTACACCTTCTTACATTTATCTTGCTTATAACAAGCCTGTCCGAAAGTGTATTACTGCATTTCCGACGTCTCAGTTGTGTCTGTAATATGTCGCCAGATCGATAATTGACCTGCACTCAATATGGAAACAAACACCGGGCGTCATTACTCGAAAATGCTTTATCGCCAATCTGGGTTTACCTGTAACTCATCTCCGCGTTGATGAGCAGGCAAACATGACACGTATGAATGGAGGAAGTGTAAACATGACACGTAAATACCAAACACTGTCGGAGGTAGGAAAATAGAATGTGCCAACAATCGAATGGCGCACACAATTAGTAAGCAGAATAACGCAGAATCAAGGTATATCAGTACTGCCGGAGAGGAAAAGAGAGCGAACCAAATTGTGTGACACATACTCTGTGTGTGTGTGTGTGTGTGTGTGTGTTTGTGTGTGTGTGTGTGTGTGTGTGTGTGTGTGTGTGTGTGTGTGTGTGTGTGTGTGTGTGTGTGTGTGCATGAATGTACGTGTTTGTGCTTAATTACTGAGTGCGATGATTTATTACTTATTACTGAAGTTAAAACTGTTATAATTTGAAAACATTTTGAGAATTGTTTATTATTGCAGGGCAGAAATATAAAAAGGCAAAAATGACTATTTCTTTTCCCTGATGAAATAAATATTTCATTCGTTTGTTGGTTGAGTCTGTGAGCAGACTTGGCCTGTAATCCACTCGCCCCACACGGAACACTGACATTCACTGATAGCAGCTCAGGCATTCGATGACAACATGATAAATGAGTCAACCACTGACGTAGTTTCTTGTTTCTTAAGTCTCTTGGTGTTATCGATTTTCTTATTTTAAGTAATCCCCATCTGTCTTTCCCTCAATATGTATGCGGTTTTTCCACATTTATAATCATATTTAACTAATATTATTGTTTTCCAGTCTTCAAATCCGTTTTCCTATAGTATTCCCTCTGGTAGATTATCCTCAATAAAACATGAGCTGAAGATGGCAATATAAGAAGTACAGAGATCTGTTCTAACATGCTCTGCCGTTATGGCAGGGTTTCTAGTCTATGGACCTCTTGCCGGTCCATGATTGGATGGTAGTAGATCAGTGTACATAACCTAAAATTTATTATTCATAGTTTTTTTTTATTAGCTAAGAAGTGACCCCATAACATCCACCGGACAATCAAAGGTGTCCGAAGCCTTCAGCAGACTATCAAAGGGGTCCGTAGCTTTCATCGAACTATAAAAGTTGCCCGTGGCACAAAACAAGGTTAAGAAACAATGTGTAAGGTTAAGAAACAATGTGTAAGGTTAAGAAACAATGTGTAAGGTTAAGAAACAATGTGTAAGGTTAAGAAACAATGTGTAAGGTTAAGAAACAATGTGTAAGGTTAAGAAACAATGTGTAAGGTTAAGAAACAATGTGTAAGGTTAAGAAACAATGTGTAAGGTTAAGAAACAATGTGTATCATCGTAATTATATTCCTTTTCGTTCCCTATAGAATATGTAACCTCCTCTGTAGCTTGCCCCCTACACTGTAACACCTGCATCAAATCATTCTTGTTTACTTACAGTTTTCTTTCTGTAGCAGTCTGTCTTATATGATTAAATTGCCAGCTACATGCAAAATGTCTTATTAGTCACGTGATTACGACGTCACGTGATAGATCAGTAGTTGGTCCTTTTTCTTCCTTGAGAGACCACATAGAATTACACCGACGTGCACTTTGTCGTATATCGTCCTTGAGAGACAACATAGAATTACACCGACGTGCACTTTGTCGTATATCGTCCTTGAGAGACCACATAGAATTACACCGACGTGCACTTTGTCGTATATCGTCCTTGAGAGACCACATAGAATTACACCGACGTGCACTTTGTCGTATATCGTCTTGTAATAATTTCAGCGTTGCCGATAAATTTTTGTATGTGGCACATTTTTCTGCAAAATGAAAACAGAAATATTTATAGATACACTTGCATATATGTTAGCATCAGCCATTAGCACCATCATCATCATTATCATTTCAATTGTCGGTTCTCATGGAGCTCTCGATTTCCCTGCAGGAAGCTTGCACTATGGCGTTCACATGTTTTTGCAGCGGTCTTTTCTGTAGCAATGTGTTGTGCATGATGAAGTGGCCAAATGCACACATACACACACAACCTCTTTTTTGTCGCCTCTTTCGACATGTCTGAAGGGGTGAAGGTTGCAGTTCTTGTATTTCTTTGTCTTCTAAGAGGCCCCTGTGAACTGCTATATATGTATGTGAGATTGTGTGTGTATATATGTATGTGAGATTGTGTGTGTATATATGTATGTGAGATTGTGTGTGTATATTATCATCATCATCATTATGAACATCATCATCACAAGCATTTCGCTTTCTTTTTACATATATATAAATATATATATGTTATTCTCGGATATTTACAACTTACAGTCTATTCAACTATTTCCTGCAGTAAAAGATAAATCTCTATTTATCTCATTACATTACATTAACGTATTATTCAATCTCCATTAATAGCTCCAACATTTTTTTCTATCACGCTCTACTTTATATTACCTCAACCTTCTGTAGATTCCATGTCTTTACCTACCCCACCTCTCCCTGCCCATCTTTTCCACAGCCCCAGAATAGTTTCTCATACATGACGTGTTTCAGTGATGGTGCCAGCCGTCACAATCGTGGTTTGCTAAGATGTAAGACGAGAATTCTGACTCGTGTTTTAACGAGTGAGGTGTTCTAAATTCCTGACACAGACGCTGTGTCTGCAAGCACGAGCAGAGGTAAACAGTGATTAACTTTTATAAGTTCAGAAACTCTATCACATGTGAGATGTACTATAGAGAGATAGTTAGAGGTAGAATTAAGTTAGTAATAGAATGAGTGAAAAAGTGTATGTGTGAAGAGATGCAGTGAGGTAGAGAGCGGGATGAGATGCAGTGAGGTAGAGAGCGGGAAGAGATGCAGTGAGGTAGAGAGCGGGAAGAGATGCAGTGAGGTAGAGAGCGGGATGAGATGCAGTGAGGTAGAGAGCGGGAAGAGATGCAGTGAGGTAGAGAGCGGGAAGAGATGCAGTGAGGTAGAGAGCGGGAAGAGATGCAGTGAGGTAGAGAGCGGGAAGAGATGCAGTGAGGTAGAGAGCGGGAAGAGATGCAGTGAGGTAGAGAATGAAAGTGAGACAGAATGAGAGTGAATTGGCACAAGTGAGACTGGACAATGATCACAACGACTAAACAAAAGAGACAGAACAATTGTCACAACGAAATAATAAGACGGATTACTTGATGCTCACTAAGAATTGACGTGAGAGACAGAATGATAGAAAAAAAATTAACAAGAGAGACAGAGTAATACTAACAAAGAATTTAAATGAGAGATTGGTGCACACAGAGAATTTGCAACAGGTATTGAATGATGCTCAGAACAAATTAACAGGAGAGATCAAATAATGATCACACAGCATTAAGAGGAGAGATTGAATAATATTCCCAAAGTATTAATATGAGAGCATCTAAGGGAGAAGATCGGAGCACTGATGGAGTAGTCCGTGTGCAATGAAGATAATCCTTTAAGCCAAACCAAATCAAACCAAACCAAACTCACAAGAGAGCTTGTTTAATACTAAAAAAAAAAAGAGTTTACATGAGACGTTGAATAATACTCACATAAACTCAACCGAAAAGATTGAATAATACTCACATAAACTTAACCGAAAAGATTGAATGATATTCACAAAAGATTAAACACCTCGTCTCAGAGATAACCCACTCGTCGTAATATTCATCTACACTGGACAGTCAGTGTAGTCCATCTCATAATCATGTACTGGAGGAAACTTGAAAGAGTCATAGACAGTGTAGATTGGACATCAATGTGACAAGAGACAGTTGAAGATTTCATGGTGAATGATATATTGACAGAACGTACAATGCGGTATATATATATATATATATATATATATATATATATATATATATATATATATATATATATATATATATATATATATATATATATATATATATATATATATACGAGAGGCGTTCAGAAAGTATTGCACCACATCGTTTTTCTCAGCTAATAATGAAGATAGAAGCATGAAATTTTGCACACTTCAAATATGGCATGTGCCAATTGTGTGCACCAAATTAAACTGCTACCGGTCAAATTATACGGCTGCCCTAAACCGTTGAAATGGAGCGTGTTAGCAACTTGCGTTATAAACAGCGAATTGTGATAGAATTTCTCGTTGCAGAGAAGAAAACTGTTGTGAATATTCACAAGCGTCTATGTGATGTGTATGGAAGTTTTGCAGTCGACAGGAGTACAGTCAGTCACTGGGTTCAGAGAATCAAAGAATCCATCTGGAAGTGGAGATACGGAGCTGCTTGATCGGCCGCGCTGTGGACGTCCTGCCACAGCCACCAACGGAGAAATGTTGAAATGCGCTGAGGGCATTATTCTTACTGATAGGCGAATCACTACTCAACAATTGGCCTTACAGCTGTCAGTCAGCATTAGTAGTGCAAATGCAGTTATAAAAACTCTCGGATTTTCTAAGGTTTGCGCAAGATGGGTTCCTCGAAGTCTCACAAATGACCACCGATTGCAAAGGAAAGCAATTTCTTCTGAATTGTTGGAGCGTTTCAATGCTGATGGAGAGAACTTTTTGGCTAAGATCGTTACAGGTGACGAAACCTGGGCACATCATTTTGAACCTGAGACAAACATGGAGTGGCATCATCCGCAATCACCAAGAAGAAAGAAATTCAAGACAATTCCTTCAGCTGGAAAGGTCATGATCACTGTCCTTTGGAACATTGAAGGTGTGATTCTTGTGGACGTTATGCCAAGAGGAGAGACAATCAATTCGCAATCTTACATTTAGACATTGAAAAAACTCAATCAACGTTTTCGCAGAGTTCGGCCGCACAAGAATCCAGCAGACCTGCTTCTCATTCACGACAATGCGCGACCTCACACAAGTCTGGCAACACGGGAAGCAATCACCAAATTGGGTTGGACTGTACTAACCCATCCACCCTATAGTCCCGATTTGGCACCCTCTGATTTTCATCTATTTGGTCCACTTAAAGATGCTCTCCGTGGGAAAAGGTTTGAAGAAGATGAAGGAGTGATTCATGCAGCGAAGAAATGGCTACATGATCAAGACAAAATCTAGTACGGGCTAGGAATACATGCACTTGTTTTGCGCTGGCATAAAGCCGTACAAGTTGATGGGGATTATGTTGAAAAATACCGATGTTTACATGACATATCCATGTATATTGTGTATAAATTTCATGCTTTTTGAATAAACAGCTCCTGAGAAAAACGATGTTGTGCATTTCTTTCTGACACAGACGAGAAGCCTTAAGGTGGTTCCTTGCATGGTAGAGAGTAGGATCATGGACACACACGATTGCTTCAAGCCTTAAGGTGGTTCCTTGCATGGTAGAGAGTAGGATCATGGACACACACGATTGCTTCAAGCCTTAAGGTGGTTCCTTGCATGGTAGAGAGTAGGATCATGGACACACACGATTGCTTCAACGATTGCTAGGATCAAGACACACACCTTAAGCCTTAAAGGTGGTTCCTTGCATGGTAGAGAGTAGGATCATGGACACACACGATTGCTTCTTAAGTTCCTTGCATGGTAGAGAGGATCATGGTTCCTTGCATGGTAGAGAGTAGGATCATGGACACACACGATTGCTTCAAGCTTTAAGGTGGTTCCTTGCATGGTAGAGAGTAGGATCATGGACACACACGATTGCTTCAAGCCTTAAGGTGGTTCCTTGCATGGTAGAGAGTAGGATCATAGACACACACGATTGCTTCAAGCCTTAAAGGTGGTTCCTTGCATGGTAGAGAGTAGGATCATAGACACACACGATTGCCTCAAGCCTTAAGGTGGTTCCTTGCATGGTAGAGAGTAGGATCATAGACACACACGATTGCTTCAAGCCTTAAGGTGGTTCCTTGCATGGTAGAGAGTAGGATCATAGACACACACACGATTGCTTCAAGCCTTAAGGTGGTTCCTTGCATGGTAGAGAGTAGGATCATGGACACACACGATTGCTTCAAGCCTTAAGGTGGTTCCTTGCATGGTAGAGAGTAGGATCATGGACACACAATTGCTTCAAGCCTTAAGGTGGTTCCTTGCATGGTAGAGAGTAGGATCATGGACACACACGATTGCTTTAAGCCTTTAGAGTAGGTGGACACACACCTTGCATGGTAGAGAGTAGGATCATGGACACACACGATTGCTTCAAGCCTTAAGGTGGTTCCTTGCATGGTAGAGAGTAGGATCATGGACACACACGATTGCTTCAAGCCTTAAGGTGGTTCCTTGCATGGTAGAGAGTAGGATCATGGACACACACGATTGCTTCAAGCCTTAAGGTGGTTCCTTGCATGGTAGAGAGTAGGATCATGGACACACACGATTGCTTCAAGCCTTAAGGTGGTTCCTTGCATGGTAGAGAGTAGGATCATGGACACACACGATTGCTTCAAGCCTTAAGGTGGTTCCTTGCATGGTAGAGAGTAGGATCATGGACACACACGATTGCTTCAAGCCTTAAGGTGGTTCCTTGCATGGTAGAGAGTAGGATCATGGACACACACGATTGCTTCAAGCCTTAAGGTGGTTCCTTGCATGGTAGAGAGCCTTAAGGTGGTTCCTTGCATGGTAGAGAGTAGGATCATGGACACACACGATTGCTTCAAGCCTTAAGGTGGTTCCTTGCATGGTAGAGAGTAGGATCATGGACACACACACGATTGCTTCAAGCCTTAAGGTGGTTCCTTGCATGGTAGAGAGTAGGATCATGGACACACACACGATTGCTTCAAGCCTTAAGGTGGTTCCTTGCATGGTAGAGAGTAGGATCATGGACACACACACGATTGCTTCAAGCCTTAAGGTGGTTCCTTGCATGGTAGAGAGTAGGATCATGGACACACACGATTGCTTCAAGCCTTAAGGTGGTTCCTTGCATGGTAGAGAGTAGGATCATGGACACACACGATTGCTTCAAGCCTTAAGGTGGTTCCTTGCATGGTAGAGAGTAGGATCATGGACACACACGATTGCTTCAAGCCTTAAGGTGGTTCCTTGCATGGTAGAGAGTAGGATCATGGACACACACGATTGCTTCAAGCCTTAAGGTGGTTCCTTGCATGGTAGAGAGTAGGATCATGGACACACACACGATTGCTTCAAGCCTTAAGGTGGTTCCTTGCATGGTAGAGAGTAGGATCATGGACACACACGATTGCTTCAAGCCTTAAGGTGGTTCCTTGCATGGTAGAGAGTAGGATCATGGACACACACGATTGCTTCAAGCCTTAAGGTGGTTCCTTGCATGGTAGAGAGTAGGATCATGGACACACACGATTGCTTCAAGCCTTAAGGTGGTTCCTTGCATGGTAGAGAGTAGGATCATGGACACACACGATTGCTTCAAGCCTTAAGGTGGTTCCTTGCATGGTAGAGAGTAGGATCATGGACACACACGATTGCTTCAAGCCTTAAGGTGGTTCCTTGCATGGTAGAGAGTAGGATCATGGACACACACGATTGCTTCAAGCCTTAAGGTGGTTCCTTGCATGGTAGAGAGTAGGATCATGGACACACATGGTAGAGAGTAGGATCATGGACACACACGATTGCTTCAAGCCTTAAGGTGGTTCCTTGCATGGTAGAGAGTAGGATCATGGACACACACGATTGCTTCAAGCCTTAAGGTGGTTCCTTGCATGGTAGAGAGTAGGATCATGGACACACACACACGATTGCTTCAAGCCTTAAGGTGGTTCCTTGCATGGTAGAGAGTAGGATCATGGACACACACGATTGCTTCAAGCCTTAAGGTGGTTCCTTGCATGGTAGAGAGTAGGATATCCGACACACACGATTGCTTCAAGCCTTAAGGTGGTTCCTTGCATGGTAGAGAGTAGGATCATGGACACACACGATTGCTTCAAGCCTTAAGGTGGTTCCTTGCATGGTAGAGAGTAGGATCATGGACACACACGATTGCTTCAAGCCTTAAGGTGGTTCCTTGCATGGTAGAGAGTAGGATCATGGACACACACGATTGCTTCAAGCCTTAAGGTGGTTCCTTGCATGGTAGAGAGTAGGATCATGGACACACACGATGCTTCAAGCCTTAAGGTGGTTCCTTGCATGGTAGAGAGTAGGATCATGGACACACACACGATTGCTTCAAGCCTTAAGGTGGTTCCTTGCATGGTAGAGAGTAGGATCATGGACACACACACGATTGCTTCAAGCCTTAAGGTGGTTCCTTGCATGGTAGAGAGTAGGATCATGGACACACACGATTGCTTCAAGCCTTAAGGTGGTTCCTTGCATGGTAGAGAGTAGGATCATGGACACACACGATTGCTCAAGCCTTATGGTGGTTCCTTGCATGATAGAGAGTAGGACACGATTGCTTCAAGCCTTAAGGTGGTTCCTTGCATGGTAGAGAGTAGGATCATGGACACACACGATTGCTTCAAGCCTTAAGGTGGTTCCTTGCATGGTAGAGAGTAGGATCATGGACACACACGATTGCTTCAAGCCTTAAGGTGGTTCCTTGCATGGTAGAGAGTAGGATCATGGACACACACGATTGCTTCAAGCCTTAAGGTGGAGAGAGTAGGATCATAGACACACACGAGATTGCTTCAAGCCTTAAGGTGGTTCCTTGCATGGTAGAGAGTAGGATCATAGACACACACACGATTGCTTCAAGCCTTAAGGTGGTTCCTTGCATGGTAGAGAGTAGGATCATGGACACACACACGATTGCTTCAAGCCTTAAGGTGGTTCCTTGCATGGTAGAGAGTAGGATCATGGACACACACGATTGCTTCAAGCCTTAAGGTGGTTCCTTGCATGGTAGAGAGTAGGATCATGGACACACACGATTGCTTCAAGCCTTAAGGTGGTTCCTTGCATGGTAGAGAGTAGGATCATGGACACACACGATTGCTTCAAGCCTTAAGGTGGTTCCTTGCATGGTAGAGAGTAGGATCATGGACACACACGATTGCTTCAAGCCTTAAGGTGGTTCCTTGCATGGTAGAGAGTAGGATCATGGACACACACACGATTGCTTCAAGCCTTAAGGTGGTTCCTTGCATGGTAGAGAGTAGGATCATGGACACACGAGATTGCTTCAAGCCTTAAGGTGGTTCCTTGCATGGTAGAGAGTAGGATCATGGACACACGAGATTGCTTCAAGCCTTAAGGTGGTTCCTTGCATGGTAGAGAGTAGGATCATGGACACACACGATTGCTTCAAGCCTTAAGGTGGTTCCTTGCATGGTAGAGAGTAGGATCATGGACACACACGATTGCTTCAAGCCTTAAGGTGGTTCCTTGCATGGTAGAGAGTAGGATCATGGACACACACGATTGCTTCAAGCCTTAAGGTGGTTCCTTGCATGGTAGAGAGTAGGATCATGGACACACTCGATTGCTTCAAGCCTTAAGGTGGTTCCTTGCATTGTAGAGAGTAGGATCATGGATCATGGACACACACGATTGCTTCAAGCCTTAAGGTGGTTCCTTGCATGGTAGAGAGTAGGATCATGGACACACACGATTGCTTCAAGCCTTAAGGTGGTTCCTTGCATGGTAGAGAGTAGGATCATGGACACACACGATTGCTTCAAGCCTTAAGGTGGTTCCTTGCATGGTAGAGAGTAGGATCATGGACACACACACGATTGCTTCAAGCCTTAAGGTGGTTCCTTGCATGGTAGAGAGTAGGATCATGGACACACACGATTGCTTCAAGCCTTAAGGTGGTTCCTTGCATGGTAGAGAGTAGGATCATGGACACACACGATTGCTTCAAGCCTTAAGGTGGTTCCTTGCATGGTAGAGAGTAGGATCATGGACACACACACGATTGCTTCAAGCCTTAAGGTGGTTCCTTGCATGGTAGAGAGTAGGATCATGGACACACACGATTGCTTCAAGCCTTAAGGTGGTTCCTTGCATGGTAGAGAGTAGGATCATGGACACACACACGATTGCTTCAAGCCTTAAGGTGGTTCCTTGCATGGTAGAGAGTAGGATCATGGACACACACGATTGCTTCAAGCCTTAAGGTGGTTCCTTGCATGGTAGAGAGTAGGATCATGGACACACACGATTGCTTCAAGCCTTAAGGTGGTTCCTTGCATGGTAGAGAGTAGGATCATGGACACACACGATTGCTTCAAGCCTTAAGGTGGTTCCTTGCATGGTAGAGAGTAGGATCATGGACACACACGATTGCTTCAAGCCTTAAGGTGGTTCCTTGCATGGTAGAGAGTAGGATCATGGACACACACGATTGCTTCAAGCCTTAAGGTGGTTCCTTGCATGGTAGAGAGTAGGATCATGGACACACACGATTGCTTCAAGCCTTAAAGGTGGTTCCTTGCATGGTAGAGAGTAGGATCATGGACACACACGATTGCTTCAAGCCTTAAGGTGGTTCCTTGCATGGTAGAGAGTAGGATCATGGACACACACGATTGCTTCAAGCCTTAAGGTGGTTCCTTGCATGGTAGAGAGTAGGATCATGGACACACACACGATTGCTTCAAGCCTTAAGGTGGTTCCTTGCATGGTAGAGAGTAGGATCATGGACACACACACGATTGCTTCAAGCCTTAAGGTGGTTCCTTGCATGGTAGAGAGTAGGATCATGGACACACACGATTGCTTCAAGCCTTAAGGTGGTTCCTTGCATGGTAGAGAGTAGACACACACACGATCATGGATCATGGCACACACACACACACGATTGCTTCAAGCCTTAAGGTGGTTCCTTGCATGGTAGAGAGTAGGATCATGGACACACACGATTGCTTCAAGCCTTAAGGTGGTTCCTTGCATGGTAGAGAGTAGGATCATGGACACACACACGATTGCTTCAAGCCTTAAGGTGGTTCCTTGCATGGTAGAGAGTAGGATCATGGACACACACGATTGCTTCAAGCCTTAAGGTGGTTCCTTGCATGGTAGAGAGTAGGATCATGGACACACACGATTGCTTCAAGCCTTAAGGTGGTTCCTTGCATGGTAGAGAGTAGGATCATGGACACACACGAGATTGCTTCAAGCCTTAAGGTGGTTCCTTGCATGGTAGAGAGTAGGATCATGGACACACACGATTGCTTCAAGCCTTAAGGTGGTTCCTTGCATGGTAGAGAGTAGGATCATGGACACACACGATTGCTTCAAGCCTTAAGGTGGTTCCTTGCATGGTAGAGAGTAGGATCATGGACACACACGATTGCTTCAAGCCTTAAGGTGGTTCCTTGCATGGTAGAGAGTAGGATCATGGACACACACGATTGCTTCAAGCCTTAAGGTGGTTCCTTGCATGGTAGAGAGTAGGATCATGGACACACACGATTGCTTCAAGCCTTAAGGTGGTTCCTTGCATGGTAGAGAGTAGGATCATGGACACACACGATTGCTTCAAGCCTTAAGGTGGTTCCTTGCATGGTAGAGAGTAGGATCATGGACACACACACGATTGCTTCAAGCCTTAAGGTGGTTCCTTGCATGGTAGAGAGTAGGATCATGGACACACACGATTGCTTCAAGCCTTAAGGTGGTTCCTTGCATGGTAGAGAGTAGGATCATGGACACACACACGATTGCTTCAAGCCTTAAGGTGGTTCCTTGCATGGTAGAGAGTAGGATCATGGACACACACACGATTGCTTCAAGCCTTAAGGTGGTTCCTTGCATGGTAGAGAGTAGGATCATGGACACACACACGATTGCTTCAAGCCTTAAGGTGGTTCCTTGCATGGTAGAGAGTAGGATCATGGACACACACGATTGCTTCAAGCCTTAAGGTGGTTCCTTGCATGGTAGAGAGTAGGATCATGGACACACACGATTGCTTCAAGCCTTAAGGTGGTTCCTTGCATGGTAGAGAGTAGGATCATGGACACACACGATTGCTTCAAGCCTTAAGGTGGTTCCTTGCATGGTAGAGAGTAGGATCGTATACACACACGATTGCTTCAAGCCTTAAGGTGGTTCCTTGCATGGTAGAGAGTAGGATCATGGACACACACGATTGCTTCAAGCCTTAAGGTGGTTCCTTGCATGGTAGAGAGTAGGATCATGGACACACACGATTGCTTCAAGCCTTAAGGTGGTTCCTTGCATGGTTCCTTGCATGGTAGAGAGTAGGATCATGGACACACACGATTGCTTCAAGCCTTAAGGTGGTTCCTTGCATGGTAGAGAGTAGGATCATGGACACACACGATTGCTTCAAGCCTTAAGGTGGTTCCTTGCATGGTAGAGAGTAGAGAGTAGGATCATAGACACACACACACGATTGCTTTAAGCCTTAAGGTGGTTCCTTGCATGGTAGAGAGTAGGATCATGGACACACACGATTGCTTCAAGCCTTAAGGTGGTTCCTTGCATGGTAGAGAGTAGGATCATGGACACACACGATTGCTTCAAGCCTTAAGGTGGTTCCTTGCATGGTAGAGAGTAGGATCATGGACACACACGATTGCTTCAAGCCTTAAGGTGGTTCCTTGCATGGTAGAGAGTAGGATCATGGACACACACACGATTGCTTGCTTAAGGTGGTAGCATGGAGAGAAGGATCATGGACACACACGATTGCTTCAAGCCTTAAGGTGGTTCCTTGCATGGTAGAGAGTAGGATCATGGACACACACACGATTGCTTCAAGCCTTAAGGTGGTTCCTTGCATGGTAGAGAGTAGGATCATGGACACACACGATTGCTTCAAGCCTTAAGGTGGTTCCTTGCATGGTAGAGAGTAGGATCATGGACACACACGATTGCTTCAAGTTCCCTTAAGGTGGTTCGATTGCTTGCATGGCTGAGTGTAAGAACTGGGACACACACGATTGCTTCAAGCCTTAAGGTGGTTCCTTGCATGGTAGAGAGTAGGATCATGGACACACACGATTGCTTCAAGCCTTAAGGTGGTTCCTTGCATGGTAGAGAGTAGGATCATGGACACACACGATTGCTTCAAGCCTTAAGGTGGTTCCTTGCATGGTAGAGAGTAGGATCATGGACACACACACGATTGCTTCAAGCCTTAAGGTGGTTCCTTGCATGGTAGAGAGTAGGATCATGGACACACACGATTGCTTCAAGCCTTAAGGTGGTTCCTTGCATGGTAGAGAGTAGGATCATGGACACACACGATTGCTTCAAGCCTTAAGGTGGTTCCTTGCATGGTAGAGAGTAGGATCATGGACACACACGATTGCTTCAAGCCTTAAGGTGGTTCCTTGCATGGTAGAGAGTAGGATCATGGACACACACGATTGCTTCAAGCCTTAAGGTGGTTCCTTGCATGGTAGAGAGTAGGATCATGGACACACACGATTGCTTCAAGCCTTAAGGTGGTTCCTTGCATGGTAGAGAGTAGGATCATGGACACACACACGATTGCTTCAAGCCTTAAGGTGGTTCCTTGCATGGTAGAGAGTAGGATCATAGACACACACGATTGCTTCAAGCCTTAAGGTGGTTCCTTGCATGGTAGAGAGTAGGATCATGGACACACACGATTGCTTCAAGCCTTAAGGTGGTTCCTTGCATGGTAGAGAGTAGGATCATGGACACACACGATTGCTTCAAGCCTTAAGGTGGTTCCTTGCATGGTAGAGAGTAGGATCATGGACACACACACGATTGCTTCAAGCCTTAAGGTGGTTCCTTGCATGGTAGAGAGTAGGATCATGGACACACACGATTGCTTCAAGCCTTAAGGTGGTTCCTTGCATGGTAGAGAGTAGGATCATGGACACACACGATTGCTTCAAGCCTTAAAGGTGGTTCCTTGCATGGTAGAGAGTAGGATCATGGACACACACACGATTGCTTCAAGCCTTAAGGTGGTTCCTTGCATGGTAGAGAGTAGGATCAAGGGCACACACACGATTGCTTCAAGCCTTAAGGTGGTTCCTTGCATGGTAGAGAGTAGGATCATGGACACACACGATTGCTTCAAGCCTTAAGGTGGTTCCTTGCATGGTAGAGAGTAGGATCATGGACACACACGATTGCTTCAAGCCTTAAGGTGGTTCCTTGCATGGTAGAGAGTAGGATCATGGACACACACGATTGCTTCAAGCCTTAAGGTGGTTCCTTGCATGGTAGAGAGTAGGATCATGGACACACACGATTGCTTCAAGCCTTAAGGTGGTTCCTTGCATGGTAGAGAGTAGGATCATGGACACACACACACGATTGCTTCAAGCCTTAAGGTGGTTCCTTGCATGGTAGAGAGTAGGATCATGGACACACACGATTGCTTCAAGCCTTAAAGGTGGTTCCTTGCATGGTAGAGAGTAGGATCATGGACACACACGATTGCTTCAAGCTTTAAGGTGGTTCCTTGCATGGTAGAGAGTAGGATCATGGACACACACACGATTGCTTCAAGCCTTAAAGGTGGTTCCTTGCATGGTAGAGAGTAGGATCATGGACACACACGATTGCTTCAAGCCTTAAGGTGGTTCCTTGCATGGTAGAGAGTAGGATCATGGACACACACGATTGCTTCAAGCCTTAAGGTGGTTCCTTGCATGGTAGAGAGTAGGATCATGGACACACACGATTGCTTCAAGCCTTAAGGTGGTTCCTTGCATGGTAGAGAGTAGGATCATGGACACACGATAGCTTCAAGCCTTAAGGTGGTTCCTTGCATGGTAGAGAGTAGTATCATAGACACACACGATTGCTTCAAGCCTTAAGGTGGTTCCTTGCATGGTAGAGAGTAGGATCATGGACACACACGATTGCTTCAAACCTTAAGGTGGTTCCTTGCATGGTAGAGAGTAGGATCATAGACACACACGATTGCTTCAAGCCTTCAGGTGGTTCCTTGCCTGGTAGAAGTAGGATCAGTAGGACACACACGATTGCTTCAAGCCTTAAGGTGGTTCCTTGCATGGTAGAGAGTAGGATCATGGACACACACACGATTGCTTCAAGCCTTAAGGTGGTTCCTTGCATGGTAGAGAGTAGGATCATGGACACACACGATTGCTTCAAGCCTTAAGGTGGTTCCTTGCATGGTAGAGAGTAGGATCATGGACACACACGATTGCTTCAAGCCTTAAGGTGGTTCCTTGCATGGTAGAGAGTAGGATCATGGACACACACGATTGCTTCAAGCCTTAAGGTGGTTCCTTGCCTGGGAGAGAGGAAGGATCATGGATACACACGATTGCTTCAAGCCTTAAGGTGGTTCCTTGCATGGTAGAGAGTAGGATCATGGACACACACGATTGCTTCAAGCCTTAAGGTGGTTCCTTGCATGGTAGAGAGTAGGATCATGGACACACACGATTGCTTCAAGCCTTAAGGTGGTTCCTTGCATGGTAGAGAGTAGGATCATAGACACACACGATTGCTTCAAGCCTTAAGGTGGTTCCTTGCATGGTAGAGAGTAGGATCATGGACACACACGATTGCTTCAAGCCTTAAGGTGGTTCCTTGCATGGTAGAGAGTAGGATCATAGACACACACGATTGCTTCAAGCCTTAAAGGTGGTTCCTTGCATGGTAGAGAGTAGGATCATGGACACAGATTATTGCTTCAAGCCTTAAGGTGGTTTCTTGCATCCAATTTCACTTCTTATTTTCGGTTCTGCCTTCTATCGACAACTTGTGCCTTATCTCTTTGCGCTTTCATTCCTTCACGAGATAGGATGACAGTATTATAGTCTGGCATCAATATTTATTCAAGCGTTCATACACGGCAGACAGGTTCTATCGGTGAGCCGGCAGATATTACAATGGCAGCCAATATTTCTGGCGTGAGCATGTAGCAGCGCTACCCAGAATATGCTGGTCTGGTAGAAACAGGTGTTCATCTAGATCAGTCATTCTTACCTGTTGTTAGCTGCCTCCCACTCTTTGACAGCATATTAAGAAGCCTCGCGCACTTTGACAGCATATTAAGAAGCCTCGCACACTTTGACAGCATATTAAGAAGCCTCGCACACTTTGACAGCATATTAAGAAGCCTCGCACCAAATTATCTTCTAGATCACAAAACATGTTCAAAACGCAAACAAAATCTAAATGTTGTCCTGAGATATTGTTATTTAGATAGTGTGTCGTTTTTTAACTCACGATGTCAGAGTTTTTTTTTTGGTACCAATACATTTGAGTTGTGAGAATTATGTAATCCTATGATGATTTGCCTTGTAAAATATCTGACATGTCGCGCACTTCCAGAAAGTGGAAGCACACCTGGAGGGCTCTCATGTCTACCTAGTTAAGATGCCCTGACCTAAATAATTCGAGTCACGTGATATTAATTTCTAACACAATCAGTAAATGATTATTGGTTTTCTTGATAAACAAGCGTCGTATTTAATGCTCTAAATGGAACGTAATCGATATCTTTGTCAAAGCCAGACACCCTATTACTGAGTACGGTGGATGTGTAGTATCGATTCATCTATATCAGCCAGAATATTTCTTCTGGGTTAAAAATACGCAGAGACAAGATAAAGATTATGAGAATCAAATCATAGCCAGCTTACACTTAGAGAACAATCCAACAAAATGTGAACTTATAAGTGCATCTTGCCTTCAATATAGAAAATATTGGAGAAATAGTCAGCGATATCAAAACAAAGAACATCGGGCAAGAGGAGCTGTTATTGCATTGGGAAAATATAAGAGTCTACACCTCAGATGTCATGACAGCCCTTTTGTATGAACTCTAAACTTTGAACTTTCAGACTAACAAAGACGACGGGCAACTATTTTGATATTTATGAAAGTATTTTTATAAATGGGTGCTTATGCAGAATGGAAGGATGGACAGTGTATAGCGAGAAGATCACCAATGGAGAACTGATGGAAGGAATCACAGACCTACCAATGGAAAACGAGTTGAGAAAACAATGTTGCTATTGGATGGGGGACACACACACACCCACGCACGCACGCACGCACGCACGCACGTACGCACGCACGCACGCACGCACGCACGCACACACACACACACACACACACACACACACCAGCTAACAATAGGTTTCAGTTTTATGAAATGGATGACCAGTTCAATTCCTCGCTGCCTTTGCCGTCCCTAACTCAAGAGCAGCGTCAGGTACCAATTTTTATCAGCTGAACCGTATAACGATTTGGTTTCGAACCTGCCCCTTTACTTCGATAATCAACGACTCTTACCACTCTGCCACTCCAATGCTACAGTGAAAGGTTACGAACTTGCGACAGTCCAAACAATAGTGTGAGTAAATGGTTGCCTCCGGTCCTAAAAAAACCAGGACACTGGATATGTTTTAGGACGGATGGTTGTGAGAATATTCTCGATGAAGGAGATGATGCGTTTGTTCATGAAGATAACGGTTTAGGATTACCTTCTCGGTACAGATGATAACGGGCTAGAAATATAGATAAAAGATGAAAGTGTTGACAATGATGAAGTACAACCCAAGAACATGGCAGAAGGTTTCATGCTGGGTAGACTGACATAGGGGTAGGGGTTGTCATGTGTGTGTGTGTGAAATTGTATACTATATGTAGAATGAAAAAAAAAACACACAAATAGTAATACGTCTTACAAAGAAAAAGGACAAGAAAAAACCTACGTTGCGGCCACAAGGCCTTCGTTTGGGACAGACAAAAAGAGACAGGAGGGAAAGAAAGTGAGAATTAAGTGGAGAAACTATAGAAATAAGAGAAAAATACTCCCTGATGTGTGTAACATGTTGAAGCAAAAATGTCTGCCCCCAAACCGGAAAGCGGAAGGAGATAGTACATTAAAAGCAAAAAATAAAAAATAATGAAAACAAGGACTGGAAAACAGAGTGAGGGAAAAGTGATATTAAATTTAAAAAACTGATATGGAGAGAGAAGTGGTAGAAAAAGTTTTAAAAAAAATATTATATGGAGTAAAATTTATTTATCAAAAACAAAATTATGTATATATATATATTGGATTGTTCTCACTGTCATTGTTCTTTGAAACTATTTTTTGCTGTTTGTTTCATTTCTTTGTATGTTGTTGGCCTGTCCTTAGTTTGAAGTTTTGCTTCCTTCTTTATTGGCAAGTCTTATCTTTTTTCTCATTCCTATACATCTTGAAGGCAAACGTACAAGGGGGATACAGCTCAATAAGTGGGAAGATAACATCACGAGATGGACAAGAAAGCATCTATCAGAGTGTACCATTAAGGCAAGAGACAGAAGACGTTTGAGATCCATTACAGCCAACCGTCGTTGTGGAGATGACAGCGAATAATGATGATACATCTTGTCTCAGTAGGAATGCTTTTCACATCCACTTTATCGAATTCTCAGCTGGTTTCCATTGATGACGCTGAGAGGCAGTTACATTGTTGCTTGCTTTGTTGTCGGGTGTCATAAGGTCGTTATGACAGCCAGGGAATCTGTAAGGAAACATTATTTTGGCTTCAGCCATATTCTTGTTTTTGACGGTGGCTGTGTTTAGTGTGTAGAGCCTCAGCTCTGATGTTTATGTAGCAGTACCCGCTGAGAAATGTATTTCCTGTCCATTCTTTAGTTTCATGTGTTTAGATTCCAACAACGTGTTTATATTGTAGATTCCAACAACGTGTTTATATTTGTAGATTCGAACAACGTGTTTATATTTGTAGATTCCAACAACGTGTTGATATTTGTAGATTCCAACAACGTGTTTATATTTGTAGATCCGAACAACGTGTTTATATTTGTAGATTCCAACAACGTGTTTATATTTGTAGATTCCAACAACGTGTTTATATTTGTAGATTCCAACAACGTGTTTATATTTGTAGATTCCAACAACGTGTTTATATTTGTAGATTCCAACAACGTGTTTATATTTGTACATTCCAACAACGTGTTTATATTTGTAGATTCCAACAACGTGTTTATATTTGTTGACTTTTTATTTTGGTTTTCATTTTCGATAGAATGGGGTAGCCAGCCCCTAGTGGTCGACCCTGATTAATGCCTTCTTCGACATGCCTGGTAGGGCGATGTCTTACTATTCTCTGGTCCTCTTTCGTGCCCAGGAAAGACAGAGACGAACTGTTGTAGAGCGGATAGACAGAACTAGACAGAACTAGACAAATCAAGTGGAGTAAAATGTGAGGTAAAAACGCTGGCCTTGGATAAGAAGACAAAAAGAAAACACGTGACAGCATGACCAGGTATATCTTCTTCTGGAACACCCCCCCCCCCCCCCCCATCCCCCGTGTAAGAGACATGGAAGGAGAAACAAATATTCAGGGAACTAGAAATAAACATGAATGGAATAAAGAAGATATGGAGAAATCTGATAAGGATAGCACAGGACATGATAGTTTGATGTGTTTATATTGAAGATTTGTGTTCCTGGGTGAGCCGACAGGTAATGAATGATTGAATGAATGGTTGAATGAATGAATGATTAAATGAATGACTGAATGGACGAATGAATGAATGATCGAATGAATAAATTATTGAATGACTGCATGAATGAATGAAATAATTAATGTTTGAATGAATGAATGAATCAATCAATCAATAACTTATTAAATGATTGAATTGAATGCATGAATTAATGAATGAATCTATATCTGAATGAATGATTGAGTTAATAAATGAATGATTTAATGAATGAATGATTGAACGAATTAGTGAATTAATGATTGAATGAGTTAATGAATGAAGGAATCAATAACTGACTTAATGAATGATTGAATGAATGATTGAATACATAAATGAAAGATTTAAAGAATGAATGAATACCCTTCCACCTCCCTCCATTGTTGTGTAACATAATTCAAAATGCAGCCATGAGAACCATTACAGGTGCATTTATATCAACACCAGTAGAAGCGCTAGAAGTAGCTCTTGGGATACCGCCCCTTGGTCTAAGACGGAAAGAACTAAGATTAAATTATTGGATTAAAGTAGCACAAGAAGTGACCCACCCAGCACATAAAGCATTTATCAAAAACCAACCAAGTGTATGGGACGTCCCCCTAAATAAAGATAGATATCCAACAGGGTGGAGAACTATAGAAGATCTTACGCAGTTCAAAGAATTGTCAAACATAATAGAAAATAGTAATAAATATAGAAGCAAAATACCACCCTGGGAACTAAAAACACCAATCATAGACTACTCACTTACTGAAAAAATCAAACAACAGATAGAAGATAAGGGAGTCAAAATGATAAGCAGAAAGTTCATAGATCAACTAACAAAAACAAAGTCTGGCTGTCTACACTGATGGATCCAAGGGTTATAGTGGGCAACTAGGTGCAGGAGTTGTAATACCACAGTGGGGAATAGAAAAGAGCTACAGTGTAACTGAAGGGGCTTCGATTTTTACAGCAGAGATGGTAGCAATTCTAAAAAGTTTAGAAATAATCGAACATAACCCACCAGAAGCTGTTACGATATTTACAGACTCACTATCATCACTACAAGCACTGGAACACCGCCGGCCAGACATAAAGGAAGAAATTCTAGCAATTAATACATCACTAGGGAACAGAGGATGTAGTGTGAGGCTAGTGTGGGTTTCAGCACACATAGGTATAGCTGGAAACGAATTGGCAGACCAGAACGCCAAGAATGGAAGGATAAGTAAAAACAATATAAGAGCAGGACTGGGAAGGTCGGAGATAGAGAGCCACGTGAAGCTAACTATAAACGAGGAATGCAAGACAACATGGAAGAACAGTAGAAAAGGCAGACATGCGTTCAAACTGCTGAAAGAACCAACAAGGACATGCCAGGTCAGAGAAGAACTAAAGATACCCTCGAACAAAAAGGTGTGGCGTCTCCGTCTCGGTGCAGCATACTTCATGATAGAGGAACCACACTGCCAAGAATGTCAGGAAGAAAATGACATAGACCACTACCTGATCCACTGTATAAAATATGATCAACAGAGGCTTTAATTAAAAACATACTTTAGAAATAACAATATAGACATGACAGGTGATAAGGTGTTAAGTATAGATGCCCCAGGGAAAGCCCAATCAATCCTTGAAAGATATATACATAAATATATATACATAAGGTTAGTAACAGTGGCAATATCAAACAAAAATAACAAAAATGATACTTCAGAAAAGACATTCAACCAAATAGAAATTAAGCAACAAAAACAAACCAAAAAACTAACAAATCATTAAAAAAATTAGAACCAGAAAAATTAGCAAACCCATTAACTACTCATAGGACAAGGAAAGGCAACGAGATTTAAAAAAAAAAAAGAAAAAAGAAAAACAATAACACAAATTAAAACCAAGTGCAAAGGACAATAGTTATCTATATACAATACAAAACTGAAAATAAAATGACAAATACTTACTTACTTACTTAGTCGTTCCCCTTCTACCGTGAGGTGTAGAGGTTTGGAAGAGAGAGCGCCAGACCATTCTATCAGCTGTCTTCTTCCTGGCCTGGTTCCATTCTAGTCCTCGGTCCTTCAAAGATTGTCTAATGTTGTCCTCCCAGCGGACTCTGGGTCGTCCTGGAGGTCTGGATCCCTGGCTCTTTGTTTCCCATGCTTGTCGTGGTAGCCGATCTTCTCCCATTCTGCAGACATGGCCAAACCATCTTAGTTGGGACTGTTCTATTTGGGTCTGCAGCGGATGAGATTTTAGGCCTTGACGGATCGTCTGGTTGCGGACCAGAATCAGCTGTATAAACCTTATGGAATAATTTGTCTTCTCCTTGTTACTTTCACAATTGCCTCCACGGCTGGCGGAGTTGTGGAATTTAAAGTTGCTACCATAAGTGAAATGGGTTCATTTTCGATGCAAGACAACAGGAAGCTGAGACGCTTGGGAGTCATGACCCAAGTGGGCCCGCCCCCCTTAGAGTGTAAAGGAGTATATAGGGCCGAAACACTTGTCGGACGGGGGGACTTCTTCTGATGATCAGATTGCTTCCTGTTGTATCGCTCTGTAAAGAGTTTCCTATCATAGTTACATGGTCAAACCAGTGACAATCGGGAAAAGACCGATTGACTTCTGGAAAGACAGATGACACTGGGAAAGACTAGAAACCGGCTGACCGGGTTAGCACCCCGTAAGCTGTATTCAATTGCTATAGAACCCCAAAACGATAGATGCCCCCAGGATTCACCGAAAGGGGGGGAGAATGATGAATCCACAGGCGCCTCATTGGAATCGACCAGACCCGTTACACGGACTTCGAGCTCTGAACAACGGCTGGAGTTTCCATGTGCCTGTGGTAGGGAATTCTCTACTCAGAGAGGAATGAAAATCCACAGAACGAAAAAGTGGTGTGGGAGGTCATCAGGGGGAGATCAACAGCGCTCTGTCTCGACGGATAAGACGTTAGAAGAACGCAGCCAGGAGTCAATCCACAGTGCTGAGTACATTCAAGTTGATCTGCCTGATGATGATCTCACACACTTCTTGGACGGGAAGAGAGATGCAATCAAGTTTCCACCCGCCAGTGCAAAAGGGCTTTGGGAACAGCTGGACGAAGCCTTGGCAAAAGAGTTGGATAACAACCTGAAGCAGATAACTTTGGAGAAGAAGCTGGAAATCTTCGGCGACATAATATATCTGCACTGTCGCAAAGTGTTCGGAGTGAGGGAGGCAAGGGAAGGAAACCCACCACAAAAAAGCAGAAGACAAATTAAAATAGAAGAAATCAGAAAACAGAAGAAGCATGCCCGAAAACTGTTCAAAAACGCAGTTGCCGCAGAGAAGGAAGGGTTACGACAGGTTTCGGAGCACCTGAAAGGCCAACATAATGCCCTTTGTAGAGCAGAAAGGTTGTGCAGGAAGAAAAGGAAGACTCGAATGGATAGGGAAAGATTCTTCAGGGAGCCCTTCAAGTTTGCCAAAGAACTGTTTGAGCAGCCACGGTCGGGTACGCTAAACATCAGGAAAGAAGACCTGGAAGAACACCTTGGAATGACATATTCAGATGGTCGCAAAGATGAGCCGCTCAGCAGCATGGCAGGCCTTAAATGGCCGAGTAAGCCAGGAGCTGAATTTAACACCAAGCCCCCAACGGTGCAAGAGGTAGAAAGCATTGTCCAGAAAGCTCGATGCAAGTCAGCTCCAGGTCCTAATGGTGTTCCATATGTGGTGTATAAGAGATGCCCTGAGGTGCTCAAACGACTGCTTCGTTTACTGAAGAGTGCGTGGAAAACCCAGCTTGTAAGCAAGGAATGGAGAAAGGCGAACGGAGTCTACATCCCGAAGGAGCAAAATTCCACAGACATCAGTCAGTTCAGGCCAATCTCACTACTCAATGTGGAAGGGAAGATATTCTTCTCAGTGATGGCGAAAAGACTCACTACATACCTCCTGGCAAATGGGTACATTGACACTACCATTCAGAAAGGAGGTATCCCAGGTACACCAGGATGTCTAGAGCATGCCACAATGATATGGGAAGCAATCCAAAAGGCAAAGTCTGACAGAACAAACCTCCATGTAATCTGGTTGGATTTAGCGAATGCTTATGGATCCGTTCCACACCAGATGTTGTGGCAGGCCCTAGAAATGTATCATGTTCCACAAGAGATTGCAGCAATGCTGAAGCTGTATTTCGCAGGGTTTGCTGTCAGATTTTCAACCAGAGAGTACACAACGAAGTGGATTGGCCTTGAAGTTGGAATTGCGATGGGATGTACCATCTCTCCGATACTATTCGTGATGGCTATGCAGGTAATCCTCAATGCGGCTGAAGGAATGGCTATAGGTCCAAAGCTCGGTGGAATGTGTCTCATGCCACCGCTCAAAGCATTCATGGATGACACAACAATTCTGACATCAGATGAACATCAGGCCCGGAGGATGTTAGCACGCCTGGATGAACTAGTCAGCTGGTGCAGAATGAGCTTCAAACCCAAGAAGTCGAGAAGCCTATCAGTCAGGAAAGGGAAGATAGCAGAGGTCATATTCACGGTTTCCAACCTAAGAATCCCTACTGTCATTGAGGAACCTGTTAAAAGTCTTGGCAGGGTGTACGATGCCTCATTAAAAGACTCAAAGGCAGTGCAACAGACAATAGAAATGGCAGACAGAGGGCTACAGATCATAGACCAAAGCAGACTCCTGGGGAAGTTCAAACTGTGGTGCCTCCAGTTCATGTTGATACCAAAGTTGCTGTGGCCACTGCTTATATATGAAATAAGCACAAGTACAGTGGAAGCCATAGAGAAGAAGGTCAACAAGTTCATGAGAAAATGGCTAGGAGTACCACCAGGTCTGTCAGATGTAGCACTGTACTGCAAAAAGTCAAAACTTCTGCTTCCTTTCAAGTCAGTTGATGCTGCCCAAGAGTCACTCAAACTGAGGGAGGTAATCGGATACACACAAACGAATAGACGGGGATTTGGTCATGGAGACATCCGCTGGTGGTCCAAGGCATCAAGCAGGGAGCGCAGAGACATGGTAGTTCAGGAGATACGAGAAGCTGAGAATGATAAGAGGTTGCAAAAAGCAGTGCAGCAGGTCCAACAAGGCCAATGGACTACATGGGAAGGAGCCCTGCAGAGGTCCTTGACATGGAATGATATATGGCATATGGCACCTCTTAGGCTCAGCTTCGTTGTCAGATCACTGTATGACCTGCTACCGTCGGCCACCAACCTTGTGAAATGGGGAAAGTCGGATGATGAGCAGTGCCCCCTGTGCCAGGGGAGGCAGACACTTGAACACGTGCTCTCAGCGTGTAAGGTGTCATTAGGGCAAGGGCGATACACTTGGCGCCATAACAAAGTGCTAAATGAGCTTGCTGTGACAATAGATCTGGCAAGAATGAAGGCGAATAGCAAAGTCCGGCCAGACACCGCAAACACATACTTTCTGAGGGCAGGAAAGTCAGCACACCCCAAACCGAATAAACCTGGTAGCAGTTTACCATCTCTTCTTGATTGTGCAAATGATTGGGAGATGGCGGTAGACCTACCTGGACGAGGGGCATATCCAGAGAGTATCAGAAAATCGCGGAGACGGCCGGATATAGTGCTTCATTCTGCAGCAACGCTTCAGGTCATACTGATTGAACTGACAGTGCCATTTGAATCCAGATTAGATGAGCAACATTCATTCAAAGCGGCCAAGTATAGTGATCTGGCCGCGGATCTGAGACACGATGGGTTCACTGCAAGGGTCATGGCTGTTGAAGTGGGCGCAAGAGGGCTTGTGGCTGCATCAGTGTATGATCTATTGAAACTGTTGGGGCTGAGGGGACAGTCGAGAACAAGGGCCCTGAAGAGGCTTAGTGAAACTGCCGAAAAGGCATCAGGCTGGCTGTGGAACAACCGCAATGGGGAATGGAGATAGTAACAATAAACGCTGCGGTACAGAAAACACCAGGAATTTTTCTACGTCCACAATACGCTGAGGTTTGTGGTGGACTAGTGAACGGGCTGCGACTCAGGGGCGACAAGCGGTGTATACTATAAGGGGTGTCAGTATCAAAAGTCCAGTGGGGAACGCGCAGTGGCGACTCGTTGACTTCGCGCTGGTGTCTCAGTGTTTGCGACGGAACGAACGGAATAATTTGTCTTCTCCTTGTTACTTTCACAATTGCCTCCACGGCTGGCGGAGTTGTGGAATTTAAAGTTGCTACCATAAGTGAAATGGGTTCATTTTCGATGCAAGACAACAGGAAGCTGAGACGCTTGGGAGTCATGACCCAAGTGGGCCCGCCCCCTTAGAGTGTAAAGGAGTATATAGGGCCGAAACACTTGTCGGACGGGGGGACTTCTTCTGATGATCAGATTGCTTCCTGTTGTATCGCTCTGTAAAGAGTTTCCTATCATATGATAGTGTGGGTTCCTGAATGTCTATGTGCTACCTCTCAAGATCCTCCCTTGAATAATGTTTATTATTATTATTTGTATTGACTCTGCTAGGGGATTAATTAATTAAATGGGTAACTATATCTGACATTGATTTTTCTCGAACAACAAACATTCAACACGTGCTGCGTGGGCCACCAGCATACCGTGTGGCTAGTGTTTAGCTCAGCATGCACGCTGAAAAAATGCTGCTGAGACACCAAAATGTGGGTGTTTTTAATGATGTCTGAGCATGAAAAAAATACCTGCTTTCCAAAAATGCGTGATGCATGTGAGAGACTATAGTGTTGGTCTTGAGCTGTACTCACAAAATTGTCTTTATAAGCAACACAAGTGCTGCATAACCATTGCACAACAATATGCCTCAACGACGAAAGCTGAGTGTTGTGGATAAAGGAAGAGCCATTGCGTGGTTGCAGGAAGGTCTTACTGTCCGAAATGTGGCTCAGAGGCTTGCATGAAAATAGTGTTGATTGTCACTGATAAGCTTGTCATGTTATATTTTGTTGTGCTGTGTTTTTATTGTTCATTTTCATTTCACTTTGCACCCTTAATAAAAATGGTCCTTAACTTCTTTTGAAGGGTATATATAAGGACTCTGACAACCTCTGACACCAGTTTATGTTGAGGCTCTATATACTTTGGATGACCAAGGTGTTGCGTGCGTATTCTGATCTTAAAATGTCAAAGTCCTCCGGGTTCATTCATCTATTTTACAGGATCCCGTTAGGCACTACGTTAGTATCGATATTGTCTCTGGTAACCCGTGTGATGTGTTGATACTTGAACATGCTTCATATTAAAGTTATGAATATTGACTGACCTGTCTGTGTTCTTGCCTTATTAATATCAGTAGTGTGAGATGCAGCGTGTTTAGGCATTAAGTGTCACTGATTATTATGGTTGAATAAAACAGTATGGAATTTGAACTCAGAATACGGCATTTAATAAGACCAGTATTTGACGACTTAAACATGTTTAATTAACACTCTCATGTCATGGGCAGACACAACTATTTAAAGACATAGTTCATAATCACAGTTCATGTACGTGTCGCCTGGGTTCTTGTTCTTCATTAAAGCATATGTTCACTAATATATAGTTCTGTATAATGGTCAGTTCCTTTTGGCCAACATCCTGTGGCATAAATTCATAGGCTAACTAGTCTTACTCCTGTTGCTAGTTTAATAATAGCCCTTTTCCCACTAGACTTACTTCTACTGCTAGTTTTATATCCTTCTTACGCTAGACTTACATCTGCTGCTAGTCGTCTAATATCCTTGTTACACTAGGCTTACGTCTGCTGCTAGCTACATAATATTCGTTTACACTAGTCTTACTCCTGCTGCTAGTTCCGAATGTTCAATTGGCATACAATGCCAGGCTAATCCGCCATATATACAAACTGCGTTAAGAACGACACGACTTACGTTTGATCCAAGAACACACTGCTTAATTGGCTTCCCAGCCACACATATAAATTCAGTGGACAATGCCACACAATCCCAAGTGGTTATACCATACATATCATAGTGGCTAGGCCACACTTGTGAAACACACTGCCGTTGGGGTCAAAACCCACAATCATCGATCATTAATATATTCATTCATTTAAGGTGTTCCATGATACATTCATTCGAGTCGGCCTAACTCAAATGCCTGTAAACATGAAACAATCCTCAACAATATATATACTGCTCAAAAAAAGTTAAAGGCCACTTTCAATTTTTGGGTCATTTCAACTATGCTGTTTTTTTTAAAACCTGAACAATCAGTCAATAAAGTTTTGCTGCATTTGTTGCATGCTTAAACAATGTTTGTTAATCTGCCAATAAATCAAATCTGTGTTACGTGTGTGTACCTCCAAGGTCAATCAAATGCACGTGGTGGAAAGGGAAATAATGCATGTTTGAAAATGCTTCCTATGGCAAAGCCTGTTGATAATATTGCTGAAATTTGCTTTTCACGTGCAAGTAGTGACTATAGTGAACACATTTCACCCACTTTTCGGAAGGAACGGGCAATGGGTATGTTTGTAACATTTACCATTTTATCCATGGGTCAGCGTGTCTTGCCGTCTTGTGGTAGACCTTGGACGTCCTGACCTGCGTTGTTCTGCGACACTGCCGGTTGCATTATAACGATCACGCAGAGCTTGTATGACAGAGTGGGCAACTCCTAATCTCCTAGCAACTTCTCGCAGCCCTACATCATCCTGCAGCCATGCCATCGCTCTCCATCTGTCAACATTGGTCAAGCGTCTTAGCTGAGCCATGGCTAAAATGGTAAATGTTACAAACATACCCATTGCCCGTTCCTTCCGAAAAGTGGGTGAAATGTGTTCACTATAGTCACGACTTGCACGTGAAAAGCAAATTTCAGCAATGTTATCAACAGGCTTTGCCATAGGAAGCATTTTCAAACATGCATTATTTCCCTTTCCACCACGTACATTTGATTGACCTTGGAGGTACACACACGTAACACAGATTTGATTTATTGTCAGATTAACAAACATTGTTTAAGCATGCAACAAAATGCAGCAAAACTTTTTTGACTGATTGTTCAGGTTTTAAAAAAAACAGCATAGTTGAAATGACCCAAAAATTGAAAGTGGCCTTTAACTTTTTTTGAGCAGTATATATATATATATATATATATATATATATATATATATATATATATATATATATATATATATATATATATATATATATATATATATATATATATATATATATATATATATATATAAACCAGAACTTTAACTCAATATAAATAATTCAGCAAGACTGATTGTACATATTTACAATTTATTGAACCTATACCGTGTATCTTTTCGGATAGGTAACTTAAACGAATTCAAATGTTTTTACATAATAAAATAAATAAACATGGAATGTCAATTTTCAAAATAGATCAATATGATGAATTTCTCTTTCAAATATCAATTATCCAAATGGATCAATATGATGAATTTTCTATTAAATAATAATTTTCTATTAAACATATGTTTTCTCATTTTCATTGGACTGTGGAGTTAGTAATCATTTTAATAATGTCCACCATGAGTCATCACTCACTAGGTTTGTGTTATTTGAATTTTATTTATTAAATATAGTCTCTGAATAGGCTGACCAGTGGATTTGCTTATCCATTTATCTGCTATGTTGAGATGAATCTTCTCTAGCACTGAACACTCCAGATCTGAAGCTCCAGGCTGGGAAATCCTGGTAACTAGTTCTATGATCATCAAGAACTTTCGCACCACAGAGTCCCACAGAGGTGGACGTCTCGTACAATTTTGGTAGTTGCGGGATAAAACCTAGAACAAAATTAAACACAACCTCTATATGTTCCATCACTGGTTGTTCGTCCATCACGGGTGATGAAGACCACTCTGTTCATCCAATTATTTAAGAATATGTTAGGTTAGTCTATGGGTACGAAGGTGACTGAAGAGCCCGATTCGGGCCTGGAAAGATCTTGGACAGTGTGGGCAGGGAATGTTTGCTTCATGTGAAGGTTTTATTTCACGGTCCTTTCTAGCTTGTCTCCGCTGTTCCGCTGCTGCTCTTCTGGATGATTCGCATGCTGCTGCACCTTTACGAAGAGATGTGCGCCAAGCAGTTCGGTCTTGCGCAGCAGCTTCCCATGTGTCTGGGTTTATGTCAAAGGTTTTCAATGACGTCTTTAACGTGTCTTTGAAGCGCTTCTTTTATCCACCATGGGAGCGTTTACCCTTCTGCATCTCACCATAAAAGAGTATCTTTGGCAGTCGATGGTCTGGCATGCGGACTACATGACCTGCCCAGCGAATTTGTGACTGCATCAGAATAGTATCAATACTAGGGATACCAGCTCTGTCAAGAACGGCGGTATCCGGGATCTTGTCTTGCCAATGATGTTCATTATCTTCCTGAGACAGACTGTATGGAAGTGGTTTAGCTTCTTTACGTGGCGCCTGTATACAGTCCATGTTTCACATGCATATAGCAGCACTGGAAGCACCGCAGCTCTGTACACCTTCAGCTTTGTCTGTAGACTAATGCCACTTCGATGCCAAACGTTGGTGTATAGTCTGCCAAATGTGCTGCTGGCTTTGGAGATCCTGGTGTTCACCTCATCATCAATGACAATGTTCTGGGATAGTGTGCTACCAAGGTATGTGAATCTGTTCACAACATTCAGTTTCTCACCATTAACCTTGATGACTGGCTCAGTATAAACTGTGCCAGGAGCTGGTTGGTACATGATTTCTGTTTTCTTCGTGTTGATGGTAAGCCCAAAGTTGGCGCAGGCTTCGGAGAATCTATCCACACTATGCTGCAGATCAGCCTCTGAGCCAGCATTGAGGGCACAATCATCAGCAAACAGAAGATCTCTGATGGTGTGTGATTTGACCTTGGTTTTTGCTTGAAGCCTCCTAAGGTTAAACAATTTTCCATCAATACGATAACTAATGTCGATTCCTGTGTCCCCGTCTCTAAAAGCATCAGTCAGCATAGCAGAAAACATGATACTGAACAGAGTCGGTGCAAGTACGCACCCTTGTTTAACTCCATTTGAGACAGGGAAAGGCTCTGATAGCTCACCGTTTTCCTGAACTCTAGCCTGCATTCCGTCATGCAGTTGCTGCACTATTGTGATAAATTTCTTTGGGCAGCCGTATTTTGCCATGATCTTCCATAGACCCTCTCTACTGACCGTGTCGAACGCCTTTGTCAAGTCGATGAAAGCTGTGTACAGGTCACAGTGCTGTTCTTGGCATTTTTCTTGTAGCTGTCTTGCAGCGAACACCATATCTGTGGTTCCACGTTCTTTCCGGAATCCACACTGACTTTCAGGTAAAAGACCTTTGTCAAGATGAGCCGTAAGGCGATTCAAAAGGATTCTGGCGAATATCTTCTCAGCGATTGATAAAAGAGAGATGCCTCGATGATTGTTGCAGTCTTGGCGATTACCTTTACGTTTATATAGATGTATAATTGAGGCATCTTTGAGATCGTGTGGGATGGTTTCACTCTGCCACATTTGCTGGAAGATCATATGAAGTTTCTCTATCAGAATTGCACCGCCATCTTTATAAACCTCAACAGGAATTGAATCGGAGCCAGGGGCCTTTCCACTAGACAGTTGACGAATCGCTTTTTTAGTTTCCTCCAGAGTTGGTACATCATCTAATGCTTCATTTATAGGAATTTGGGGCAGGTGGATGATGGCTTCGTCGTTAATAGATGATGGCTGGTTCAAGATATTATTAAAATGTTCAGCCCAGAGTTGGAGCATTTTTTCCTTGTCTGTAATTAGTGTTTTTCCATCTGCATTAAGGAGGGGAAATGATCCTGATGATGTTGGACCATAGACCGCTTTGAGTGCAAGGTAAAAGTTTTTCAAGTCATGGCTGTCAGCAAAGCCTTGGAGCTCATCTGCTTTATTACTCAGCCATGAATCCCGCATCTGGCGTAGTTTATGTTGGACGATTCTACGCATGTTGTTGAAAGCGTCTTTCTTGGATGTAGATTTTGGATCATTTAAATATGCTTTATGGAGATGATGTTTCTCAGCCAACATCTGCTTTATATCATCTGAGTTCTCATCAAACCAGTCATTTTGTTTCTTGATGGAAGGACCCAGGACCTCTGTAGCAGTGTTGTAGATCTGCTCACTTAGGGCTGCCCAATTTGTTTCCACACTTTGGCCGTCTAGCGAGATAGATTTGAGACGGTCTTCTAAGGTGTCAGTAAATGACTGTTTGATTTTTGTCTTCTTTAGTTTGGTGACATCCAGCCTCTTTTGAGTTTTCTTCCCCTGAGGGCGCCTGGCTGGTTGGATACGAATTTTAAGTTTAGATACAATGAGGCGATGATCAGTCCAGCATTCGGCACCACACATGGACTTGGTCACCCGGACATCTTGCCTGTCCTTCTTCCTAACAATTACATAGTCAATTAGGTGCCAATGCTTTGAGCGAGGGTGCATCCAGGAGGTCCTGTTGCGGGTAGGAAGTCGAAAAATGGTGTTGGTGACAAGGAGGTCATGTTCTGCGCAAGTCTGGAGGAGACGAAGTCCATTACTGTTACAGCGACCCACGCCGTACCTACCAATAGTGCCATTCCAGGAGATGTTATCTGAGCCTACTCTTGCATTAAAGTCACCAAGAATGATGAGCTTATCTGCTTTAGGAACTGATGCAATGACTGCATGTAGTTCTTCGTAAAACTTATCCTTGACATCATCCTGGTTTGTCATAGTTGGTGCATACGCGCTAATGATGGTGGCATGTTTTCTTCCATAGAACAGAGGGATCTTGACCGTCATGAGTCGGTCATTTATTCCCTTTGGGGCCCCGCTAACTTGCTGACAATTGCTGTTTTGATTGCAAATCCAACCCCAGCTTCTCGTCTTTCTTCAGTTCCTCTTCCGCTCCAAAAGAATGTATAACCTGCACCCTTTTCGCAAAGTTGGCCCTCGCCTGCAAGTCGAGTTTCACTCAGTGCTGCTATGTCAATGTTGTACCTGGCCAGTTCTCTCCCAATCAGGGCAGTTCGTCTCTCAGGTCTGTTTGCGTTAAAGTCTTTGTCAAGTAAAGTGCGCACATTCCATGCGCCTAGAATGAGGGGGAAAAATCTGTCCTTTCTTTTTCTTATATGTCGACCGCCGAAGTAGGGTACCCACCAACCGCGGTAAGCTGGTTAGGTAATGGTGAAGCAGGCAATGTTTAGGGCACCTTTTCTAGCCCCTTCCTCATGCCATGGAGGTGAGCAGTGCTTTCCTAAAGAGGGCTGCTCAGACACTCAGGGGGCTGCCGAATCCCACTGCTGCTCCGATCAGTGGAAGACGACCATATGGCCTGAGCCGCCTGTGTGTAGGTCTGCGACTACGACTGCCAGCGTACCCACGCCTGCCGCTTCGCCGCTCGCCCATCGCTACAGGACTTGTTGTGAGTGGATGGATGAATGGATGAATGGATGAAAGAGTGACTTGCGCGGTGATTTGGATTAAAGTGAGTAAGAGTTGCGCAATTCGTCGACCTCACTCTCTCGCCTGGGTCCATCTCAATCCAGTGGCAAGACAAGTCAAGACGACTGGAGATGAAGTCAGGTGCAGTGGATGACCAGGGATTTCTACGTGCCTCGCTGTGCTCCTTACGCTCCACAGCGCGTTGCTGGTAATCGCCGTCATGCCCGTTGAACCAACAGGTGGTTTCTTCCGCGCAGTCTATCGAATCCAGTCTTCGCATGCATGGGTAGGCAGACCCTAACTCACCGAAGGTTTATAACCATTCGGCTACCCTCACCTAGTTTAGCCGGCCTGTCAAAGCCGTTGTCCGGGGGTGGCCGCTGTCGCATGCTGACAGCTACGAGGAGCCACAGGTGAAAGCTGGATGCCAGGTTTGGACCAAAGGTGGCTGAGCTGCCCTGAAAAGGGCATGACAGCTCCTTCACCAGAGGTACTACCAATACCTGACTTCCCAACACCCTATCATCACATACAAGGGACATGACGAACAGTGTTAGACATTGTGCTAACATATGCACAGGACAATTTACCTCGACACCACTCACAGCCAGTTCAATGTGACTACACTTTCCTTATAAATCCTAAGTTAGATCCATTTGTCCATGATCCGCCTCCATACAATGATTTGGTATAGTATAACATACTAAGTAATACCTTGATCCATACATTTTAACAAATCCTGTCATTCTTTCTTATGTTCCTGATCAATGTGTCGTTCCTTTAAGAAATACTCATTCAAATACTTTATCAAACTTACAGGCGCACTTTTGCCATCACTTTCAATTATGCTACATATTTACAAGGCTGGCTTTCCTCTGACTGTACACAGATGCTGGCATTTTCGCCGGCAACACACTCGTCCTGTAATTTTCTTTACACATTCAACACACTTCCTAACACACAAGTGAATTAATCACAGGAAAATTACATAATTATATATATATATATATATATATATATATATATATATATATATATATATATATATATATATATATATATATATATATATATATATATATATATATCTTTCTTACCCTCAGGCAATACACACAAGCTGTAACAGGCTGTTAATGGGCATCTAGGTCTGATAGGCAGATGCAGTGGCAAAGTATATGACCCTAACACTTTTACCGCTCTCTTCTGTTCAGCTTGCTGATACCGGATGAAAGCTGATACCGAATAAAAGTTTTGATACTGCATAGGTTAATCGTGCTGTAATATGATGTATTGCGAATGCGTGACATGAAAGTTCGTCAAGGTGGACATCTGTGTAGCAGTGCAGACTTGTATCACAACATGTAACATACAAGAGTGTGTGTGGCATTCATCACATTGAAAGGTGTAGCTGTAGGGTTGATGGAACCAAATGTTGTACTTGTTACAGGTATGGAGTCAAAATATAGGTGAACAGCTGTGTACGTTTTTCTCACCATTTATTATAGTCACAGCAACAAGACGTAGACAAATCCATGTAAGCATGACACAGGAACATGGCGGATATGAAGACAGTTCACTACAATTGCATGTACATAAGTTCCAGTAAATATATGATTATCAAAGTGTTGCAGACTCCAATTTAACTCTCATTCCACAACTAGCAGAAAAAACCCCGCATTACAGAACGGGTAAATAACTGTATAAATATCCAACAGTTTCATTATGACTTTTCTTAAATCGCTCTTCTTAAGTCAACCCCAAACATGGTGGGCGACGAAAATAGCATAGTCCATCCCTCTAATCGGACGTATCAAAGATAGGCTGTCCTTTCGAAGATAGTCTTATATAACTCCCTCGTACATCAGGCGAGTTTCCACTTTCAAAGTTATAATAGCAATAACTTGAAATTCATCTGGTCTTCCACTCCAGATAATTATATATTAGGCCTCTATAAAACAGTAAACACTGTGGATTCCTCATGTGTAGACATAAGTGTCTAAGTTCAAAATATACCGCTAATCATGCGGGTTTTAAAATAACATCTATTCTCCTGGGTCTCTGTGTGTAAATCTAAACCTAACGGTCTTAGATGGCTCCAACGAGCATAACAAGTAGAATACTCTGCCTTTCAACCATTCGTGAGCTCTCGTCACCGGTTGACTCAAAATATGATCCTTTCAAAGGAAGTGTGAAAGTTTCGTTTTTTTTTACCTTGCTTCGAATTCCTAACACAACTTAGAAGCAACTGTCGTCTTCCCGACGAACAGAAATAACACAGGGGACTTTAAATAACAGTGGAAGAGTTTCCATCCCCAAAGGCAATGCAGAGAAATAACCAGACATTTCGACCGACCGACCCAGTTCAACAAAACGGCCTCCCGCACAGGAAATCTTCTTCAAACTCTCTCTAGTTTGGACATGCGCTGTTCGCCTCCACCTCTGACCTATGCAGTCAGCTGGTATATCCTTTAAGAGGAGAAACTACATATGTACTTTCCCTCAAAGCAAAAAATGAGTATTCGCCCTTAGATTAGGGTTCTAACGAAAAATACATTAGACCCAAAATCTCATTCAAAATATTTTCAAACATAACAAGTATACAGACAGACTACATTATCAGTTATGAAAACTGCACGTAACACTTGCTTTCAAATGATTGTGGCCTCAATTCAGCCAAGTTCAAGGACTTTTATATTACCGCTCCCCCGTCTCGGAGAGCATGGGCCAAAAACGGTTTTAGGAATGTAAAACTGAGGCGTATCTTTACCTTCTGTTCAATGTGCACAATTTTTAATATTCATTATGTCTTAATGCTGGGCCGATTTTGATTATTTAAAGCTTAATTTATTCTGGGGATTTTCCTGTACCGATCTATATAATAATTATTTAGGTAGCAAAATGCATTTAAATCTATGCAGACTTTAACTAGCTAAATTGGGGACTACCCTGATATATAGATGTCATTTCACACGATCTTTCTCACTATTCGAGGAAGTCTTTGCACCAACCTCTAAAGTAACATTCCCGTTGTTGAAATATATACTCCTTCCCGTTTAAATTTCTTTAATCCTTTTGAAATTAAATATCTACGTAATGGAAGTTGCACAAAATGGGCCTCCATGTTAAGCATAAAATGTTTCATTATACACACCAAGAAGGGAGTATTTTCATTGGCTATTGTATCAGACCGTTTTACCATAGTATGGCGTGCGGTAAATATGACCGTGTTGTGAGACAGACCAAATCACGACAACCCTTCAAGACAAATACATTCTACATCAACCTTCAAGACAAATGCATTCTACATGAACCTTCAAGACAAATACATTCTACATCAACCATGAAGACAAATACATTCTACATCAACCTTCAAGACAAGACATTCTACATCAACCTTCAAGACAAGACAAGACAAGACAAACTGACTAATAAAGGTAATGGTAGTCTCATAACAGATACTGCCGCAGATGATTGAAGTGTTAGAAACTTCACTATATTAGGTTCAGCTTTGAGAGGTGGGATGGCCACATATCGTGTGACCCTAACAAAGTACCGGCACGATTTTATGAACTTTCAGGCATAAGGACATTTGTATGGGTATTGAGCATATATAATAATCGACTTTCAGGCATAAGTACATTTGTATACGTATTGAGCATATATAATAATCGAATTTCAGGCAAAATACATTTGTATAGGTATTGAGCATATATAATAATAATCGACTTTCAAACCGAAAGTTAGGTCGTATAAGAATTGTGTCTGTTAGTACTGCGTGGCCAACTGGTGTTCGTGAGATGGATGACGTCGTTGATATTATTGTGATGGCATTGGGGTCTATTCTGAGAACGTGGCCAACTTAGCTCCAGCGTGTGCATGCTATGATGCTATGCATATCCTTATGGTTGCTCCGAGTAAGCAGTTCTTGGTTGATGATAATATTCGGCCAAAATATTCAGACAATTTTCTTTAGGCAGAGTGTGTTGAAAGAGGAAAAGTTCGACATTTATTTCTATGCTACTCTGCAGCATTCCGTACCATTGACAAGCACAAGTACACAGCTCTTATATAATCTTAATTTGGTGTTTGTGCTATACTGGGAAGACTTCCAGATGTTGTTGAGACTAGCGAAGGTTGTTCTCGCTTTATTCATTCTGTTCTAGATGTCTTTGTTTGTTCTGCCGTCTGGTGTTACTGTGCATCCTAGGTATGTAAATGTGTTTGTCTGTTCTAGCTTCTGGTTACTTATTGTTATGGGCTCAGGATTGCCCACACTGAGTATTATGACTTCTGTCTTCTTTAGGTTGATGTTCAGACCCACATGTCTACTGCACTTATGCAGTCCATCTGTTTTTTTTCTTGGATGTGTTGATGTGAATGTGCAAGTAGTGGAATGTCCTCTGCATTTTCCAGAACTTCCAATTTAGAGAACGTTGTTTATCTTATTCTTCTAGGACTGCCCTCTGTTGTTTGGCGCATCTCCTAGTCTATGACTGTCAAAAGTAAAGTGGTTGATAGGGGCATCCCTGTCGTACTCCTGTTTTCACCTCAAAAGTTAAGTTAGGTTGCTTTGCCCAACACTACTTGTAAAGTTAGCATAGAGGCTTTTGATCATGGAAACGATGCAGCTGGGAAGTCGATAGGCCGTCAGTATTTGTGTCTACACTGAAACATACTGCAATGTCTTTTCTATTTGAACGTGCGCCCTAATATAACCACATGACCTGTGTCTAAGCTGAACCGAGGTCGCCTCGCCTAAACGAGGTCATAGGCTGTCCCTGCGTATGCTGTCAAACGCCTTTTCAAAATCAACAAAGTTAATATATAGTTGTCTCTGCCATTCTGAGCACTGCTCTATAATGTTCCTGAGGGTGAATATATGATCTGCACATCTTCTGTTCTTTCTGAATCCTGCTTCTTCTTTCCTCAGTTTATTGTCTACTGTTTTTGAAATTCTCAGGATGATTATTCTGTCTAGTATTTTACTGGGAACTGAGAGGAGAGTAATTCCTCTCCAGTTGTTGCAGTCTGCAAGGTCGCCCTTCTTGGGCAATTTGATAATTATTCCTTCATTTCACTCCATTGATGTTGTCTTTGTTTGCAAGACTTGTGCAAATAGTGGTTCTGGTAGTTCTGCTGCTTGTTCAGAATCTGTCTTAAATAAATTCAGCATTTAAATTGTCGTGGCCTAAAGCTTTTCAATTCTTTAACCCGTTGACAGCTGTGATGATTTCTTCCTTTCATAGAATGTCTGTATTTACGTCATGGTCATTTTCAGCCTCAGAAACATTCAGCCGCGTCTCTGGTAGTTCCATATTTAGTGTTTCTCTTAAATGCTCTGCACATCGTGCTTCATGCACCTGCGCTGTGGTGATGAGATTTCCTTCCTAATCTCTTATTTGTCTAATATTGTTTGCACCGCGTTTTCCGCGGATGGTGTTTGTAATTTTATATACTGTGCTTTGTTTATTTCTTAATGCTTGCTCTTCTGCTTGTCTTGCAAGGTCATCTAAGAATGTCCTTTTGTTGGCTCGGTTAAACATAGTCTCGGTGGCACGAGGTTGGGCACTTGAATAAAAAGGTCAAGCTGTTACGACATGTAGCATGCCTCTGCTGGTGCGATCAGAGGAACGACGCGGCCGTTACAGTCTGAAACCAGGGTATTTGAGTTTGCTATTCCTCATGTCATAATTGTAATGTTATACCTCATGTCATAATTGTAATGTTATACCTCATGTCATAATTGTAATGGTATACCTCATGTCATAATTGTAATGTTATACCTCATGTCATAATTGTAATGTTATACCTCATGTCATAATTGTAATGTTATACCTCATGTCATAATTGTAATGTTATACCTCATGTCATAATTGTAATGTTATACCTCATGTCATAATTGTAATGTTATACCTCATGTCATAATTGTAATGTTATACCTCATGTCATAATTTTAAATGCTCGTCAGAGTGTTGCTCGTGGTTTGAGTATGGAATGTCAACTCGACCTACGCAGTGGTGTGTAGACATAGAGTGAGAGTATAATATGCGAATGATAAGAAGAGTTCGTGGTGTTGACAAATGGTTTTTTTCTTTCACTCATGTATGGCTGGAAGTCATCGACACCAACGACTGTGTACCTTTGCTACAGTTTAATTGGACGTACGCACTCGACAGCACGGATACAGTGACAAATGACAGGTTGGCATAAAACATCATGGTACAGTTGATAAATGGTCTTGCAGTGATACCTGGGCACTCATTTAGAATATTAGCACAATGGACTGTCAGTAGACAAGCACTCAGTATTGCCCATATATATATCATCTGAGTTTACTGACAAAGCACGTCAGTTTATAAACAATATTCAAGATGACTTCTAGACCTAACCTCGACTAGCGAAGATTCTTTTATGTAAAGTTCAGCACATATTTTCATATATAATATTGAACCACTAATAATGGGTTCTCATTCTGTAGCAGTGATCTCTGGACTCATCAAGCGATAATACGGGGCATCCCTTTCTCTTCTTGATAGTCCTTAAATATGTGTATACAAGATGGCTGCTGTCGTGAGCTGTCACTCACTTTAGGATACAAACTGGAATCTGTATCAAAGTTAATCCTACATTAAATGTTCTCATTGCTCTGTAGATTCTATCATGATGCAATTGACTTCATCATACAATATGGTGCTGCTAGAAATGAATGTCATCTTCATCTAGTTAAATATTGCCTCAGACGTACAAATCGTGCGTCTGCTTATCGAAAACGATGACTTCGTAAGAGTTTATAAGAAATGATTTCTTTACCTTAGCATAAGAAATATGATTCTGCCACTCCTTGGCAATAAGAATAAACACTGGGGTAAAGCATACAGGATAGGTCTAAACGTCTATCACTTTCCCCATCAATCTTGAGATCACTTTTCCCGGCGACAAGCCGATACAGAAACACAACAGCGCCCATCAGGGCGAAGCCAAATCACAACTCACTAGCGACACATCCGCTGGACAGCCTTTGACCTTTCTAGCGACAAAGAACATATAGTTCGACTTAGATATGTAAAGATATACAGATATAAGACCGACTCGTCCTACCTAGACAAACAATACACATAAATTCAGGCCATAGATATTCTGAAGCAAGAACAATCTATTTCTACCCAAACAAAGAATAAATCGTAGTAAAACTAGATTCATCCGCGGAGTTCGATCGAAAGTGGCGAAACTCCTTTCAAGGGAAGTAACTCAATAATGACTTTTCCTTAAGCACTAAAAAGTATCTATTTTGTTTACAAAATATTTGCGAACATAACAAGCATACAAATGTATTATATTGCAAGATATCAAAGACTGCACGTAACAAGCCTGCTTCAGCATGTCGTAATTGTCTTGGTCATCTCTGCTCATCTTGGCAAAAACTTAATAAGCCGTTCCCCTAAGACCATGGGATAACATGAGGCTCCACCTCTCTCTCTCTAACCCATATTTAGTAGCCAAAAGCTCAAATCTACTTAAATACCCTTCTATGTCATAATCCTTCTCAACAAAATGGTCTAAATGAAAACCCATAGCTGAGGTTGAGGCTCCCTGACTAGCAGTGGCATCTGAGGCCTAGGGGCTGGCACCATTTTCAGGAGCATGGCCTTGAAATTCCAACTCTCTTAGTCATAGCTCGTGCTCCCTCTGCAATCTCCTATCTTCCCTTTCTGCAGCCTGTTTCTTTTCTTCTGCTTCCCTGTCAGCAGCCCATCTCTTTTCTTCTGCTTCCCTTTTAGCAGCCTGTCTCTTTTCTTCTCTTTCTGCCTTTTTCTCTTCTAATTAGAGCCTGTTAATCTCTGCCTCCCTATCTGCCTCTAATGCCCTAGCCTCCTTGTCAGTCTCAATCTGCAGCCTCTTAAGTTCTTTGTCAGCCTCAATTTGTAACTGTAATTTTCTTTCTTCTGCTAACTTCCTATCCTCCCTTTTAATATACTTGTCGCATTCTGAAGTTACATATTGAACTAGCTCTGGTCCATCCATGCCCATCTCTTTAGCAGTCTGCACAGCGGCAGATCTGAACTTGGCTAGATCAGCCATTCTAACTCAAGCAGGTCTAATCAGGTTCTAAGACAATCTTAAACTAACTAAAATAAATACTAACTATAATTAACTAATTACTACTGGCTGTGACAATTTATCACTGTAATCTCCTCTTAATTATTTTTATCTTCTTAGGGGTGTTTCTACTGCTAATTTTTATTCCTGGAGTTAGTCAATATATGCTGTATGAGATTCCTATTTCAAACATTTATCTAACTATGCCAAGTTCAAATCCTGGACGAGGCCCCAATATATTTGGTGGGTTTTGATGTTAAGAAGAATGGTGTGCGTATAGTTGTACTTGAGTGAGATCAACTGTGAAGGTCTCTGAGGTAAACAATGAACAACTGTATTACAGAGTACCTTTCTTGTTACCACCTTACGATCTCACTCGAAGTTATATTCTTTTTGACTAGCGTGACTGAAAGCTACATAAAGTGTCTAGGGTATTGTAAGAGTGTTGTTAAAGAATCTCAATACAGAACATATACAAACATATACTAAGTACTATGAGAAACTCAACCAACTCCAGCTGTTAAATTTTATATTTAAAATATTCTTTGTTAAAATTTATTGGTCCTGAGCCTGAAGTTGTTTTGGTCAGGACTACAGTTCAATGAGAATCAATTTAGATGGATATATATAATTACAAATATATATATAAAGATATTTACATGCAACAGACAATATGTCCATAGTACATTGTTACAAATGTTCACTTTGATGTTGTTTACTCTATTTAAATACTGGGTATGGGAAGCAGGTTGGTGATTGTCATCATTCCAATGACTTTTGTTTCACTAGGATTGTTACTTATATTCTTTAGGAGGAATGTTTTTATAAGCACAGGAGATTATTATCTATTTGTGATAATTTGTCCCAGGCCAGATATACCACTTATCTGGTTCCTGGAATAAGCCGCAGTTGTAGTCGGTTTGGCCAAACACTTCAGCCTCCTCTGGTCTTGACTTCTTTAATACAAGTAGGTGCCAGAGACTCTTTGAAATCTTGCAGACTTCTTCAATATCGAGTACTAGCACCAGACAAGTGCCAGCAGGAACCCCTGTCGATGCAAGTTATGGTTCTGTCTTAATATCAAACTAATTCCTCCTAATTTACATGAAAACATATATGCATTACAAAAGAACATGGTCAGCTCTCTCTGACAACCCTGCTTCTCCCCTTTAGTTTGATGGAACAAATTTTTCCAGTTTTCTTTTCTCTTCCCTAATGGATGCTACGCCTCTGTCATTCCTGCAGTAATCTTTTCCATGCAATAAGATAGGTGTAATGTTCCTGTATGACCATCATATATATAGTCCTGTAGTTTTAAACTTCTAGATAGTCCCTTATATGATGGATCAACATCTAGGCCATGCCTAAGTCTGTTATGGAACCATTTAATTACAATCTTTTTTCATGGCCTTTTCTTACACACAACCCTTTGTTAATTAAAAAGTCAATAAAATCAATCTTACCACATATCAAGTAAATATAAACAAGTAACGATGAATTAGGCAATAGAATATGGCACACTTTCATCACTGCCTCTGTTCAGACTGCTTTCTGATGGTAGTATTATTAATAAAAAAGCACAAGTCTGCTCATCGCTTCTTGCTCCTCTGAATATTTTGGAAAAATGGCAGCGAGCATCCTACTATTCCTATCATGTAAAAAAGCTTTGGCCAATGAGACCAAGCATCTTTTTTTTTGAACGAATTTTTTTTTTAAATTATCTCAAACCCTATGCGTTACTATTACCAACTAGATTTGTATATTTAGGTCAGCCAATAATATTACGACTTCCTTCAAATTCCATCCAATCCCTTTCATTGTACTATCTTAGCCTTTCTCTCACCTAATTTTTTCCCAAAAAAATATGCTATCCAATCTAAGCAGACATGACTTGACCTGACAGTATCTCCGATTCTCTATGTATTATCCCCAATATTTGATTATCTAATGGACTATTTATGTAATTGATAACAAATTCTTAGTCAGCAAAGCCACAGGTACACGAATATATGATTTTTATGGGGCTACGTGGCTTGGTTCAATATTCCATATTTTTTTCCATGTTAGTTGTTGATTTTTAAACTACCTCCTGTTCAATTCTTTTCTCATGTACTTTCAAGCTAATTACGAGAGTTTATGTCATTCGCAATAAGAGCTAAGCGTGTTTCTCTGACCGTAGTGTCCACTTTTTTTTAACTTTTTCATCGTATTGTGAAACCGCCTAAAGGCACTACTAGCAAGTTAGTTTCATTTTTTTAGAAACAATTGTGAGACGTGATTTGCGTTGGGTTATCTCTCCGTCCCCTCTCCCCTCTACAATGTATTTAGGCAAATACTTAGTTGACCTAGGAAAGTGTTACGTTTGTCTCAAGTACGAATTTGAAAAATTGGGTACCCTTTTTGGTTCGGCTGTTACGGGCTGTTTCTTCTATCTCCAGATATTAGAAGCCCGTTGGACGTGAGTTACTGAGTTGCTCTCCAATAATTCTTTAGATATTATATTCATCTCTACCATTTCGGCTTACAGTTCAATTGCAGATTTCGAGCCGTTATTGTGTGATTCAATATTATTATTTAATTCAGTGTCGATCATTACTTCGTATTAATTCACCAGCAGTGTTGTATTATTTTATGAGTAATCTTGTAAATATAAATGTGATAGTCTGTACTGACCTTGCAAGGGTTATCTCAACAGTCACATCACGTTAGTAAACTTGAATAATTCAGGCAATTAACAAGTTCCATTGACGACTGAATATTTTAATACATGTCCTTTTTCCAAATGAATACAGGAACGTTTTCACACAACTAATATTGGCATTAAAACAAAGTTTTAAGGATCTACTCAATGTTCATCCTACAGACATTGCACGTCTGTGTTAACCGTTAATTCTATAGCGTCCTTGAGTTTGCAACCAACTCTTTCAAATCCGTTTAGTGGAATTATTATCATTAGGAAATGATATCCTTATTTCTTATTCGTGTATTCTGTCTATGTCCACTTATTCAATTACTTTGGCTTTCCTAGCCAGGCGTTAACTGCCATAAATATAATATCCTCGCGAAAACGTATCCTACGCTATTCGCGATTATCCTTGAGACGCTCTGGTCCTATACTTATGACTTGATTAGCTTTTCCAGCATAATCTACACCGATTCTTACGCTATTTATAATTCACAGTGGATATCCCACTTTATACATATTCCTCATCAGTGGCTATGCCACATATATTATACACATTCCATAAGTGGCTCTGCCACACTTTGAACACTGCCAGAAGGCTCTATTGCCATACGTGGACTGCGGTGACTAGGCTTGCCGCGTCATACATCGATTTGCGCGATTTCCAGTATTAATTCAATTGAAGTGTCTCGTGGTGCAACCATGCGAATGTTTGCAACCATTCACATGCTTGCAAACCCCGAAACAATCCTCAACATCATCCCCCTCGCTCCCAAACGTGACACTCGTGGCACGTGTGAGAGTGATGGCGAAGATGTACCCAAATATAATGTTATCCATCATTAAGAATTTTCTAATTAAATCAACACTCATAATTAGAAATGTGGATTATAAAAATGATATACATATAGTCAATTTTGTTCATGCCAAAAGCAAAGTCATACTCAATCCTGTGACGAAAAATTTCTAGACAAAAAGTCCGCGAGATTATTATCTGTTCCAGAAATAGGTATGATGGTGAATGCGAATTCCTGTAACAATAGGAACCATCTGTGTATTCTCGCATTCCGCATTGTTCTGGACGTGATGAACGTAAGAGGACTGTGATCTGTCTGAATATAGAACTTTTTACCGATTAGATATTTAGACAGTTTCTCCAAGCACCAGACCACAGCCAACAGCTCGCGCTCGCCTGTTGTATATTTCTGTTCAGCAGGTGTAAGCTTGCGTGATACAAACAAGCACGGATGTAGAATTTCTTCATAGCATTGAAGCAAACATCCTGCGATTGCGAAACTAGAAGCATCTGTTTGAATCACAAATGGTACATGTAAATTGGGTAATAATAGGATAGGAGGATTCTTAAATAAATTCTTTATCCTAATCAGAGCTTCTTCACACTGCGGTGTCCACAACATTTTTTTTGGACTACCTTTGGCCAGCAATCCGGACAAAGGAGCAGAAATCTGTGAGAAGTGAGGTATAAATTTATGGTAATAATTGATTAACCCCAGCAAGCTTCTCACTTGCTTCTTCGATGATGGGGTAGCAATATCTAGTATGCGCTTGACTGTATTGTCATCGGGATGTAATCTGTGGTTACCTATGCGGTGACCCAGAAATGTAATCTCCCGACAACCTATCTGGACCTTAGAGGGTCTTACAGTCAAACCATTTTGTCGCAGTGTAAGAAGTAGAGAAGATAACCCAGTAATGTGGTCTTCCCATGCGTCGTGAAATAGACAGATGTCATCAATGTATGTGATAACATCTTTTCTATCGCCCAGAAGGCGGCGCATTATGCGCACAAATGTCGCAGGCGCGTTTACAAGGCCGAAGCACATGCAATTCCATTGGAACAATCCAAATGGAGTAGTAAAGGCGGTGAAAGGCTTGGCATGTTCTATAAGAGGAATCTGCCAATATCCTTTCAACAGATCTAATTTACTAAAGTAAGTAGCTTGTGAAACTTGAGAAAGGAGGTCGTCCAACAAATGCATTGGCTCAGCGTCGCTAATTGTAATACTGTTTAGACGTCTGAAATCAATACAAATACGGAGCGAACCATCCCTCTTTTTCACAATTACCATGGGAAAAGCATAAGGTGACTCTGATGGAGATATGACTCCCAATCTTATCATATCCTTCAGTTCCTTTTCAACCTTATCTTTATGATGTAGAGAAATAGGGTAAGGTCTTAGTTTAATAGGACGATTGTCTGTCAGAATGATGTCATGAGAAATTAACGATGTTCTACCTGGAAGGTCAGTAAGTACATCATTAAAAGAAAAAAGAATTTCTTGAACTTGACTTTGTTGTTCAGAAGACAAAGTCGAAGAAATTGTGACATCCTTCCAAGATTCGGAAGATTGTAAAGATGGTAAAGAAAACTGTAGAGGAATCGACGATATAGTATCTTCGTCATTGACTAATGCGAAAGAAGAAATATGAGATAAAGACACAGAAACAGAGTTAATAATGGGAATTAACTCTTGTGGTCTTTCCACTGCCAATTTCAGCATATTGACATGGAAAGTCTTAATTTTCCCTCTTATGTTTATAGCGTAATCAACATCAGTGACTCGTTTAATGATCACAAATGGACCCTGCCATGACACCAAAAGTTTATTATCATCGTGAGGAAGTAGTAACAAAACTTTTTCCCCAGGATTAAAATATCGTAATGTTCTCTTTTGATTATGGAATAATCTAGATTTCTGTGTAGCCGGTTTTATGCTATCAGATGCATAGGTGCACGCATCAATGATTCTTTGTCAAAGTTCAATTACTAGCTCATAACTAGTACGGGTGGATTCATCTGCTGATGATCCGACTAACAAATTCTTTAGAATCATCATTGAGCCACGTGGATTAGAGCCATAAACGAGCTCGAACGGACTAAAGCCCGTGCTTTCGTGGGGGACTTCTCGAAATGCAAATAATGCTGCACAAAGGAGCCTGTCCCAGTCAGAGGACATTCCTCAGTGATCTTGTGAAGAATCTGTTTGAGCGACCCATTGTAGCGCTCGCAGACCCCGTTCGTTTGGGCGTGATATGCACTTGAAAACGAATGGTAAATTGATAGCATCGACTCCACTTCCTTCATAATGTTTGAGGTGAATTGTGAACCTCTGTCTGACAAGATTTCTTCCGGAAAACCAATGCGACAAAAAAATCGCAAATAATGCATCCGATACCGACGCAGTAGTAATGGTTTTCAGAGGTATAGCCTCAGGCCAACGTGTACAAAGGTCTATACATGTTAAGATATATCGGAACCCATTATTAGATGGAATCGATAACGGACCAATAATATCTATTGCTATCTTTTTAAAAGGTCTTTCTGGTACATCAGTGATTTGTAAGGGTGCCGTATGGAATCTGCCCTTACGTGATATGCTCTGACATGTCGTACATGACCTACAATACAATTTTGTGTCCTTATCGACGCCAGGCCAATAGAATTGTGACGTGACTCTGAATAATGTTCTTTTAATGCCCATGTGACCTGCCATGGGAGAGTCATGTCCTGTCTGTAATACCAATGGTCTATATTCTTTTGGAACAACCACCTGATGAATAATAGAAATACCATCATCATAGTATCTTGTTAATATGGACTTCTTTATCTGAAACCAATGTTGTGATGATCTCGTATGTTTAATAACTTTTTTCTCTGCTAGCGCAAATAAACGCTGTAAACTTGGATCATTTCTTTGTTTTACTGCAAACGCCGCTGGTGATTCTGCAACGACGTGTGGAGACATAATTGTATCTAATACAGGTGTAGGTGGGGTGGCCATATCTGTCGTCAACTGTTGTGCTCTGGTGACAACAGCATTTGCCACCAGTGGGTGAGATTCAACCCATCTTGTGATCTCATCCGGAGTACAATCTCTAACTCCAGGTATGTTACCTAACATTATCTCAGCCACGGGAGCTCTTAAGCCGCAGGCATATACAGTACCTGTGTAAAAAGGTGTGTCGATACAGACACGTGCTACTGGGAATTTCTCCACATTCCCACCAAATGTAATACATTTCACAGTTTTACCCGTGAATGCAGAGGGCTCGATAAGCGAGTGCTGTATTCCGACCGTCGAAGACCCGCTATCCCTCAAAACTCTTACTTCTTTTCCATATAAAAATCCCATATGGTATGTGAGACGTCCTAAACTCTCACAAGCAGACATCGAAGACATAGTGTGTCCGCAACGAAGTGACTTTTTCCTATCTGATATCAGATGTGATTGACAAACATAACAAGAGTCATCTAACATACTACATGAATTAGCATGTTTGTTTTCATTGCTAACATGATCTCTTTTGTCAGTGCATGCATTAGCATGACTATGTTTGTCATTGTTTTTTGCGGAAGATCTAGAATGACCTGCCTTCTTTTTGAATGCCTTTTTCTTATCATAATAAAAATCTGTTGACTCATCGTTATCATCACTCTTGTTGTATGATGATCTATGATCAGTATAATCTCCATGATAATCTTTGTGATAATCATCACGACCCCTACCTTTGTGTCCTCCACGATCATGAGGTGAATAACCTCGATAACTCCGACGGTAGAATCTTGAAGGAGAGCGATAACGAGTGAAGTTGTAAGACCTCCGATATTCGTGACGAAAGTTCGTACGATATCTGCCGTCAACGCTCTTCGATCTAGGTCGGTGATCATAAGATCTATGATCATGGAGTGCTGAGCACGTAGGCATAGGATCTCGAGGAAAAGATCTATGTACATCCTTGTTCGGATGTGCCGTGACAAAGTTTCTACCACGTTTTTCGTATTCTTCAATAGAGTTAGGGTGTCTCTCCTGTAGGAATGACTCTAATTCATGACTACACGAGGATAACACTTTATCTCGTAGCATGAGATCGATCAACCCTTCATATGATTTGGTAATACCTGACAAATCTATCCATCTATTGAAAAAATGTTTAATGGAAGCAATAAATTCCCCAAAGTCAGCTTCCTTACTTGGCTTAGCCGCATGGAAACGATCTCGGAATTCAGATTCAGTTAACTGGAACCGTCTAAGAAGTACTTCTTTTACGACATCAAAATCGTTTCTGCTTTTCTCATCCAGATTCATGAAAACTTTGAGTGAGTCCCCGGTAAAAAAATCAACCAAAAGACTACTCCATCTTTCTTTAGGTATGATTAAACCTGTAACTTTCATAATAAATCTGGATAAAAATGAATCCACACAATCTCTAGACTGATCGAAATGTGGTATTTTCAATTTTGGGTAAAATACATTTGAATTAGCTGAAGGCCTAGACTGATCTGATTGTACCTTAGCTAATTTCAACGCCCTTTCTTTCTCAGCATGTAGTCTTAAAGATTCAAGCTCCATAGTATGTTTATGAGCTTGGTCCAATTTAAGGAGTTCCATTTTTCTTATTTCCATTTTCTGTTTTTCCAATTCTCTTTCTTGTTCTTGTTGAGCCATTTCTTTTTCTTTATGAGCCATTTCTTTTTCCATTTTATCCTTTTCTAATTCTAATGTTGAGGATTGTTTCGGGGTTTGCAAGCATGTGAATGGTTGCAAACATTCGCATGGTTGCACCACGAGACACTTCAATTGAATTAATACTGGAAATCGCGCAAATCGATGTATGACGCGGCAAGCCTAGTAACCGCAGTCCACGTATGGCCATAGAGCATTCTGGCAGTGTTCAAAGTGTGGCAGAGCCACTTATGGAATGTGTATAATATATGTGGCATAGCCACTGATGAGAAATATGTATAAAGTGTGATATCCACTGTGAATTATAAATAGCGTAAGAATCCGTGTAGATTATGCTGGAAAAGCTAATCAAGTCAGAAGTATAGGACCAGAGCGTCTCAAGGATAATCGCGAATAGCGTAGGATACGTTTTCGCGAGGATATTATATTTATGGCAGTTAACGCCTGGCTAGGAAAGCCAAAGTAATTGAATAAGTGGACATAGACAGAATACACGAATATGAAATAAGGATATAATTTCCTAATGATAATAATTCCACTAAACGGATTTGAAAGGGTTGGTTGCAAACTCAAGGACGCTATAGAATTAACGGTTAACACAGACGTGCAATGTCTGTAGGATGAACATTGAGTAGATCCTTAAAACTATGTTTTAATGCCAATACTAGTTGTGTGAAAACGTTCCTGTATTCATTTGGAAAAAGGACATGTATTAAAATATTCAGTCGTCAATGGAACTTGTTAATTGCCTGAATTATTCAAGTTTACTAATGTGCTGTGACTGTTGAGATAACCCTTGCAAGGTCAGTACAGACTATCACATTTATATTTACAAGATTACTCATAAAATAATACAACACTGCTGGTGAATTAATACGAAGTAATGAACGACACTGAATTAAATAATAATATTGAATCACACAATAACGGCTCGAAATCTGCAATTGAACTGTAAGCCGAAATGGTAGAGATGAATATAATATCTAAAGAATTATTGGAGAGCAACTCAGTAACTCACGTCCAACGGGCTTCTAATATCTGGAGATAGAAGAAACAGCCCGTAACATCGGCTAAGGCGTTATCAATTAATAAGCTGAAGGCGTAGGCGACGCCATTAATGAAAATTTGTAGTACTATCCTATCTTTGACTTTATGCACTATACTGTTATATCCTAATTTAGATATTGTATTTAGAAGTTTACCAGAAAGATATAGAGCTAGTGAATTTCAGATAGATTTCTGAACAACTGATCATGGCTATCGGAGAGACATGGTATATATCCGTAAATTCCGTTCTATGGCTCTTTAATGCGAAAGTCACACCTTCTGCCAGACCCGAGCCCATTTGCCGTTCGATTCTTGAATCAGAGGTAATTTTACCACCTCTGCCGCCGACAACCTCTCTGGCTTGACTTTCATCATCTCCGCCTTGCCGAATATCAGCTACGCAATTAATTCCCCTGAAAGTTTTACAATCCAAAGTCCGTCTCAAACTTAACATCGCCCCTGATCAAAGAATCTATTACTCCATGCTCCGCGCTCTCTCTCTCTGTTCCACCGTGCTTAATTGCCAAACTGCTCACGTGTTATTTGCACTAGTGAATCCGGCGTTCCTCTAGCAAAAAATAAACTAGATGAGGAGGGGCAAAAGTGGATGATCACTGCTGCACTATTTCCATCTGTGACAGTTGTCTCCAGTTCTCTTCTTCATGTGTATTTTCTGTTTCCAACCAACACGTTGTCGCAAGTGGTGAAATTGGTGGAAACACAGATAGGTGACATCAAAGATGGACGATACTAGACTCCTTACCAGCCTGGTAGAGGAAAAGTCAAGCTCATTAACATCAAACTATGAAAGAGAGTTGTACAATGAGTGATAATCTGACGACCATGAGGCAGAGAAATACGTAATGGTATCAGAAAGACAAGAAGGTATCAGGTGGTCAAGGCAATAGGCGATCGGCTACGCCAGTTGCCACGCAAATGATGATGTTTACCAAACATTTCCTTTAACTCTTCCAGAACATTACAAACTGCTTAATTTATGTCCCGTTTTTTATGCCGTAAATTGTCTTTCTTAATTTTTCTGTACTTTCATACAGCATGGCTGAATTCACTTAAATTAATGTCGGAAATGACAGCGGAAACGTGCAGTTTGTCTCTTCGTTATTTCCTTGAGTACTTTGTTTCTGGTTTATGTTTTCATCTCTTTTGGTTTTTTAAGTATGGGGGAACTTGAGCTTTCTCTACATTTCATTTCGTTGCCTCATTGTCTATTGATGTTATTATATTTTGTGAAATGTATTATTATTATGTTCAATGTTCATGTCAAGGTAAATGTCGTCCAATAGCAGGTGCTGCCGTTAGAGACTTCACTATACCAGGCCCAGTATTGAGAGCTGGGGTGATTAGTTTCCTTGCTGCTGCCTTTTCCTTACCTATCTCAAGAGCAAAGTCAGCTACCCATTGTCCTAAACATAAAACCTCGTGTAGTTTCCAGGGGTCTAAGGAGCCAAACAAAGGTTATGAGTACCGTTTCCTCAGTTATATGGAGTTATTGCATGTGACAGGAAACCTCAACTGGTAAAACAAATGACAGGAAACCTCAACTGGTAAAACAAATGACAGGAAACCTCAACTGGTAAAACAAATGACAGGAAATTTCAACTGGTAAAACAAATGACAGGAAACCTCAACTGGTAAAACAAATGACAGGAAACCTCAACTGGTAAAACAAATGACAGGAAACCTCAACTGGTAAAACAAATGACAGGAAACCTCAACTGGTAAAACAAATGACAGGAAACCTCAACTGGTAAAACAAATGACAGGAAACCTCAACTGGTAAAACAAATGACAGGAAACCTCAACTGGTAAAACAAATGACAGGAAACCTCAACTGGTAAAACAAATGACAGGAAACCTCAACTGGTAAAACAAATGACAGGAAACCTCAACTGGTAAAACAAATGACAGGAACCACAACTGTTAGAGCACATGGATTCTTTGGTAGACGATTCTTGCAAGGACAACCAGTTGCAGGGTTGGATCCTTCGTCAACAGGGAACAAAAAGTGAAATGATGTACAAAATACGAGTAATGTCCAGATTTGTTTATGCCGGTCTGAGAATTTATAAAAGCTGGTACATCTGTTTATAATTTATATGAAGAAGTCTGCAAAACCGTGGGTATTCTTTATTTTTTTGCTGAATACTAACATTATTATTATGATTTATATTATTATTATATTTTTCTCAGCCTTTGTCTTACGCTTCTGCCAAACTTACTTTACGTGTAAGGTTAATATATCTTTCACTCTTTATATTTACCTCAAAACGTGTTTCAAACATGTGTCTTTACCGATAAACGTGTTTCAAACATGTGTCTTTACCGATAAACGTGTTTCAAACATGTGTCTTTACCGATAAACGTGTTTCAAACATGTGTCTTTACCGATAAACGTGTTTCAAACATGTGTCTTTACCGATAAACGTGTTTCAAACATGTGTCTTTACCGATAAACGTGTTTCAAACATGTGTCTTTACCGATAAACGTGTTTCAAACATGTGTCTTTACCGATAAACGTGTTTCAAACATGTGTCTTTACCGATAAACGTGTTTCAAACATGTGTCTTTACCGATAAACGAAAATATAGATCAACCGTTCTTGGACCATTACGACTTCTGGCATCTGACACGATATTCGCCCTCCTGTTAATGGTTTTATAAGGTATCATCTTAAACGTATGGGATACGACTTGCAGTTACATTTAAGCGAAAATATGTTATACAAAACGCATGGCATCTTACGTTGCTCAAGTTGTACGTGTGTGTAAATCAGGTCAGTGCAACAAATATATGTGTCTACATTTGTCACGAACATACGTCCTGCGGTCAGCTGTGGGCCTTACGTAATGGGACACAGTACACAATTAAACTCACACATGGGGTAAATGTGTGGGCACAATATAAATAATGGTATGTACTTTAGTAAAGACAACAAATGGTAGTTCACGAAAATTAAGGATGGTTACTATACTTAACCGCTAATACACCCGACCACATTGTCTGTTATAATTGTTTATGCACCTAATATAACCAAGGGGATTTGTGTCTAGGTCGAATTGGACGTGCCTCGCCAAAACGAGGCAAAATTCCTATTTAAATAAAGAATGTTTACTATTCCCTGAAAACTGTTTATGTTTAAGATATTCACCCACAAAAGTACAGGTGTCTCTGTGTATGTACAGGTATGACTGGCGGTCAAACAGAACGAACGAACGAACTTTATTTTTCAAAGGGTTGAGAATTGGGTACGCAGGCCCGTCTGACATTCTGCCCTTCCTTTCTCTCGTCTTTTATACTGATTTAATTTATTCTCACATACATTTTACCCATCAATGTAAAAGAATTCAACGTTGTAAAGGTAAAATAATAGCATAATCACATTCACAGTTGTCGTAGATTTTAGATAGGTATTTAAGATAAATAGGTCCCGTCTGAATAGAACTGGAAAAGATGGTACCTCAGTGAGAGATAAAGTAAAGAAATAGATTTCACGAGTGAAATGGTGGAAAGGTAGAGTCTGTCCCTGGATTTAGAAAATACTCTAGTCCAGCCTATCGTACGACTGAAATTTGTTTATCAGATAGTTTCCTTCCTGTATATATTATATATATATATATATATATATATATATATATATATATATATATATATATATATATATATCAACCACTCACTTACACACACACACAGATAAGTGACGACAATTAGACGCACAACACACAGGTAATTAAGTTTTATGTTCAGTTTATTTATCATAAAGAACCGTACAACATTTAATATCAAGATAGAAAAATACGAAATCATATGCTACGGAAATAAATAAAAAAAAGAAATAGACCCGTAAGTGTAATTCCCTCTGTTGAGACAGGATCCCGTTAGAAGAAGGTATTAACCCCCAAAAGGTCAAAAGATTAGCACTATGGTATAGAATTTGACTATACTGTAAAGAACAAAGTTCTAATGAATCTATTCTGAAAATATAATAATAGTACAAGCAAACTAAAAGAAAAAAAGCAAACAAAGTGAGTACAAAGCTTATACGTTAAAAAGAATTACTCATTCCTTCTTTCTCTCTCTCCAGACAAACCCGTGGCCACGTTCATTCGTTCTTACCTAATTGTTGATTAGCAGCGTCTGGAACAATCTTTAGGATACACACAGCAAATCCAGTGTTATTTTTGGCAAAGTAAACCCCGCTCCTCAAAGACTGGTTAAATCCTTTTATTCGGGGAACGTTTACTTCGTTACTGTTATTAGGATTTCTGTTTATGTCACATTAATTAGTCCAGGTAAGAAAAATTAACAGTGCTCACAGTGTCAGTAGCTTTGGATTCCAATACATAAAGGAATGTCAGGTATGTAACTTCTCTCAGTATAAAATTCCTTGTCACACCACAAATGGTCGATAGTCGGGAAATGTTAATGTTTGATTATTTTGCCACAATGGGCTGAATGTATATGAAATTGGAAAAAAAGAAATCTGGATAGCTATAGGTCCAGTTACAATTTATTCTTAATTCTTTTTGTTGGTACTCTGTCTCTTTCTAGGTGTAAATAAGAGGCCAAACAGGTCAACCTTGAAGACCCGATATTTATATAAGAATGTTCTTTTTGTACTGTTGGACTTAGATCCGTTATTCTCAGATTCAGGTTTAGGCGTAGGCTTAGACCGCTGGTAGTTTTAGGTTTGTGACCCGTACTATATTTTAGGAAGAAAAATACAAACATTTAATCACAATATCAATATCTATCCTAACCCGCGCAACGTTATAATTTATTATCCATTCGGTTATAAGATTTTGATTAGAAACACACATGAGAAGCTTATCTATCGGTCTTATTATCCCGTGAAATAAATTCTAGTCATTTACAAAATTGACACATGATGGATAGAAGATAAATATATATTTCGTCGGTATACCTTGCCTAGTGCATTTACTCGTCAATGAAAATATCTCTTACTGGTTACTACCAATTAATTAAATTTATGTTACAGCTGGACAATATTAGCTATATATATTTAATCTGCTAGCCAATTTTACACAGTAAATCCTCGTGAAATATAATGACGAACTTAACAATTAAATCACTCAAAAATACTAGTAAATATAATTACCGCAACACAGAAATATGACTATCTCCAATCTGAAAACTAAGAAATTCCACTGGTATAATGGATCTAGAATTCGAAGCTAGACGTCTGGAATTTCTGTGGGTACTACATAAACTAAGTTTGAAGGATGCGGTATATATATTAAATGGTCCGAAAATCGCTATCACTTGCTAGATTTCATGTCTTCGCTTAGATTTTGGGGATTTCTTCGGTCGAATGCTGAATCAAAGCTTATTTTTTCACTTATGCCGACCGTAGAATCGTCACTAGAGAACGGATGAGCTTTGATCTGGCATCTCTCGCTGTAGCTAATTACGTTAAAGAACGAACGGATGTGGGGGGGGGGGGGTAACTGTTGATTATCTCCCCTTTCCCCAGATTAATTCCTCCTGACCAAAGTAATTACCGGAAAAAGTACGTCTTAACTTATCGCCCTTGATTTAAAAATTAGACGACACATTCTCTGATCTCTCAATATTTCAGCGATTGTCCAATCGTTCGCGTTATAAATACAGTTAACGGCTCAGGACTAACATATCGAAGCGCATGCCTTCTGCGTTAAAGAAACGTGGATATTAAAAAGCAAAGAGAGGTGGGAAACAGGTGGAAGCAAAAAAGTGTTGATACATGTAAATATTTACATACTCTGTGTCACAACAGTATCTAATTATAAAAAAGGAAATAAAATATGATGAAAAGTACAAACTAAGTATTACCATGAAATAAAATATGTTGAAAAGTACAATCTAAGTATCACCATGAAATAAAATATATTGAAAAGTACAAACATCATCATTAACCCTACATTCGATATTATATCATTTGAGAGACACATAGACAGACAGATAGACAACTGACGGAAGGTGGGATAGATAGATAGATAGATAGATAGATAGATAGATAGATAGATAGATAGATAGATAGATAGATAGATAGATAGATAGATAGATAGATAGATAGATAGATAGATGGATGGACGGACGGACGGACGGACGGACGGACGGACGGACAGACAGACAGACAGACAGACAGACAGACAGACAGACAGACAGACAGACAGATAGATAGAGATAGATAGATAGATAGATAGATAGATAGATAGATAGATAGATAGATAGATAGATAGATAGATAGATAGATAGATAGATAGATAGATAGATAGATAGATAGATAGATAGATAGATAGATAGATAGATAGATAGATAGATAGATAGATAGATAGATAGATAGATAGATAGATATGCAATAGAAATTGGATGTAAAAATTCCAACGGAGGACAGGAGAACATATTATTATAAAAATAAATAAAAGCAATATTTAAAAAAAAAATAGCTTTTAAGAAAAATGGCATCTACAGCACACAAAGTGAGGTATAACAGAAAAATGTTCTCCTTAAAGAAGAAAACATCAAGTGATAATTTCGACAACAGGTCACTGCAGACTCATATACCATAGTTCCACACAAACAACAACAACAACAACAATTGAAGAAATTGTATGATGATGACAGGAGCCAGCAAGACGACAACTTCATTAAGGAGATAGTTGTTGAACGATGAAAAAAAAACAACAAACAAACTTAGAAACTCCACCTACAATAACACGAGGACACAAGAAATTCATGAAGACCAGAGCTTGAAGATCTACAATGCCATGATAAGGTGTCTTGGAAATCAGCAAGCATATGAATGACAGGAATGTCCGTAAGACAAAAGTCAATGTAGGAAGTAGGTCAACAGTCGGTGCCAGAAACCATTACACGTGAGGCTGGAGGCTAAATGAATTTATTGCTACCAAATCGTCAGCGTTAAGTGGTGTCGTTGTAGCTCACGTATGTAGACTTACCGCCGCCACAATTACTTACTGTATGCGTACAAGTAACCGTATTTTGTCAGTTTCTAGCCAAGCCATCTCCTGTTAGTTCCGTAGACCCGAGGTTTATGACAATCTCTTTTATTACTACAGATAAATTGCTTGCATGAATTATTTTGAATAGTTTTCGTAATTTTGTCTTTAGCCTTATTTTTTAATAATATATTTACTTTGTCTCCCTCTGTTGTTCTACTCTTATGCACTATTTTGTCTCCCTTCCATCTGTAACCAATTGTTGTACACTTACATGTCTCCATTCCATCTGTAACCAAATGTTGAAAACTTACATGTCACCCTTACATCTGTAACCAAATGTTGAAAACTTACATGTCTCCCTTCCATCTGTAACCAAATGTTGAAATCGTACATGTTTTTCTTCCATCTGTAATCAAATGTTGAACATTTACATGTATGTATTCCATCTGTAACCAAATGTTGAAAACTTACATGTCTCCTTTCCATCGGTAATCAAATGTTGAACACTGTGACGGTATTGCCTCCCCTGCTTTGCAGTAGTAGTCGAACAGTGGCCAAAACTCAAGAGAATCTACTTTGGGCTTCAAAGGTATCTATCTACCTTCGCACAAGATTACTCTTGGCAGAGATGTAGATAGAAGGGTGACGACACTTCTATTACAAAGGGAGTCTTCACAAGATATTCAGAATAAGCGAGAACAATACTGCTTTGGCTAAGTATGTTAACTTTGTAATTCTGCCGACGCTTTTTTGAAGGATTTAAGCACTTATTACTTTCAGCTCGTTTAAGCCCCCATCCCTGATTTACTCAGTGGAATTCTATTATTTTAGTATAGCTCTGTTTAGAGTGTGTGTAGTAATTTGACTGAGACAAACATGTAGTAACTTTAAAATGATTAAATCGAAGTTAAATTTGTAACATTACAAATAACAAAATTTAATAATCACTTTAGGTTTTAACAGTTGGAAAATAATTTGAATAGTCATGAATCAAGAAAAGTTATCACCACAGTCTTTAGGGAATGTGAGATGTTACAAGAAGTTCAAGTGGCAGCACAGATTTGAACTTAGCTGCCAATGAAGGTTCTGTTCCTTCTTATGGGTTGGTTCTTTTCACTCTGCTCACGCTCGTCTCTGATCAAGGTCGTCGGTGGTATAAACATTTATAACTTATAAGGAAGGGAAACCCGAGGCCTGTAAACAGTAAATAAATATTAGACAAACATAAAGGTATGTTTTCAGGCACTCGTAAGAAATAAAGAAGTAGAACACTAGACAACAGAAAAACATCAGAAGTGAGTGGTGTTGTTGAACACATGATCGCCAGCGCAATGTGGTAACCATTACACCAGCGCGGCTCCATGTTGGTAACACCTTGCTGAAAACTCTAATGGAAGGCTTAGTTGAAAGGAAACGAGCAAGTGAAAGGCAGCGCTCTAGGTGGCAAGATAACATTAAAAGGTAGTCAGGAAAGAGCTGCATTATCCATTCAATAGTGTTTGCGATTTCTCAGAAAGTACAAATTCTGACTCTGATCAAGCACCGTAGTTTTAAAAAACATACCTAAACCAGTCTCACCTTCTCATATTGGTTCGCCTTGTATACATGGCTGTGACTTAAAAGGAAGCTGGTACTCATTATAAATGTACATCCATGCCTGTGTTCTTATATTCACGGAGAACGAGCTGAAACGAAACCTTACAAAGTGGTGTTGTCGTCGGTGGTAGCTCGTTTCCCAGAAATGTCAAGGAGAGTCTACCACGTGGGTCCTTCACCTCAAAGCTGAGGCCACGGTTCCCTTCTTGTTCCAGAAATGGTACTTTCTGCTGGTACCACCAATAACTATGGTAAAAGAATAGAACCAAACGCTCTTCTGAGTATGGCGTTTTCCACCCCATAGTTATGGGTTTCTATCTTCCCATACCACCATCCCAATTACTCAGAATTTACCCTCGATGAGAATTAAATTTAATCCCTGGGGATAAAACTTTCTTTACATTTAAATAGAATAGCTTTCATAGTTACTTTATATTTAAATGAAAAGATTAATCATACAGATAGAGTCTGTTTACATATACATCTCCACTGATTAAAAAGTGTTCACAATATAAATTGAATATGTTTTCATTTATGTTTTACACTGATTGAAAAGTTTGAAACTTCCATTATTTTAAAATGAATATTTTCACATAAACATTTACACTGGTTTAAAGCTTGAAAACATACATTAATTTTAAAGTGACTAAGTTTATAGGGACATTTACACGGCTTTGAAAATGTAATTATTATACTTAGAATGTACATCATTTCTTTCATCTTTCCCTCCCTGCTCCATAGGAACCTGGGACTACTTTATGCTTTTAATTATCTTTACGAAACTATCAATAAAGCAATCACCAGCCCGTGCAGTGGTGGTTCATGAATCACCATTCTATACGCTGAGGTTGCCAGCATCAAATGACTTTGACATCCACAAGTGAGTTTCACTGGAAGGGCAGAATGTTAGACGGGCCTGCGCGCCCAATTCTTTACCCTTCGAAAATAAAGTTCGTTCGTTCGTTCGTTCACGTATTAAAATTCACATGGTAATATATACACACACACATATATATATATGTGTTAGTTCACATGTTAGTAATAAAATATGAAATGTAAATCACAACTTACACCAATCATGACTCACAGACTTTTTGCTCAGATGAATAAAAGAGACTTGAATCGGCTTCTTACACGCATCTGGGGTGTCGTTAATTTAATAAGTCCCCTCTCTGACTTCGTGTGTGGTCCTTCGGTTTCCCCAGTCCCGGTTTCCTTATTTTAAATGTTAGAGATTTCCTGGGCTATATTATAAATACTCCAATAAAAGGTGTCCGGTATATTAAGAAGGAATTATGAATTCTAATTCTTCACTGCAGCAGTCTGTTGTCTTGGCGAGCGATTTCTCAAGTAAAATAGCTTCAGAAAATGATCAGATTATATTCCCAGCCTTCGTTTGTTATGAGCTATTAAAAAACTTCAATCATATTCGTATTGGCGGCTTATCGGGCTATTTCAAAATATTCCGACATCGGATAATTTTGAACGTAAGGCAGAGGTCAACTCTCCCATATATGGTAATAAGATGTCCGAAGCCCGTGTGTACAAACTTACAAACACGCCGGTAACCGCTTATGACCATGTGTTCGAGATTTAGCAATCTTACATTTATCTAAAGTAATCTTGTCATCCATGTCTTATCTGTGATTAAGCCGATAGCGCTGGCCGATGTACATGTTAATCTGCCGCGCCTATAGCCAACAAATCTGGGCAGCGCTAAGAAAATGCGATTATTATCACCTACAGGGAGTGTCGAATGCTTTGATAAAATTATATCTGCTATTTAGCAGAAAAATAACGAAGAAAGAAAGAAAGATAAGTGCGACAATTGAGAGCAAATAATAAAAATCAATACCACAAATTTACCGATACAGCCGGAGTGAAACAAAGATCGATAGGGGCCGCCCCGTTTTGTCACAAAAACTTAGATGTATCGCTTCGCATCTGTAACCAAATGTTGAAAACTTACATGTTTCCTTTCCATCTGTAACCAAATGTTGAACACTTACTTGTCTTCTTCCCATCTGTAACCAAATGTTGCAAACTTACATGTCTCCTTCCCATCTGTAACCAAATGTTGAAAACTTACATGTTTCCCTTTCCGTATGCTTTTGACCCCTACGGAGAGAGTTGTAAAAATATAACTAGACCACAATATTTTTTTTTAAATTTCGACATGCGCCGTGATATAACCGACCAACCTTGTGTCTAGGTTTAGCGGGACGTGCCTCGCCAAAACGAGGCACAACCCCTATTAATAAAAAAAATCTTTGGAAGACTGTGCGCACGTCAGGTAGGCTATTTGTTAGCCCTTTGTCCTACCAGGACGTACCACGTGTCCTATGTCCTACCAGGACTTACCACGTATCTTTGTTCACCTCACCGATCCCTGTCAATGCACGGCTTATTGTGCAATTATATTTATTTTTCCCTTATCAAGTGTACCACTGGAACTATTGTGTTGCTCATTTGCACATAACTGGTTTACATTTCTTCATTTTTCTCTCCTTTTCCGCCTCTTCTGGAGCTCGGATCACTACTGAAGACGGCTCCAACGAGGAAGTCTTCGTTCTAGCACATGCTCTTGGGGCGATGTTTCTGTATCCGCTCTTTGTACAAGATAAAGTTGCCAGTCGTATGCACAACCTTATATTCACGCTTCTTAAACACGCGCTTCAAGGAGTAACACTGCTGTTCTTAATTTGGCTCCACCTCGGGATCTACACGGGGTAGGTAAATTGCTACGTTTCTTTTATTTCCTTTTAAGAAAGAAAAAGAAAAAACAACTTTGAAATGTAAATCAAGAAAAATAAATGGAAGGCTTATTATGAAAGTTGTAATGTTATTAAGGTCTTTCGCAAAACATAATTCGCTTAAGTTAAAAGGAAGCTGGTACTCATTATAAATGTACATCCATGCCTGTGTTCTTATATTCACGGAGAACGAGCTGAAACGAAACCTTACAACGTGTAACTATAGCATTCTGAAAACGAGGTGAACAAATATATAACAGTTAGCAACCATTGCATTCAGACAACTGGTGAATAAGTATATCACTATTAGCAACCATAGTATTCGATCTGAGGTGAAGAGATTTATTGCTATCAGCAACAACAGTATTTGGAAACCTAGGTGAAAACATTCATCACTATTAGGGACTACATCGTTCGGAGAACGTGGTGAAAAGTTACATCACTATTAGCAACTACTTCCTGTTCTTGTTTTTTTTTCCTACCACTGTTGACGTCAAGCGTAGTGGGGAGCTGAAGTTTGTGTTCGTTAGCCACGTCTGTCGCCTTCACTGCTGTTAGCTCATGATGTTATAGGATGCACTATTAGCACCCACATCATTTGGCAAATGAGGTGAAAAGATACATCACAATTAGCAACTGCATCATTCAGAAAACAATGTGAAAACATACATCACAGTAGCAGCAAAAACAGTCTGAAATTCAAGCAGAGAGTACACAATCATCTATCATTATCGATTTATGACGTTGAGCACATTCTTCACGGCTCGAGGAAATAAAAAAAAGAATTACGCAGATTAAAATATAAATGATTAAAGTCACAGCCATGTATACAAGTCGAACCAATATGAGAAGGTGAGACTGGTTTAGGATGCATTTTAAACCTACGGTGCTTGATCAGAGTCAGAATTTGTACTTTCTGAGAAATCGCAAACATATTGAATGGATAATGCAGCTCTTTTCTGACTACCTTTTAATGTTATCTTGCCACCTAGAGCGCTGCCTTTCACTTGCTCGTTTCCTTTCAACTAAACCTTCCATTAGAGTTTTCAGCAAGGTGTTACCAACATGGAGCCGCGCTGGTGTAATGGTTACCACATTGCGCTGGCGATCATGTGTTCAAAGCTCAAGCCCGGGCGTGGGCATTTGAAAGAGTGTCATCGACCGGGATTTTGACTGAATAACCTGAACGGCTCCTGAGATAAACCCTCTGTGGATGGGAAGAAGCTCCTGACCCGGTTGGAAGGAAAGTCCACAGGCTCCCCAGCCTCGCAATGACATGTCATTGGGCCGAAGGGCTGACAGCCCAAGGGCCGCTGGTTAAGAAAATAAATATGACCAGCATGTGTTATTTAGACTTCTCAGCAATTTAATATATGAAATGTTGAATGCTAGACCCGTAACAAGCGTCAGAATGGAGCCCGATAAGTCACCATTTAGGGTCTACAACAGTAGAACAAGTGTTGATATGGTGGCATAATTATTACAGACACACCTGAGACGTCCGAAATGCGGTAATAAACTTCCGGAAAGGCTTGTTATAAGCAAGATAAATGTAAGAAGGTGTAGTGGTAATCATTACCGAGAATTGACGGAAATACCAATTCCATATACGGAATTTGTTCTTTTAGTCCCTCTAAAGTTTGTGGTACGAGTTTACGAGGCAATTTGAGGTACGATTCTACGATACCAGCTGCACTAGTGTTCTGTGGTTAAAAGCTAACGATTGACACTTGAAACCTACATTCAACAGGTTGTGAAGATTCCTGCCTTGACCAGGATACATGCCTTAGCCACAGAGAGGAATTGACGGAAACGCAGCATCAACACACAGCAGTTCTGAAGCTAAGTGGCCTTTTTAGCAGGCCAATACAGCAGAACTTATTTATCTATATTCCACAACTAAGCTTCCTTGACAAAGGAGGGGGAACAGATGGTGACGTCATGCTCAAAGTTAAACAAAACCAGATCCGCTTTTAATGTCCTTCTACTAATATGGAACTCCTCAGCTTTATCCAGAGAGAACAAAATCAGAAACTTTAACTCAAATGTAAAGTCAGTCTTCCTGTATGGCTCAGAGACATGACGTGTCTCAAAAAGTATCACCTCCAAGCTACAGACATTTGTAAATAGATGTCTCCAACAGATCCTCAGTATAAGATGGCCAGATGTAATAACACAAATAGAGCTAGGGAAAAGATGCAGGCAGCAGCCAATACAAACAGAAATTAAGGTAAGAAAGTGGGGATGGATAGGACATACATTCAGAAGAGAAAAAATCAAGCACAGCCAGAATTGCCCTTGACTGGAACCAACAGGGGAAAAGAAGAGTGGGGAGGCCAAAGAGAACTTGGAGAAGAACTGTTGAAGAGGAGGCTAGGGAAATTGGACAGCCTATAATAGAAATCGATGGAGAACAACTGTTTCTGCCCTATGTTCCACAGGGAACGAAAAGGAATGATAACCAAGCTTCCTAAAGCCGACAAAAGTTTCAATGACGAAACCTATTTTTTTAATAATCACCATTTCATATTTATTTACATTTGTTCCAAAGTAATTGATCATTAAATTTGTTTTATTTTGTTTTTAACAAATTCATAGTTGATTAATTTTTACAGAGAGAAGTGCACACGGATGAATCAGCATCTTTAATATATCTATATTTATATGTATAGAACCAAATAGTAAGGAGAATTTTACTGTTAATTCAGTTGGGGGCTTGTAGGAGCTAAATTATATTATTTAATACCTCTTCACAGGGGCAGATAAAAGTTAACATTGCTAAGACACATTCAGCATTGTTCTTGACTTCTTTTGTAACTCTGCCAAGAGTAATCTTATGCAAAGGTAGACACCTTTGAAACCGACATTAGATGCTCTAGGTTTTGGTCATTGTTGGACCATCACTGCAGAATAAAGGGGGGCAACCAGTGACACAGAGCAAGGGAAGGCTAAGATTCAGATGGATATTTAACACCTTAGACGAGTGTTTCTCAACCAGTGTTCCGCGGAACCCTAAGATTCCGCAATTGATCATCAGGGGGTCCACGAGAAATCTTTGAATTTTAAAAAATAAAAAATTTGAAATACCGCGAAAAATTCCAATTATCCTTCTTATTTAGGGCAATTTTAAGCTCTATGTGTCGTTTCACATTATGTCGATTATCTATCATAAACATTTAATAATTTAAATGTTTTAATGATAAGTGAAGATCTTCATCTTTATTTAAATTTACAAAGACAAATTTCCGTAACATTACTATTAATAACGAAGTGATAAATAAACATAGATGTGATAAAGTCAGTTTGAACCTCCCTCCTCAAATCAGGTATAAGATATTATTCTATAGATTCTGCTACTGTGGTCTTTTTTAAATTGGACAATAATTGAATAGGGCAACGCCACCATTTTTTTGTCAGCGATCCGCGCTGGTTTTGAAAGTATTGAAGATTTGCTAATAATACCCCCTTTCCTACAGTACAAGCTTTTTGGGTAGCTCCGCCCTAATTTTTAAAAGTAACGTTAGAATGACTTGGCAAGCGGCCAAGGCATCGTTTAGTTCAAAAGAGTGAAGGAGTATCAGAGTGAAGGAGTATAGGAGTGAAAGAGTAAAAGGAAAAAAGCTACTGTCCAAAATCTATAAATAACTACGCCACTTGTATTGTATCTAAGTCCCCAGCAACGGAGTATTTGAAACAATTCTTAACCCGCCCGCACCCTCTCACTTTTTTCTGCTGACGGAAGCTTGCTAGACGCCTTTCGCGTGCTTAGAGAAAGGAAAACGGTGGTGGATTGTAAAAAGAAAAAATCGCGTCTAATTGGAAATTATTTTGACAATAGAGTACTGTTGATTAATATAATAACTTATCGGGACTTAGAACCTTTCTTTCCCTGATATGTTAGCACAGTGAAAAGAGCCCATGATAATAAAAAGGGAAAAGTACAAAAGTGTAAACGATGATAAAGAAGAAATTAAAACTTAGCTAGAATGATAGATGCAAACAAGCAGTTTAATAATTAGTTTTAATAATTAAAATCACTCCATAAATAACCCATATATTGTAGAATTTAGACAGACTAGCAGACACACGGATAACCCACAATGGTTCAGTTTTGAAAATTGTCCGCTGCAGTCAAATACTTTTGACTCGATTTGATTGGGTACACCAATAGTTAGAAAAGGGGAGGTGGAAACTGCAAGTTTGTTAGCCACGCGAACAGTATTTTTAAATAGTAATAGAGGGATCAGACAAGCAAACGTATTGATAACCCAAAAGGTGGGGTTTTTCAAAAAAGAGAGTTAATTTCGGATGCGCAGTTTCCATTGGCCAAAGAGATTGATAATAGTGATAGGGTACAAGCCTAGAGCGCCATTTGAAGAATAATTTTACAACAAGTAAAAGTTTGACCACAGAAGTGTAGAATTGAAGTCAGTTTCTGCAGTCTGTACCAGACGGCGATCTTTATTTGGACAAAAGATTGCTAGTCAATCTATTCCTTGTGTGTGAAATATTTCATTGATTTTGCAGTAAGAAATGATTTATTAATATTAATATTAGGAAAAGGCGATCCAAGATACGGCGCCTAACAAAAATCTTATGTTGTACGACTTAGCCATTTTGGAAACTTATGACACCTATGGAGCAAAGGTATGCCTAAGGCAGATTTGGGAAGCAGTCAAAAGAAAAATTGTATTTGATTATTGCTATAACATTGAAGTAAATTGTAAGACCAGAAAGCTACTGGCAGTCTTTTGCAGATCACAGTGTTCCAAAAACTTTTGGACACTACATATGAGGTCATTCTAAAAAGAAAATAAATTAATAGTCAGAGAGCTACAAAAAGATGATTGTATCCCTAACTGAAGAGATGAACGATAACAAAGATTAAGTGACAGAGGCGTTGAAGATATGTGGGGAAGAGCAGGTACCCACTGAGGATGATGAAATCACAAAAAGTTAGAGACTGAAGCTATGGATTAGCAATGGAAGCTGATCACTAGAAATGTTTGAAGATGATATTTGTTAAATGTGGAGATATATTTATTAAGTATATTTAGGAAGGTGTAGCGAAATCTGTGAAATAATCGCTAAATTCAGTAAGATTTTACTCCTATGAAAATAAATAAACCCGCCCGTGTGTGGTTGCCTATCGTCGTCTCTACGCTAGTAGAGCGCTGAATTTTGTGCAGTGGTAATGCTTAGAAAATGATCTCGCCGTCAAATCTTACACGCTTTCCTAGTTCGTCCTTGAGAATTAAAAATAACATTTTGCAGGGTCAAGGAGTGTTTGTTCCAAGACCGAGAGAGAGAAGAAGGGAGGTGGATGAAGGAGTGACAGAAGAAATGCTACCATTGTCACTCGTTTGGGTTTTGAAACGCCAAATTGTAATGAGCGCGCGACAGTATTGCCTTTAGCAGATTTGAAAAACAAGACGCAAAGCCACATGCATGCATCGTACTATATTCTCGCAGTTGAAATGTATATACACACACAGTCAGCTCTCATTTCCTGTCTAGTAGTGTATTTCTGACGTAACCCAAACAAGTTGTTTTATTTTGAATAAAAATGATAGAGAAGGGGGGAAAGATGGCCGACTTGTGGAAAAGTATAAATTGACGACTAACAGTGACGAATATGAAAATCCAAACGACAATGAATATAGCCATAAAAATCATATATAAGGATAGCTTAGAGTCTCCTGAGCAATAATATGTTTTAAAATACATAGTAGCCCAATTATTAACCAAGATATTTAAATAATACTATATATCTTCGAACGGTAAGACTGTTGTTTTTGCTCATTCTAATTATAACATTATTTGGGGACGCAAGTTTAAAAAAGAGGCATTAGAGTGATTCTAATCCGATTCGTTAGTATATGAGTATAGGAAGGAGGGTATTGGTTGGCCCAAAAAGCTAAATACATTTTAGCAGACTCACTCCTAGTATGTTTGGTAAGAACGAAATTTATTAACCTAGTTATTACAAAAATTTGGTGTATAAGATAGTGCTTTATTGGGAATGTTTTGCGACTAAGTACATAGGTCCCCTCGCAGACTTATGCAGGGCCTATGGGGTTGCTCACAGGCAGTAAAACTTACATGAGTTGTATAACTTCAAATGATTTCCACAGTTACCAGTGGGAAGGCTAACCCACATTATCCTATGGGAGAGGATCATTGTTGAAGTGTCAGAGGCGTTGTAGCCATTAGGGAGAAGAATAGGAGCACTGGTATGAGTTGTTATCTCAGATGAAAATGGTTGAAATGGGTTGGTCAGAGGGATCTGACCCTTTTCTTTTTATTGAATTATACCATGTATTACTTGTGGAATGATATTGTAGATGTGTTATAAAGAATCATAACCTTGTTTCAGTGTTTTTGTTCTGGTACTAAGTTAGTGTCAGAACCCTGGTGTATTTTACCTTCGTGAGAGAAAATTGAAATTTTTGCTGGTACACGCTGTCTACCACACTACACCAGGGACTGTGTCAGATTGGTCATTCGGCTGAAATTTTTGCTGGTACACGCTGTCTACCACGAATCAAACCTATGAAATATAGGAGATTGTCAGCATCGTAACTACTACCAACGGAAGATAAGCGCCATTGTGTCGGCACTAAGAGTTCATCCACTTATATTAAAACTTAATAAATAAAATAATTTACTGTTGAATAAACATTCCACAAGAGATAGAGAAAAGAGAGGGTGTGATGAAAATACCCCAAACCCACCATTAATTACCAGTGTTAACTTAGTCTATAGTAATACCTAAATATAATTAGATTGTAATATTGTTTTATATGGACAGAAGATCCATTGTGGTATTTAATTTTATGTAAAGAAAACCATAATTTTCATTTTGTTGTTGGTCCTAACTCAGAAAATTCTGAATCAGGGCAAATAAAATTGTAATATAGACTATTACATAATATTCAGCCACAGACTTCTATAAGATATATCATAGAGTGTTAGTCTGTATGTGGTTGTTGTATTGACCCAGTCCTATTTATGTGATAGCATTAAAGTGTATTTGTATTGATTTGTCTTACACTGCATTATATCTTCATTACCCTAGACACTTAGACGTAGTCACATAACTAATAAATAAAAATCTAGAGCCAAGTGAGATCATAGGGTGGTAGCAGCTAGGTTCCCTGAAAATACTTAATCATCAACTACTAAACTAAGGGGCCTACACAGCTGACCTCACTTGGGTAGACAAATAATATTAAATAATAACATCTATAACACCAAATCCACCACAGAAGGCATTATTTCATTGTTGCAGGGTTGAATCGTCTATTATCATGTCAAACATAACTGGAGATGCTGAATACTAGGCATTCTGTCTGGTATATGTGAAGAAACCAGATATCAGATGATCCTAGGAGACCCTCTTGTGTAGAAGAGTGGGCAGTTATTACAGCAAGTTACTTATTTACTCCAGGAGACCCTCTTGTGAAGAAGAGTGGGCAGTATCATCAGGAAGACTTCCATTTTCAACAAGACCATCAGATAAGCCCTCATGTTTTGGGCTTATGACATTTTATTTAATTATTCTCCACACTTATTTTATTAATACATTTCGAGTGAAGTGATGAGGACATCAGTCTCTCTAACTAGTGATATATTATAATACACCAAATTGTCAGAAAGGGATACAATATAGGAATTAGTTTATTAAACACTTAGTATAGACAAGAAGTCCTTTTTATTTAATTAACTGTATATATACATTGATAGATAAAACTACCTTTATTAATTGTTTGAATTTTACTCCTGTTCCAAAAGAATTTGAGGTTCAGGAGAATAAAATTGTACAAAAGATTTTTTCAAAAAAAGTTAACCACTGCTTTACTTGAGTTTCTTATCTTGAGTTACAGTTGTGTGTATGTTATCAACATCACATCATACATTCATTCCCCTAGACACTAGTCAAATAAAATAAATAGGTTTAAAATATTCGCAGAGTGAGATCACCGGGTGGTAGCAGTTAGGTACTCTGACAGTACATCATTGTTCCATCATTATACTCAGGGACCTACATAGCTTGACCTCACTCTGTAGACAAATAATAACAATAACTAATATTCATAACATCAAAACCCACCACAATCGACTGTATGAGAGCTGTGCACTTTCTGTGCTTCTCTATGGTGCGGAATGCTGGAGAGTAACAGAGAAGGCAGTGTCGACACTGTCCTCCTTCCACACAATCTGCCTAAGGAAAATTCTCCGAATCTTTTGGCCAAACACCATCAGCAACCAAGAATTACTTATTCGGAGTAACCAGGAGGACATGCACACCATCATAGCTGGCAGACGCTGGAGTTGGGTTGGCCACGTCCTCAGAAGGGACCCTGATACCATCACAAGAACATCTATGCTATGGACCCACGAGGGAAAGCGAAAGAGAGGCCGACCAAAAACACTTGGCAGAGAACTCTGGAAGCCGAGATGCAAAGAATGAACCAGAGCTGGGGCACGGTACGAAGAATGGCCGCCGACCGAGCAAAGTGGAATCAATTTGTTGCTGCCCTACAAGACGCCACCAGGCGTGATTACCACTGACTGCTTTGACGGTTGGTGGTTATGGATCAAAGAAGAAGAAGAAGATGGTAGATAGATAGATAGATAGATAGAGAGATAGATAGATAGATAGATAGATAGATAGATAGATAGATAGATAGATAGATAGATAGATAGATAGATAGATAGATAGATAGATAGATAGATAGATAGATAGATAGATAGATAGATAGATAGATAGATAGATAGATAGATAGATAGATAGATAGATAGATAGATAGATAGATAGATAGATAGATAGATAGATAGATAGATAGATAGATAGATAGATAGATAGATGGATAGATAGATAGATAGGTAGATAGATAGATAGATAGATAGATAGATAGATAGATAGATAGATAGATATTGTTATTATTATTGTTGCTGTAGTTGTTACTGTTGTTGTTGGTGGTGTTGCTGTTGTTGCTGAAGGTTCTTCTTATATCCCAACCCTATAACTGCCATAACAAACCATAATAAAACAGAACTAAATCAACTCTCAGAAGCACTCATTGAAGCCACCTATACATTAAAAAAGTGAAAGCGCAATAGATTGTTACCTACTGTAAGATACAAGTATATGGAAATGAGACGACATATAGACATGCACAAGAAAGTGGATGTCACTCGCGATCTTCAGGACAATGGACCACAATAAAACGTCAACCAAGAAGTTAACTTGAGTGGCAACTTTAATATTTTTGTAATCTATCTATCTATCTATCTATCTATCTATCTATCTATCTATCTATCTATCTATCTATCTATCTATCTATCTATCTATCTATCTATCTATCTATCTATCTATCTATCTATCTATCTATCTATCTATCTATCTATCTATCTATCTATCTATCTCTCTCTCTCTCTCTCTCTCTCTCTCTCACAAGGACAGGAAAAGAACCCAAAATACTGTCGCTAAAAAAACGTCTTCTCTACAACAAAGCCAAGCTGACTCGCGCAATTCTATCTAACAATTCCCCGCCGTACCTACGATCATTGTTTCAAACCAGTAGAAGAGAGGGACAACAATTACTTCAGTTACGTCTGCCCAAACCTAGGATCGACCTGTTCAAAAAGAGTCTAGCCTACTCTGGTGCCTACTTATGGAACAGCCTTCTACACCACCTAAAAAGCCTACCTACACAATAATCCTTTTAACAAAGCACTTTTCAAACACTTCCTCAACACTGATTATCTACCCCCATAGAAACAGCATTTGCCTGTCAACATCTCATCCATAGGTCAACATTTCTTTTCCTCTTCCGCTCGTTTTTTGTGAATAATTTGTTTTATATCAATGTCATATTATTATTATATTCACTTTAAAATATTATTATATAATGTAATGTATGTGAGAATGTACCCACATAATACTGTACTTTAGAAATGTGAGTCGTGAGAATGTACCCGCATACCACTGTACTTTAGAAATGTGAGTTTTTTTTTTACTGCTCAAAGACTTTTCCTGCCACAGAAGTGCGTAAGAAAGTGTTATTATTATTATTTCATTTTCCACCAAGAATGTATGGACATAAGCGAGAATGTGTTTATGTAATTTTTGTATTGATGATTGATGACACATTCAAAAATACAGATTAATTGTAGACGGATTGACCGCATGAGTGAGTGTCGGTATACAGAATTTATTTATTTTTATTTATTGTTTTATTTATTTTATTTTATTATTACTTTTTTCCCCCATTTACTAGCTTGTTTGTTTCAAAAAAAAAAAAACCTACTCATTTTTTTATTATGATTGCATACTGTAATGAATGCTGTTATGGTAACTTTATAATGTTGCATGCCTTTAAATTAATGCTTAAAGCATCATGTGGGAATGAAAGGATATAGTATGCAAGATTAATGAGAGTGGAAGGGCAAAATGTTAGACGGGCCTGCGCGCCCAATTCTTTACCCTTCGAAAATAAAGTTCGTTCGTTCGTTCAATCGTTCGTGCGTTCTCTCTCTCTCTCTCTCTCTCTCTCTCTCTCTCTCTCTCTCTCTCTCTCTCTTTCTCTCATTTTTCAATTACATGTGTCGAACACTGCTCAGTCTCACAAGGAAAAAATGTGTAATTTGATACTGACCAGATGAGTTCCCTTCCACTACATTACACTTCCTGTCAGTTTCGATTAGTTCAGACCAGACAAACAGTTCCACTTACCAGCTGGAGATTATTTCTCCCAGAACACCACCATATCAACAAGCACCGTGGATTCGGTTACTCTAGGAGAGAAGTATCGACATTTTACCCCTGCCATATGAAGAATGTCTATTTCAATATTTAACTTTCTGTATATTGTAATCGAATATTTTAGGGCCGGGACTTTAATCCTACGGTAGGGCTATGCAAGATGTTAGGGCCCCCCACATATGATGTCATGTGACGAAACAATCTCAGTTGTTACATTTTCTGTGCCATCCTTTCATTTCTTCTGTACTCATCCCTTTATTGCTCTCCCAGCTTCCAGTATTTGTTTCCGCTTCCAAGTTCAAGGTTTCTTATCATGTCTATGCCTAATTAACCATCCTTTATTAATTGTTTTTTATCGCTTACTTTAGTTTGAAACCATATTGACTCCTGGTGGTGTAGACTGATGTGTCTGTGTACGATTGTGTCGCACATTAAGCGCAGGTGTTGAATTGCCACAACGATATATCGTTTTTCGCTAGCTCGGCCTATTGTTACCTCCGATTTTCTGCCTGGGAAGAAAACCCAGGTGGTTGCCTGATAAATTGTGAAAGTTTGCATATGCCTTGCCCAAAAAACAGACGATAAATATCAATCTGGTGACGCGGTGATTAAGACACGGACAATAAGATAACGAATGGGATTTTTGGAACACGAAAGCGACGTATCGTTTCCGCCCAAATTTGCTGTGAGGGATAATTACGATAAGATGACAATCTTGAAAGATATTATGAGCGATGATGAAAATAAGAAGTAGTGAGTTGGTAAACATGATAAAAACCAACAGAAGAGTCAATACCTTATACGGGAGTGAATGTTAAAAATCACATCTTATGAAAGTCACATAATTAATCGTTCTCTTTAACGCATTTTCTTTCTCTCTGCTATTATCTATTCACTTCTCATTTTGGAGTACAGAAATCTGTGCCCCAGTCACTGTATGCATTTTCACACTTCGATTCGTGTCAGGTCAAGTCGTCATTAACCATCCATAAAGATTAATTGTAATCGCATGTGATATAGTATGGCTCCATTCATAAATATTGTATTTTTACATTTCATATGCCAAGCCAATAGCATGCATGAGGCAAATATTTCCCCTTCTCTCACGAAAAATTCCTTCATTACGTACGCGAAAATACATGTGTTGTTTAAAATCGCCATATATGGTATGCCAGCTTCCGTCTATTATCGATCATGTTTACACTCACGACTTTCAAATGTCTCTCCAGATTGATATTATCTGTAATTATCATCCCAGGTAACTTCGAGGGAAGTGATTGCATCACTTATCAGACACTCCTAGTGGTTTGTATTAACACAAAACGATACACCCGATTGACCAATCTGTATGGAAGTGGGTTGCGCAATCGTAAACAAAGAATTCACGCCTGACGTCAATGTGTTGCAATCATTTAAGTGATTACAATTAATCTTTATGGATGGTTAATGACGACTTGACCTGACACGAATCGAAGTGTGAAAATGCATACAGTGACTGGGGCACAGATTTCTGTACTCCAAAATGAGAAGTGAATAGATAATAGCAGAGAGAAAGAAAATGCGTTAAAGAGAACGATTAATTATGTGACTTTCATAAGATGTGATTTTTAACATTCACTCCCGTATAAGGTATTGACTCTTCTGTTGGTTTTTATCATGTTTACCAACTCACTACTTCTTATTTTCATCATCGCTCATAATATCTTTCAAGATTGTCATCTTATCGTAATTATCCCTCACAGCAAATTTGGGCGGAAACGATACGTCGCTTTCGTGTTCCAAAAATCCCATTCGTTATCTTATTGTCCGTGTCTTAATCACCGCGTCACCAGATTGATATTTATCGTCTGTTTTTTGGGCAAGGCATATGCAAACTTTCACAATTTATCAGGCAACCACCTGGGTTTTCTTCCCAGGCAGAAAATCGGAGGTAACAATAGGCCGAGCTAGCGAAAAACGATATATCGTTGTGGCAATTCAACACCTGCGCTTAATGTGCGACACAATCGTACACAGACACATCAGTCTACACCACCAGGAGTCAATATGGTTTCAAACTAAAGTAAGCGATAAAAAACAATTAATAAAGGATGGTTAATTAGGCATAGACATGATAAGAAACCTTGAACTTGGAAGCGGAAACAAATACTGGAAGCTGGGAGAGCAATAAAGGGATGAGTACAGAAGAAATGAAAGGATGGCACAGAAAATGTAACAACTGAGATTGTTTCGTCACATGACATCATATGTGGGGGGCCCTAACATCTTGCATAGCCCTACCGTAGGATTAAAGTCCCGGCCCTAAAATATTCGATTACAATATACAGAAAGTTAAATATTGAAATAGACATTCTTCATATGGCAGGGGTAAAATGTCGATACTTCTCTCCTAGAGTAACCGAATCCACGGTGCTTGTTGATATGGTGGTGTTCTGGGAGAAATAATCTCCAGCTGGTAAGTGGAACTGTTTGTCTGGTCTGAACTAATCGAAACTGACAGGAAGTGTAATGTAGTGGAAGGGAACTCATCTGGTCAGTATCAAATTACACATTTTTTCCTTGTGAGACTGAGCAGTGTTCGACACATGTAATTGAAAAATGAGAGAGAGAGAGAGAGAGAGAGAGAGAGAGAGAGAGAGAGAACGCACGAACGAATGAACGAACGAACGAACTTTATTTTCGAAGGGTAAAGAATTGGGCGCGCAGGCCCGTCTAACATTTTGCCCTTCCACTCTCATTAATCTTGCATACTATATCCTTTCATTCCCACATGATGCTTTAAGCATTAATTTAAAGGCATGCAACATTATAAAGTTACCATAACAGCATTCATTACAGTATGCAATCATAATAAAAAAAATGAGTAGGTTTTTTTTTTTGAAACAAACAAGCTAGTAATTGGGGGAAAAAAGTAATAATAAAATAAAATAAATAAAACAATAAATAAAAATAAATAAATTCTGTATACCGACACTCACTCATGCGGTCAATCCGTCTACAATTAATCTGTATTTTTGAATGTGTCATCAATCATCAACACAAAAATTACATAAACACATTCTCGCTTATGTCCATACATTCTTGGTGGAAAATGAAATAATAATAATAACACTTTCTTACGCACTTCTGTGGCAGGAAAAGTCTTTGAGCAGTAAAAAAACAAACTCACATTTCTAAAGTACAGTGGTATGCGGGTACATTCTCACGACTCACATTTCTAAAGTACAGTATTATGTGGGTACATTCTCACATACATTACATTATATAATAATATTTTAAAGTGAATATAATAATAATATGACATTGATATAAAACAAATTATTCACAAAAAACGAGCGGAAGAGGAAAAGAAATGTTGACCTATGGATGAGATGTTGACAGGCAAATGCTGTTTCTATGGGGGTAGATAATCAGTGTTGAGGAAGTGTTTGAAAAGTGCTTTGTTAAAAGGATTATTGTGTAGGTAGGCTTTTTAGGTGGTGTAGAAGGCTGTTCCATAAGTAGGCACCAGAGTAGGCTAGACTCTTTTTGAACAGGTCGATCCTAGGTTTGGGCAGACGTAACTGAAGTAATTGTTGTCCCTCTCTTCTACTGGTTTGAAACAATGATCGTAGGTACGGCGGGGAATTGTTAGATAGAATTGCGCGAGTCAGCTTGGCTTTGTTGTAGAGAAGACGTTTTTTTAGCGACAGTATTTTGGGTTCTTTTCCTGTCCTTGTGAGAGAGAGAGAGAGAGAGAGAGAGAGAGAGAGAGATAGATAGATAGATAGATAGATAGATAGATAGATAGATAGATAGATAGATAGATAGATAGATAGATAGATAGATAGATAGATAGATAGATAGATAGATAGATAGATAGATAGATAGATAGATAGATAGATAGATAGATAGATTACAAAAATATTAAAGTTGCCACTCAAGTTAACTTCTTGGTTGACGTTTTATTGTGGTCCATTGTCCTGAAGATCGCGAGTGACATCCACTTTCTTGTGCATGTCTATATGTCGTCTCATTTCCATATACTTGTATCTTACAGTAGGTAACAATCTATTGCGCTTTCACTTTTTTAATGTATAGGTGGCTTCAATGAGTGCTTCTGAGAGTTGATTTAGTTCTGTTTTATTATGGTTTGTTATGGCAGTTATAGGGTTGGGATATAAGAAGAACCTTCAGCAACAACAGCAACACCACCAACAACAACAGTAACAACTACAGCAACAATAATAATAACAATATCTATCTATCTATCTATCTATCTATCTATCTATCTATCTATCTATCTATCTATCTATCTATCTATCTATCTATCTATCTATCTATCTATCTATCTATCTATCTATCTATCTATCTATCTATCTATCTATCTATCTATCTATCTCAACCCTTTGAAAATAAAGTTCGTTCCTTCTATCTATCTATCTATCTATCTATCTATCTATCTATCTATCTATCTATCTATCTATCTATCTATCTATCTATCTATCTATCTATCTATCTATCTATCTATCTATCTATCTATCTATCTATCTATCTATCTATCTATCTATCTATCTATCTATCTATCTATCTATCTATCTATCTATCTTCTTCTTCTTCTTTGATCCATAACCACCAACCGTCAAAGCAGTCAGTGGTAATCACGCCTGGTGGCGTCTTGTAGGGCAGCAACAAATTGATTCCACTTTGCTCGGTCGGCGGCCATTCTTCGTACCGTGCCCCAGCTCTGGTTCATTCTTTGCATCTCGGCTTCCAGAGTTCTCTGCCAAGTGTTTTTGGTCGGCCTCTCTTTCGCTTTCCCTCGTGGGTCCATAGCATAGATGTTCTTGTGATGGTATCAGGGTCCCTTCTGAGGACGTGGCCAACCCAACTCCAGCGTCTGCCAGCTATGATGGTGTGCATGTCCTCCTGGTTACTCCGAATAAGTAATTCTTGGTTGCTGATGGTGTTTGGCCAAAAGATTCGGAGAATTTTCCTTAGGCAGATTGTGTGGAAGGAGGACAGTGTCGACACTGCCTTCTCTGTTACTCTCCAGCATTCCGCACCATAGAGAAGCACAGAAAGTGCACAGCTCTCATACAGTCGATTGTGGTGGGTTTTGATGTTATGAATATTAGTTATTGTTATTATTTGTCTACAGAGTGAGGTCAAGCTATGTAGGTCCCTGAGTATAATGATGGAACAATGATGTACTGTCAGAGTACCTAACTGCTACAAACCCGTGATCTCACTCTGCGAATATTTTAAACCTATTTATTTTATTTGACTAGTGTCTAGGGGAATGAATGTATGATGTGATGTTGATAACATACACACAACTGTAACTCAAGATAAGAAACTCAAGTAAAGCAGTGGTTAACTTTTTTTGAAAAAATCTTTTGTACAATTTTATTCTCCTGAACCTCAAATTCTTTTGGAACAGGAGTAAAATTCAAACAATTAATAAAGGTAGTTTTATCTATCAATGTATATATACAGTTAATTAAATAAAAAGGACTTCTTGTCTATACTAAGTGTTTAATAAACTAATTCCTATATTGTATCCCTTTCTGACAATTTGGTGTATTATAATATATCACTAGTTAGAGAGACTGATGTCCTCATCACTTCACTCGAAATGTATTAATAAAATAAGTGTGGAGAATAATTAAATAAAATGTCATAAGCCCAAAACATGAGGGCTTATCTGATGGTCTTGTTGAAAATGGAAGTCTTCCTGATGATACTGCCCACTCTTCTTCACAAGAGGGTCTCCTGGAGTAAATAAGTAACTTGCTGTAATAACTGCCCACTCTTCTACACAAGAGGGTCTCCTAGGATCATCTGATATCTGGTTTCTTCACATATACCAGACAGAATGCCTAGTATTCAGCATCTCCAGTTATGTTTGACATGATAATAGACGATTCAACCCTGCAACAATGAAATAATGCCTTCTGTGGTGGATTTGGTGTTATAGATGTTATTATTTAATATTATTTGTCTACCCAAGTGAGGTCAGCTGTGTAGGCCCCTTAGTTTAGTAGTTGATGATTAAGTATTTTCAGGGAACCTAGCTGCTACCACCCTATGATCTCACTTGGCTCTAGATTTTTATTTATTAGTTATGTGACTACGTCTAAGTGTCTAGGGTAATGAAGATATAATGCAGTGTAAGACAAATCAATACAAATACACTTTAATGCTATCACATAAATAGGACTGGGTCAATACAACAACCACATACAGACTAACACTCTATGATATATCTTATAGAAGTCTGTGGCTGAATATTATGTAATAGTCTATATTACAATTTTATTTGCCCTGATTCAGAATTTTCTGAGTTAGGACCAACAACAAAATGAAAATTATGGTTTTCTTTACATAAAATTAAATACCACAATGGATCTTCTGTCCATATAAAACAATATTACAATCTAATTATATTTAGGTATTACTATAGACTAAGTTAACACTGGTAATTAATGGTGGGTTTGGGGTATTTTCATCACACCCTCTCTTTTCTCTATCTCTTGTGGAATGTTTATTCAACAGTAAATTATTTTATTTATTAAGTTTTAATATAAGTGGATGAACTCTTAGTGCCGACACAATGGCGCTTATCTTCCGTTGGTAGTAGTTACGATGCTGACAATCTCCTATATTTCATAGGTTTGATTCGTGGTAGACAGCGTGTACCAGCAAAAATTTCAGCCGAATGACCAATCTGACACAGTCCCTGGTGTAGTGTGGTAGACAGCGTGTACCAGCAAAAATTTCAATTTTCTCTCACGAAGGTAAAATACACCAGGGTTCTGACACTAACTTAGTACCAGAACAAAAACACTGAAACAAGGTTATGATTCTTTATAACACATCTACAATATCATTTCACAAGTAATACATGGTATAATTCAATAAAAAGAAAAGGGTCAGATCCCTCTGACCAACCCATTTCAACCATTTTCATCTGAGATAACAACTCATACCAGTGCTCCTATTCTTCTCCCTAATGGCTACAACGCCTCTGACACTTCAACAATGATCCTCTCCCATAGGATAATGTGGGTTAGCCTTCCCACTGGTAACTGTGGAAATCATTTGAAGTTATACAACTCATGTAAGTTTTACTGCCTGTGAGCAACCCCATAGGCCCTGCATAAGTCTGCGAGGGGACCTATGTACTTAGTCGCAAAACATTCCCAATAAAGCACTATCTTATACACCAAATTTTTGTAATAACTAGGTTAATAAATTTCGTTCTTACCACAATTCAATGGAAATATCACAAACATACGTTGACTGGCATTAGCATTTATATATATAAGTTCAGCTTTGCCCTCGTCCAGACTGCCAAGGTTTTTTAAATTTTATTTCACTCTTAGCACTGCTGTTCTCAATGCAGCTTGCATACTAACAATTATGTATCAAATGGCGACAAGCCTTGGAAGCTTTTTGCCAATATCACTAGACTGGCCCAATCACAGCGAGGGTCTAGCTATTCAATTCAAATTTGAAAAAAAAAAAAACTCCAAACATACTAGGAGTGAGTCTGCTAAAATGTATTTAGCTTTTTGGGCCAACCAATACCCTCCTTCCTATACTCATATACTAACGAATCGGATTAGAATCACTCTAATGCCTCTTTTTTAAACTTGCGTCCCCAAATAATGTTATAATTAGAATGAGCAAAAACAACAGTCTTACCGTTCGAAGATATATAGTATTATTTAAATATCTTGGTTAATAACACTGACAAACAACATTTTTCTTTCTTATATAAGAATAAGTGTTCTTAGGTCAATTTCTTGCGCTGATTTCAAATCTGAAATCCGTTTATCTCTATCACGTCGGGTTCTTAAGATATTTGTGAATAAATATATTTTTGGGAAACCGTTATTTGCTCCGTTTCATTTTTACTATATAACTTATTAAAAATTAATAAAAAGCAACATAATTCTACTTTTTATACTGCTAAAAGATGCATGACATATGTTACGCGATTTTTCAAATAGTTACTGTATTTTGAAATAATTCTGAGCAAAATATGGCTTCTAGAAGTTGTAGAAATTCGGCTGATATGTTCTGTTACGTGTGCGGATATTTTACCGATCGTGTTAACCAGAAAAACTTTACACCATTACTAAAGATAGCATATGAACTTTATTTTGATTCGAAAGTTGATGATGCAAATAAATCTTGGAAGCCAAATGCGGTTTGTTCGATACATTGGCAGGTTGGTTAAGAAAATCGCCGAAGCATAAGTCGATGCCTTTTGGCGTGCCAGTAATATGGCGTGAACATACAAATCGCACTACTGATTGTTACTTCTGCTTGACAAATATCCATGGTTTCACTTTTAAAACTAGAAAGTCTGTGGTTTATCCAAATATTGAATCGGTTTCGAAACCAGTGCCTCATGATCCAATCACGTGTCCGATCCAAGTACCACCAGAACAATATCCGTTGGACGTAAATGAACCATCAGAAAGTCATAGTTTACCTGCTTTAGAAACTAATTCTGACTCAGATTACATACCGGTGAATGATGGTGTTTACTTAATTAACCATTCAGAACTTTCAGATTTAATACGTGATCTCGCTCTTACCAAAGGACAAGCGGAATTACTCGGTTCGCGACTCAAAGAATGGAATCTTTTAGCGCCCAATACTCCGATATCTAAATTTCGTCATAGACACAGAGAACTTGTTCAATACTTTGAGATGGATGATGACATTTGCTATTGCAAAGATGTAAACGGTCATGAGCACATAGTCAACGAATGGCGATTTTTCATCGATTCTTCCAAGACTAGTCTAAAAGCCGTGTTATTGCATAACAGAAATTTTTTTTTCATCAATTCCAGTCGCCTACTCTGTTCATATGAAAGAAACTTATGACAATATGGCTATACGTTTGGAAAAAAATAAAGTACAATGACTACCAATGGCGGATTTGTGGAGACCTAAAGGTCATTGCAATTCTCACGGGCATGCAGACTGGGTATACTAAATTTTGTTGCTTCCGATGTGAATGGGACAGCCGCAACAGACAGGAACATTATGCAAGAAAGGTGTGGCCTATCCGGGATCGTATGCAACTCGAGCATAAAAATGTAATACGCGAGCCATTAGTTAACAAAGACACCTTCATTTTTACCACTGTTACATATAAAGTTGGGGCTCATGAAGAATTTTGTAAAAGCGTTAGATAAAACGAGCAAAGCTTTCACTTATCTTCGAGAAAAGTTTCCGCAAGTTAGCGATGCAAAGATAAAGGAAGGTATCTTTGTAGGACCTCAGATTAGGAAAGTTATTGCAGACAAACAATTCGAGAACTTGTTACATGGTAGTGAACGTCGCGCATGGATGGCATTCAAATCGATCGTCGATAACTTTCTGGAAAATTACAAATCTGTCGACTATGTTGCATATTGTTAAGCAGTGCATATATGCATACATAATTATGGGCTGTAACATGTCCCTCAAAATCCATTTGCTCGATTCGCATCTTAACTTTTTCCCTGACAACCTTGGCGAAGTCAGCGATGAACATGGAGAATGATTCCATCAAGATATCGCCGTAATGGAGTCACGTTATCAAGGACGGTGGAGTGTGACCATGCTTGCCGATTATTGTTGGAAGCTTCATCGCGATGTACCACATGCCATTCACCGACGAAAGTTGACTGCAAAGAAATTCAAGCCTACATAACTGTTATACTTCTTGTACGAATGATGTTGTAATACTGTATGCGTTGTTAAAAAACTTCAATTGCGTATTTCTAGAGATCCCGACCTGATAGAGAAAAACGGTTTGCAGATTTAAAAACAGCGCATTAAAATTGACCAGAAAAACATAGAAATGTTAGAGAAAGAAAAAAAAAGTTTTTTTTTGTTAGTCAGTGTAATTGGGCTACTATGTATTTTAAAACATATTATTGCTCAGGAGACTCTAAGCTATCCTTATATATGATTTTTATGGCTATATTCATTGTCGTTTGGATTTTCATATTCGTCACTGTTAGTCGTCAATTTATACTTTTCCACAAGTCGGCCATCTTTCCCCCCTTCTCTATCATTTTTATTCAAAATAAAACAACTTGTTTGGGTTACGTCAGAAATACACTACTAGACAGGAAATGAGAGCTGACTGTGTGTGTATATACATTTCAACTGCGAGAATATAGTACGATGCATGCATGTGGCTTTGCGTCTTGTTTTTCAAATCTGCTAAAGGCAATACTGTCGCGCGCTCATTACAATTTGGCGTTTCAAAACCCAAACGAGTGACAATGGTAGCATTTCTTCTGTCACTCCTTCATCCACCTCCCTTCTTCTCTCTCTCGGTCTTGGAACAAACACTCCTTGACCCTGCAAAATGTAATTTTTAATTCTCATGGACGAACTAGGAAAGCGTGTAAGATTTGACGGCGAGATCATTTTCTAAGCATTACCACTGCACAAAATTCAGCGCTCTACTAGCGTACAGACGACGATAGGCAACCACACACGGGCGGGTTTATTTATTTTCATAGGAGTAAAATCTTACTGAATTTAGCGATTATTTCACAGATTTCGCTACACCTTCCTAAATATACTTAATAAATATATCTCCACATTTAACAAATATCATCTTCAAACATTTCTAGTGATCAGCTTCCATTGCTAATCCATAGCTTCAGTCTCTAACTTTTTGTGATTTCATCATCCTCAGTGGGTACCTGCTCTTCCCCACATATCTTCAACGCCTCTGTCACTTAATCTTTGTTATCGTTCATCTCTTCAGTTAGGGATACAATCATCTTTTTGTAGCTCTCTGACTATTAATTTATTTTCTTTTTAGAATGACCTCATATGTAGTGTCCAAAAGTTTTTGGAACACTGTGATCTGCAAAAGACTGCCAGTAGCTTTCTGGTCCTACAATTTACTTCAATGTTATAGCAGTAATCAAATACAATTTTTCTTTTGACTGCTTCCCAAATCTGCCTTAGGCATACCTTTTCACTGCTCCATAGGTGTCATAAGTTTCCAAAATGGCTAAGTCGTACAACATAAGATTTTTGTTAGGCGCCGTATCTTGGATCGCCTTTTCCTAATATTAATATTAATAAATCATTTCTTACTGCAAAATCAATGAAATATTTCACACACGAGGAATAGATTGACTAGCAATCTTTTGTCCAAATAAAGATCGCCGTCTGGTACAGACTGCAGAAACTGACTTCAATTCTACACTTCTGTGGTCAAACTTTTACTTGTTGTAAAATTATTCTTCAAATGGCGTTCTAGGCTTGTACCCTATCACTATTATCAATCTCTTTGGCCAATGGAAACTGCGCATCCGAAATTAACTCTCTTTTTTGAAAAACCCCACCTTTTGGGTTATCAATACGTTTGCTTGTCTGATCCCTCTATTACTATTTAAAAATACTGTTCGCGTGGCTAACAAACTTCCAGTTTCCACCTCCCCTTTTCTAACTATTGGTGTACCCAATCAAATCGAGTCAAAAGTATTTGACTGCAGCGGACAATTTTTAAAACTGAACCATTGTGGGTTATCCGTGTGTCTGCTAGTCTGTCTCAATTCTACAATATATGGGTTATTTATGGAGTGATTTTAATTATTAAAACTAATTATTAAACTGCTTGTTTGCATCTATCATTCTAGCTAAGTTTTAATTTCTTCTTTATCATCGTTTACACTTTTGTACTTTTCCCTTTTTATTATCATGGGCTCTTTTCACTGTGCTAACATATCAGGGAAAGAAAGGTTCTAAGTCCCGATAAGTTATTATATTAATCAACAGTACTCTATTGTCAAAATATCTCTTTTATTTACTCTCTTTCGTTTTTATGAAGAAATAAATATTCTTAGTTTCACTTTTGCCTCTTGCACAATGTAGTTGAGTCCAAATTTCCAATTAGACGCGATTTTTTCTTTTTACAATCCACCACCGTTTTCCTTTCTCTAAGCACGCGAAAGGCGTCTAGCAAGCTTCCGTCAGCAGAAAAAAAGTGAGAGGGTGCGGGCGGGTTAAGAATTGTTTCAAATACTCCGTTGCTGGGGACTTAGATACAATACAAGTGGCGTAGTTATTTATAGATTTTGGACAGTAGCTTTTTTCCTTTTACTCTTTCACTCCTATACTCCTTCACTCTGATACTCCTTCACTCTTTTGAACTAAACGATGCCTTGGCCGCTTGCCAAGTCATTCTAACGTGAAGGCTATAAATTAGGGCGGAGCTACCCAAAAAGCTTGTACTGTAGGAAAGGGGGTATTATTAGCAAATCTTCAATACTTTCAAAACCAGCGCGGATCGCTGACAAAAAAATGGTGGCGTTGCCCTATTCAATTATTGTCCAATTTAAAAAAGACCACAGTAGCAGAATCTATAGAATAATATCTTATACCTGATTTGAGGAGGGAGGTTCAAACTGACTTTATCACATCTATGTTTATTTATCACTTCGTTTTTATTAATATAAGTAATGTTACGGAAATTTGTCTTTGTAAATTTAAATAAAGATGAAGATCTTCACTTATCATTAAAACATTTAAATTATTAAATGTTTATGATAGATAATCGACATAATGTGAAACGACACATAGAGCTTAAAATTGCCCTAAATAAGAAGGATAATTGGAATTTTTCGCGGTATTTCAAATTTTTTATTTTTTAAAATTCAAAGATTTCTCGTGGACCCCCTGATGATCAATTGCGGAATCTTAGGGTTCCGCGGAACACTGGTTGAGAAACACTCGTCTAAGGTGTTAAATATCCATCTGAATCTTAGCCTTCCCTTGCTCTGTGTCACTGGTTGCCCCCCTTTATTCTGCAGTGATGGTCCAACAATGACCAAAACCTAGAGCATCTAATGTCGGTTTCAAAGGTGTCTACCTTTGCATAAGATTACTCTTGGCAGAGTTACAGAAGAAGGATGATGATGCTTCTGCCTCGAGGGAGTGTTCACAAGATATTTCAGAAGTCAAGAACAATGCTGAATGTGTCTTAGCAATGTTAACTTTTATCTGCCCCTGTGAAGAGGTATTAAATAATATAATTTAGCTCCTACAAGCCCCCAACTGAATTAACAGTAAAATTCTCCTTACTATTTGGTTCTATACATATAAATATAGATATATTAAAGATGCTGATTCATCCGTGTGCACTTCTCTCTGTAAAAATTAATCAACTATGAATTTGTTAAAAACAAAATAAAACAAATTTAATGATCAATTACTTTGGAACAAATGTAAATAAATATGAAATGGTGATTATTAAAAAAATAGGTTTCGTCATTGAAACTTTTGTCGGCTTTAGGAAGCTTGGTTATCATTCCTTTTTCTTTCCCTGTGGAACACAGGGCAGAAACAGTTGTTCTCCATCGATTTCTATTCTGGGATGTCTTTTTCAGCTGTGCCCAAGTCATTCCAATTTCCCTAACCCCTTCTTTAACAGTTCTTCTCCACGTTCTCTTTGGTCTCCCCACTCTTCTTTTCCACTGTTGGTTCCAGTCAAGGGCAATTCTGGCTGTGCTTGATTTTTCTCTTCTGAGTGTATGTCCTATCCATTCCCACTTTCTTACCTTAATTTATGTTTGTATTGGCTGCTGCCTGCATCTTTTCCCTAGCTCTATTTGTGTTATTACATCTGGCCATCTTATACTGAGGATCTGTTGGAGACATCTATTTACAAATGTCTGTAGCTTGGAGGTGATACTTTTTGAGACACGTCATGTCTCTGAGCCATACAGGAAGACTGACTTTACATTTGAGTTAAAGTTTCTGATTTTGTTCTCTCTGGATAAAGCTGAGGAGTTCCATATTAGTAGAAGGGCATTAAAAGCGGATCTGGTTTTGTTTAACTTTGAGCATGACGTCACCATCTGTTCCCCCTCCTTTGTCAAGGAAGCTTAGTTGTGGAATATAGATAAATAAGTTCTGCTATATTGGCCTGCTAAAAAGGCCACTTAGCTTCAGAACTGCTGTGTGTTGATGCTGCGTTTCCGTCAATTCCTCTCTGTGGCTAAGGCATGTATCCTGGTCAAGGCAGGAATCTTCACAACCTGTTGAATGTAGGTTTCAAGTGTCAATCGTTAGCTTTTAACCACAGAACACTAGTGCAGCTGGTATCGTAGAATCGTACCTCAAATTGCCTCGGAAACTCGTACCACAAACTTTAGAGGGACTAAAAGAACAAATTCCGTATATGGAATTGGTATTTCCATCAATTCTCGGTAATGATTACCACTACACCTTCTTACATTTATCTTGCTTATAACAAGCCTTTCCGGAAGTTTATTACCGCATTTCGGACGTCTCAGGTGTGTCTGTAATAATTATGCCACCATATCAACACTTGTTCTACTGTTGTAGACCCTAAATGGTGACTTATCGGGCTCCATTCTGACGCTTGTTACGGGTCTAGCATTCAACATTTCATATATTAAATTGCTGAGAAGTCTAAATAACACATGCTGGTCATATTTATTTTCTTAACCAGCGGCCCTTGGGCTGTCAGCCCTTCGGCCCAATGACATGTCATTGCGAGGCTGGGGAGCCTGTGGACTTTCCTTCCAACCGGGTCAGGAGCTTCTTCCCATCCACAGAGGGTTTATCTCAGGAGCCGTTCAGGTTATTCAGTCAAAATCCCGGTCGATGACACTCTTTCAAATGCCCACGCCCGGGCTTGAGCTTTGAACACATGATCGCCAGCGCAATGTGGTAACCATTACACCAGCGCGGCTCCATGTTGGTAACACCTTGCTGAAAACTCTAATGGAAGGTTTAGTTGAAAGGAAACGAGCAAGTGAAAGGCAGCGCTCTAGGTGGCAAGATAACATTAAAAGGTAGTCAGAAAAGAGCTGCATTATCCATTCAATATGTTTGCGATTTCTCAGAAAGTACAAATTCTGACTCTGATCAAGCACCGTAGTTTTAAAATGCATACCTAAACCAGTCTCACCTTCTCATATTGGTTCGACTTGTATACATGGCTGTGACTTTAATCATTTATATTAAATGAACTGGCCGTAGAAGCTGAAAATGCTGCAAGAACTGGTAATAGTAGGTGCCTTTATCAAATTACAAAACAACTATGTCACCAGCCTACTGCTATGGAAACACCTGTTAAAGGTAAATTAGGGAATTCAATACCAACAGAAAAAGAACAAATGAAGAGATGGGCTGAGCACTTCATGGAGGTGCTAAACAGACCACCACCAACAGTAACACCTGATTTTAATAATGAAACATCCACAACCACTTTGCCAATAACTTGCGATGAATTCACGCTGGACGAGATCAAACAAGCCGTTAAAAGATTAAAAAATTTTAAAGCTGCTGGAGTTGACGAAATTTCAGGGGAAATGATTAAAGCAGTTAATGACAACAACCTCTTGAGAATTTTAGATATTATAAATGAAGTATTGAGAGAAGAACAACCACCACAACAATGGAAAGACAGTATTATTGTAAAGTTACCGAAGAAAGGTGATCTATCAGACTGTAATAACTGGCGTGGTATATCTCTATTATCAGTACCTGGAAAATTATTATGTTGCATGATGTTAGAAAGACTTAAATTGCATGCTGACGAAAAGATCAGAGAAGAACAAGCGGGTTTCAGGCCGAAACGATCATGTATTGATCAAATATTCACACTAAGAACAATTATAGAAGAATCAGTGGAAAGGCAATCGCCACTTATTATCACCTTCGTCGATTTTCAAAAAGCCTTTGATAGTCTACATCGCCCATCATTGTGGAAGATACTTACAATCTATGGTTTTCCAACAAAATATGTGAATATAATCAAAGCGCTATATGACAATGCAAGATGTTGTGTTAGAACAATTAAAGGGAATACAGAATGGTTTACAGTAGAAACAGGGGTGAAACAAGGCTGTATTATGTCACCACTACTTTTTGGAATAGCTATTGATTGGGTTATGAGAAACTATACCCACAATGAACAATTGGGTATAAAATGGACAAATGGAAAATTCCTGGGGACCTGGATTTCGCAGATGATGTAGCATTCTTAAGTTCAACACCAAGACAATCCCAAGAAGCAATAAATAATTTGTGTCATCTCTCGGTTAAAATTGGTCTCCAAATAAATGCCTCTAAAACTAAAGCTATGAACTTTTCTAACGAGACCTTTGAGATCATCTTGAACGGGGAAAAACTACAGAAAGTTGAAAGTTTCAATTATTTAGGCAGTAAAATGACTCAGGATGGTGACACAACAAGAGAAATCCATACTAGAATTGCTTTGGCAGCTAGCGCCTTCAATAGATTATCTAACATTTGGAAATTACGATCATTGAATATACATACCAAGCTTCGTCTGTTTAATTCAAATGTTATCTCAGTGTTAACATACGGCTGTGAGAGTTGGAAAATAACAAAATCATTGGAGAACAAGCTGAATACATTCGAGAACAAATGTCTTAGAAAACTCATGAACATCAGTTGGAAAGAATTCAAGACTAATCGACAAATAAGAGAAGACTCTAGGCAGAAATATGTCTCCGACTATATAAGGAAAAGACGATGGTCATATATCGGTCATGTCCTACGAATGCAAAACAACAGAATACCACTACAGGCGCTCACTTGGGTTCCTGAGGGTAAGCGGAAAAAAAGGAAGACCAAAAGAAACACTCAGAAGAACAATAATAAGAGAAGGAAGAACGTTGGGCCTAAATAATGTGCAAGAGCTAAGAGGAGTGGCGTCACAACGAACAACCTGGAGAGCACTGGTTTCTGCCTTATGCGCCGTGTTTGGCGCTTAAAGAATTTATTATTATTATTATTAATTCTTTTTTTTATTTCCTCGAGCCGTGAAGAATGTGCTCAACGTCATAAATCGATAATGATAGATGATTGTGTACTCTCTGCTTGAATTTCAGACTATTTTTGCTGCTACTGTGATGTATGTTTTCACATTGTTTTCTGAATGATGCAGTTGCTAATTGTGATGTATCTTTTCACCTCATTTGCCAAATGATGTGGGTGCTAATAAAAAAGGTAAAGGTAAAGGAACCCGTTACACGCCCATTGAGGCATATTGGGAATATGGTGTTAGGCCCATATTATCTTGACCGTCGGCACACTAGGGGTGATGTGGTCGGCATCACGCCGGCCGCCTTAACCTTCCCAGAAGTTGCTCTGGTACCCATTTGGGGCTGGGTCGACCCAGAAGCCGTTTGTGGCCTAAAAAATTCCCGCCTCATCTGGGGATCGAACCGTAGACCACTGCGCTAGGAAGCCAGTGCACTAACCACTATGCTACCGCGGCTCCCGTGGGTGCTAATAGTGCATCCTATAACATCATGAGCTAACAGCAGTGAAGGCGACAGACGTGGCTAACGAACACAAACTTCAGCTCCCCACTACGCTTGACGTCAATAGTGGTAGGAAAAAAAACAAGAACAGGAAGTAGTTGCTAATAGTGATGTAACTTTTCACCACGTTCTCCGAACGATGTAGTCCCTAATAGTGATGAATGTTTTCACCTAGGTTTCCAAATACTGTTGTTGCTGATAGCGATAAATCTCTTCACCTCAGATCGAATACTATGGTTGCTAATAGTGATATACTTATTCACCAGTTGTCTGAATGCAATGGTTGCTAACTGTTATATATTTGTTCACCTCGTTTTCAGAATGCTATAGTTACACGTTGTAAGGTTTCGTTTCAGCTCGTTCTCCGTGAATATAAGAACACAGGCATGGATGTACATTTATAATGAGTACCAGCTTCCTTTTAACTTAAGCGAATTATGTTTTGCGAAAGACCTTAATAACATTACAACTTTCATAATAAGCCTTCCATTTATTTTTCTTGATTTACATTTCAAAGTTGTTTTTTTCTTTCTCTTCCTTAAAAGGAAATAAAAGAAACGTAGCAATTTACCTACCCAAAAAACAGTGTTACTCCTTGAAGCGCGTGTTTAAGAAGCGTGAATATAAGGTTGTGCATACGACTGGCAACTTTATCTTGTTCAAAGAGCGGATACAGAAACATCGCCCCAAGAGCATGTGCTAGAACGAAGACTTCCTCGTTGGAGCCGTCTTCAGTAGTGATCCGAGCTCCAGAAGAGGCGGAAAAGGAGAGAAAAATGAAGAAATGTAAACCAGTTATGTGCAAATGAGCAACACAATAGTTCCAGTGGTACACTCGATAAGGGAAAAATAAATATAATTGCACAATAAGCCGTGCATTGACAGGGATCGGTGAGGTGAACAAAGATACGTGGTAAGTCCTGGTAGGACATAGGACACGTGCATAGTTTCTTCAAATCCCAGGGATCGGTGAGGTGAACAAAGATACGTGGTAAGTCCTGGTAGGACATAGGACACGTGGTACGTCCTGGTAGGACAAAGGGCTAACAAATAGCCTACCTGACGTGCGCACAGTCTTCCAAAGATTTTTTTTATTAATAGGGGTTGTGCCTCGTTTTGGCGAGGCACGTCCCGCTAAACCTAGACACAAGGTTGGTCGGTTATATCACGGCGCATGTCGAAATTTAAAAAAAAATTGTGGTCTAGTTATATTTTTACAACTCTCTCCGTAGGGGTCAAAAGCATACGGAAAGAGAAACATGTAAGTTTTCAACATTTGGTTACAGATGGGAAGGAGACATGTAAGTTTGCAACATTTGGTTACAGATGGAAAGGAGACAAGTAAGTGTTCAACATTTGGTTACAGATGGAAAGGAGACATGTAAGTTTTCAACATTTGGTTACAGATGGAAAGGGAGACATGTAAGTTTTCAACATTTGGTTACAGATGCGAAGGGATAATTGTAAGTTTTTGTGACAAAACGGGGTGGCCCCTATCGATAGTTGTTTCACTCCGGCTGTATCGGTAAATTTGTGGTACTGATTTTTATTATTTGCTCTCAATGGTCGCACTTATCTTTCTTTCTTTCTTCGTTATTTTTCTGCTAAATAGCAGATATAATTTTATCAAAGCATTCGACACTCCCTGTAGGTGATAATAATCGCATTTTCTTAGCGCTGCCCAGATTTGTTGGCTATAGGCGCGGCAGATTAACATGTACATCGGCCAGCGCTATCGACTTAATCACAGATAAGACATGGATGACAAGATTACTTTAGATAAATGTAAGATTGCTAAATCTCGAACACATGGCCATAAGCGGTTACCGGCGTGTTTGTAAGTTTGTACACACGGGCTTCGGACATCTTATTACCAAATATGGGAGAGTTGACCTCTGCCTTACGTTCAAAATTATCCGATGTCGGAATATTTTGAAATAGCTCGATAAGCCGCCAATACGAATATGATTGAAGTTTTTTAATAGCTCATAACAAACGAAGGCTGGGAATATAATCTGATCATTTTCTGAAGCTATTTTACTTGAGAAATCGCTCGCTAAGACAACAGACTGCTGCAGTGAAGAATTAGAATTCATAATTCCTTCTTAATATACCGGACACCTTTTATTGGAGTATTTATAATATAGCCCAGGAAATCTCTAACATTTAAAATAAGGAAACCGGGACTGGGGAAACCGAAGGACCACACACGAAGTCAGAGAGGGGACTTATTAAATTAACGACACCCCAGATGCGTGTAAGAAGCCGATTCAAGTCTCTTTTATTCATCTGAGCAAAAAGTCTGTGAGTCATGATTGGCGTAAGTTGTGATTTACATTTCATATTTTATTACTAACATGTGAACTAACATATATATATATATATATATATATATATATATATATATATATATATATATATATATATATATATATATATATATATATATATATATATATATATATATATATATATGTGTATATATTACCATGTGAATTTTAATACGTGAAACTCACTTGTGGATGTCAAAGTCATTTGATGCTGGCAACCTCAGCGTATAGAATGGTGATTCATGAACCACCACTGCACGGGCTGGTGATTGCTTTATTGATAGTTTCGTAAAGAGAATTAAAAGCATAAAGTAGTCCCAGGTTCCTATGGAGCAGGGAGGGAAAGATGAAAGAAATGATGTACATTCTAAGTATAATAATTACATTTTCAAAGCAGTGTAAATGTCCCTATAAACTTAGTCACTTTAAAATTAATGTATGTTTTCAAGCTTTAAACCAGTGTAAATGTTTATGTGAAAATATTCATTTTAAAATAATGGAAGTTTCAAACTTTTCAATCAGTGTAAAACATAAATGAAAACATATTCAATTTATATTGTGAACACTTTTCAATCAGTGGAGATGTATATGTAAACAGACTCTATCTGTATGATTAACCTTTTCATTTAAATATAAAGTAACTATGAAAGCTATTCTATTTAAATGTAAAGAATGTTTTATCGCGAGGGATTAAATTTAATTCTCATCGAGGGTAAATTCTGAGTAATTGGGATGGTGGTATGGGAAGATAGAAACCCATAACTATGGGGTGGAAAACGCCATACTCAGAAGAGCGTTTCGTTCTATTCTTTTACCATAGTTATTGGTGGTACCAGCAGAAAGTACCATTTCTGGAACAAGAAGGGAACCGTGGCCTCAGCTTTGAGGTGAAGGACCCACGTGGTAGACTCTCCTTGACATTTCTGGGAAACGAGCTACTACCGACGACAACATAACTTTGTAAGGTTTCGTTTCAGCTCGTTCTCCGTGAATATAAGAACACAGGCATGGATGTACATTTATAATGAGTACCAGCTTCCTTTTAAGTCACAGCCATGTATACAAGGCGAACCAATATGAGAAGGTGAGACTGGTTTAGGTATGCATTTTAAAACTACGGTGCTTGATCAGAGTCAGAATTTGTACTTTCTGAGAAATCGCAAACACTATTGAATGGATAATGCAGCTCTTTCCTGACTACCTTTTAATGTTATCTTGCCACCTAGAGCGCTGCCTTTCACTTGCTCGTTTCCTTTCAACTAAGCCTTCCATTAGAGTTTTCAGCAAGGTGTTACCAACATGGAGCCGCGCTGGTGTAATGGTTACCACATTGCGCTGGCGATCATGTGTTCAACAACACCACTCACGTCTGATGTTTTTCTGTTGTCTAGTGTTCTACTTCTTTATTTCTTACGAGTGCCTGAAAACATACCTTTATGTTTGTCTAATATTTATTTACTGTTTACAGGCCTCGGGTTTCCCTTCCTTATAAGTTATAAATGTTTATACCACCGACGACCTTGATCAGAGACGAGCGTGAGCAGAGTGAAAATAACCAACCCATAAGAAGGAACAGAACCTTCATTGGCAGCTAAGTTCAAATCTATGCTGCCACTTGAACTTCTTGTAACATCTCACATTCCCTAAAGACTGTGGTGATAACTTTTCTTGATTCATGACTATTCAAATTATTTTCCAACTGTTAAAACCTAAAGTGATTATTAAATTTTGTTATTTGTAATGTTACAAATTTAACTTCGATTTAATCATTTTAAAGTTACTACATGTTTGTCTCAGTCAAATTACTACACACACTCTAAACAGAGCTATACTAAAATAATAGAATTCCACTGAGTAAATCAGGGATGGGGGCTTAAACGAGCTGAAAGTAATAAGTGCTTAATTCCTTCAAAAAAGCGTCGGCAGAATGTGACGGGTGTTGCGGTTCCTTCATCTTATGTTATTTATTGAATATTAAAGTCACTCTCTTGACGTAGTTAATGTTTGTTATTGATGGTTAGCTCTGACCGTAAGAACATCCCTTCGACGTTCTGATTTGCATATTGTATATTAGTTGATTTCCCCTGTGGGAGAGTTATCGTGCTGAGAAAACGTAAACATTAACAGCTGTGGAACCAAACCCGAAACGTAAGTAAAATATCAAGCCTTCTGTTCTGAGTCCACATGTATTGACGTTCATATAAACGATATCCGACATTCACAAAACTTCATGTACAGTTCAGCATAACAATAAATTCCAAATAATACCAGTAAGTATCCGTCCGTGTCAAAACAATATGTCAGATGAACATCATGGCTATGTACATGCGCTGCTGTAGTCAACAGCCAGAAATGAGCGCATGAGTTCTTGACAGCTACAAATTGAATCATAATACGATTCTCCTTCCATCATTTAATTTACTTAACAATCTCATACTTAGATTAATATTTGAACTGACCCTGAGTTCTATATTGAATTCATATATCGGCTATATACTAAGCCTCTCCTTGGAAGAAATACAAGACACGACTTCTCTGCTTGACGGATAGCGTAAAAAGGGTAATGTAACCAAGTCACCCACCGTGACCTTCCCAACGCGAATACGTCATAATCGTAGCATATATTTCGCGTTCAGTATACCGTAAAATATAGACATATTCTATTAATGTTATTGACCCCAAACGTTGCGCACTGCTAAACCCTAGCAGACGCCGTCATTTAAAATAACACCGTAACAGATTTCCTGTCAGACGGGGGAAAAAAATCTATTAGATAGATTTTTTTAAAACTATATTAATCAAATTATTAAAAATTGAACAAAACCCGACGTATGGCCTACGATGTTCTATCTAGAACAGTGTCGCGGTCATGTCAGTAATATCTTATAATAAAATCAACGTCATATCATACATATAACTTATATTAAATAAAGAAATGTCACTGTCATTAATTAATTAACTAATTAATTTGATGTATGTATTGAGTAACTACTAATGTGAGGTGTTATTAAAATTATTCTAACTAATTAAAATTAAAATAATTAATTATAATATGTAAGTATGGTACTAACTAATTAATATCTAATTAAAGAAAATGAGAAATAGTATCAAAGAAAAACAATAAATTTGAGAAGCATGGACAATTTCGAACTAAATATTAAAGTATATATTAAATTAGTAAGGTGTGTGAAAATGAAGTATAAGGATAGATACCTAATTAAATTAAAGCAATCAGAAAGAAAAGAACAGAAAAAATTCATATATTTTAACTATACATATGAAATATCATTATCTAATATATATCACCTTAATAATTAAACTATTTAAAAGGTTTAATTTGTGTGATATTCTTTTGTTTCATCTTTTCTTAGTATATTTTATTTTTTTTATTTCATCACACTTCAACTTTATTTTATTATATATTAATTTAATAACTAGCAAATGTTAACAATATTGGACATGAAGATCCAATCGTTGTTACATCCTATTGACTTGTGTGAAAGTTCATTAAGACACAAAGTTCATCTTATCGAATTCTGATATGATGATCCAATCGTCGTTAGTTCCTTTATTGAAATTTTGAACGTAATTTGAATAAGTCATCACCGTATTTGTCCAGTCTATATCAGAGATTGTTCCTTTTTACTACTTTGCAATCGAAATGAGTGATACGCAAAGTCCAAGTGAAGTCCAAATTTTCAACCGATCTGTAAAACTTGATATTTTGATCACAATAGTTTATTTCGAAATTTCCTTATTTAAGTAGGAAGTCCAACTGAAGTGTTGTATATTCTGACGTAGCCTTAATACCGTTCATTGCAAATGTAATGCTTGATTAGTCAGCAAATTTTCATGAAATAGTAATATTCATTCAGAATCCGTAGGATGTCTTGACAACGTATCGGCCATTATATTCTCAGTTCCTGGTATCGATTCTATTTCGAAATCATGGGGTTGCAGCGCGATAGCAAATCGTGCAAGCTTTGGACTTTTATGGTTTGAACGACGTAATGCTGCTACAGATTTCTGATCTGTCTGGATCAGAAATGTTGATCCAAGCAAGAACTTTTCCAACTTAGTGATTGCCCATATCACGGCGAGCAATTCTCTGTCTACAGTCGAATATTTAGTCTCCGGAGGTTTCAGCTTGCGTGAGATATACAATACAGGATGAAGGATATCATCATGATATTGGAGTAGACAAGCCCCGAGTCCGTAATTACTCGCATCTGTACGTAGAACAAACTTTTTAGAGGCATCTGGTAATCTTAATACTGGTGGGCATTAAAAAATGTTCAAGATGTGACGAATAGGGTTAAAGTACCCTGTTATCTGCGTGACGCAGAAACAGGTACTAATTGTAAGTGTAGATGATGGTGACGAAAATAGACACCGTTATCATGCTCAATAACCCAACGAGCGTCACGATTGTTACGAAATGTAACCAAAGCCTCAACAGATGGTAGAAGACGAACAAACTTAACGTTTGCTGTAAAATTAAAGAAATTTCCAAGTGCCTGCCAGGTAGTATCCTGCGGCAGATTTCGCACTAACACTGTGCGAGAATACGCACTTTTCCCAATATAAGTAGTATCATTGTCACGAAATTGTGCACAATGATGAAATGTATTCTTTGTCAAAGAATTAACTTTCCCCCTCAACATAGACAAAGTATTTTTAATGGATGTCGTATCATCTTGACTGTACTTATGGTGATACCTATCATTACTAAAGGTAGTAGGTTTCCTACATGTCGTAGACATGTCTTGGTTGGGCAAAGTAAAACCTTTGCCGTTAGACTTATTTGTCTCAACCTTCTTATTCAAGTTCCTTCTAACCTTAACATTATTTTTCAACTTATTATACTGCTTAGTACTCTCATTTTTAATGTCGACAACATCAAAAGTTTTATCTGGATCAGTTATATCCTTAGAATGTTGTACAATAGATCCATCATCCTCATCAGTTTCCGGGATAGTACTCAGAGTGAAGTTGGAAACTGCTGTGCCACATGTATTCATTTTGTTGGCACGACGTGTAGCCATCGCAACAACAGCGTTAGCGTTGCTAAAAGATTGCAAATTTTTTTTTCCCATTCATTAATCTCCTTAAGAGTGCAATCCTTACTTCCGTGGATGCGTCCTACGGTAAGATCAGCTGATGGATTCTGTAACATGCACACCTTGACATTACCTGTAAAAAATGGTGTGTTAACATATACTATGGCAGTGGGGTAGTACTCAATAGTACCCCCGAAGGTCATACACCTGATGTGTTCCCCGGTAGCATAACTGGGGTGAACGAGGGACTGTCGGACTCCGATAATGGTTGATCCCGTATCCCTTAAAACTGAGACCACAGTACCGTTTACCAATCCTCTATTGAACATCAGGGTGCCTGTGCCGTCGTTCGCCGAAAGACCAACTGCTGTATAAAGGTGTCCACAATTCAGCACAGTTTCTTTGGCCTTCTGAAAAATAGCATTACAATCTTGGCAACTATTTGCCACATTAAAGTTAACAGCACAACATGCAGACTAAGATTGTGACTGATTATTATTATCAGAAACACTAGGGGTCGTACCATCCGTGAGTGCCGCCCCTGCATTGTGATCAAATTGTGATGGTCTACGTGACTGAGACCTATTACGAGAATAATCATTTGAATTATACTGTTGTCCCCTATTGTAACTGTTATCTCGATGTCTCGAGCTATGATTATGACCATTCCAATTGCTGTTATTATTGTGGTTATTTGGTCTATTATAATTAGTGTTATGTTGACTGTTGTTGTAGCTTGACTGAGGTGAATAATTCCTATTCCTAGATCTACCTCTGTTCAAATCATTTTTATTGTTGAAATTATTATTATTATGTCCTTTGTGAAAATTAACATTGTAATTTCCCTTGAACCTACTTCTGTCTACACTGTGAGCTCTTGGGTTGTTATTATTATAGTATGCCATATTGGAAGCCACAGGTAGAGGTTCCCTTATCAAAGAGTTAGAAATGTTCGCATTCGGATGCGCATTGCAATAGTTCAATGAAATTTTTTCTAACTCGTCAATGGTATCTGGCTTTCGTTCTTGAAAATATGCGAAGAATGGTGGGCTGACAGAGGATAATACCTTATCCCGTAGCAACAAATCAACTAATTTGTCATATGATTTGTTGACATCTGCCAGTTCAAGCCATCTATTAAATGTATTGCGAATGTTCGCAATAAACGCTGCAAAGTTTTTAGGAGAGTCAGGTAAGATATTTTTAAATTTTAACCTACAATTTTCTTCGTCCAAATGAAACCTTCGTAAAAGTAAGGTTTTAATAGCATCATAATTATTAGCTATTGTTGGGTCAGCATTCAGAGATGCCGTCAATGGTTCCCCATCTAAAAATTCATTTAACTTAAGTACCCATGTATCCTTAGGCAAGTGATTTGATTTGCATGTCTGTTCAAATCTTGATAAAAATGATGATAAATCATCAAAATTTAATTTAAAATGGGGTAATTTAAAGTTGTAAAAATGTTTGTTTTGGTTGGATGAAGACCCATTTTGTGCGTTATCATTATGGGTTGCAGCAGCACCTTGTGCCTGTAATCTAGCTGCTTCCACCTTAAGACGTGTTAATTCCATCTCTTGTTCCATTTCCCGCCTTCGTTCTTCACTTTCCTGTCTAGCAATTTCTCTTTGTCTATTTTCTTTTTTTATTTCTTTCATCTCCTGTCGTGCTCTCCTGTCTTCTTCTTCTTGTCGGCGTTCTTCCTCTTCCTTTTTTAAGATTGCTATCCGTTCTGCTTCTTTTCTCTCACGTTCTGCTTCTTTTGCTTCATATTTAGCAAATTATGCCAATGAGTATGCTTCTAAAGCTTCTCCCTTTTTACCAAAATCTTTCCCATTTTTAATAAAATGATCCAAGGTAAGCATCTTGCCTTTTATCTTGTAAGTAATTACAGATCTATAATAATCAATAATAAAATCTATGTCCTTATTTGTAACAGCTCAAAATATGAATACTCAGTATAACCAACTGTAATATTCTCTTAATAATTGTTGTAAGTTCAACAACCATTCAATATTTTATAATAATATTATAAGTAGTCAATAATATATATCATAAATAGTTATGATATTTACTTATTCAAGATGCTGAATTTATATCCTGCACCTAATATCACTATTAAATAATTATGGGCATTATTCCTCCATGAACTATTTTATTTAATTAAAGAAATGTGATGAGTCAACAATATAGTACTATGAAAATGTACCAATTACTATGTTATATATATAGTTTTTTAATTCAACACCTATCCATGGTGTGAATACCAAAAAATAATTCAATAAATTATTTTAATATAAAATTTTACTTGCACTTATAAAGTTTTGATTTTATGCCTAACTCATCATGTATAAAGTGCTTTGCTAGTTTCTAGAACCACCACTGCAAATTGTTGCAATGTTATTGATTCATCATCAAAGTTCCCAAAAATTAATTAAATTAATTAAATATATTATTAAAATCAATTCATAGAAATATTATTATTACATATCATTAATGAAGACAATACAAATGATTAACCAAGGCTTTACAGTACAGTAGCACAATACAAAAGTGACATTTTCACAAAAATAGGTGATATTATAAAACCAAGTCTACTAACCGGAAATATAGAAGGGTGAAGGTTAACTGAAGTAAAAGAACATATTTGGCACTACGAATAATGACGTCACAGGACTCATTTGACGATCATACAATACATTTAAATAAAATTAAAGATAGCCAGATTAGAATAAACAGGATAGATTACGAACATATGACTGTAACTGAATAAAAATCAAACTGAATATGGTAAAATACAACGGTTATTTCACAGAACTAGACACCTAACATACAACGTGAATTAATGCAGGTCCGAACGAAACAATCGCCGGTAATGTCTTCGACGCGTTCTTCGCGAAATGCGATTAATTCACGGCCCTAAGGAACGATCGGAATTGAGCATGACGTTCGAAAAGCTATAAGTTCAATTCCGATTCCCAACCTACCTCCCACTACATGTAAAAAGACAGAAACAATATTTAACATGGCTAAAAAAAAAAGAACCTGGCATGGTTGGACAAAAAGGACGAAATATTGTAACGTTTAAAATCAGTTACTTATCTTTTTTTGGCAGTAATTCAGTACATTATCTGCTTCGCCAACAGACTCGTAAGCTTGTTTGAAATAATGAAGACGTTAGCAATTCGTTTCCTCCGCTGTTTGAGAGCTGCAAACATTTTTTTGAAGGGCATTGATTGTTGCTGGCTTTTGGAAACGTTCAGACTGTTGTCAAGGGCATGACGTCACCGGTGTTTCGCATAATAATGTCCATTTCGGCTCGAAAGGAAAAATGTTCTATTTTTGAGGTTCGCTCTTTTGAAAAGTTTCAAGACCACTATTGGCCACCTGTTGTGACGGGTGTTGCTGGTTCCTTGTTCTTATGTTAATTATTGAATATTAAAGTCACTCTCTTGACGTAGTTAATGTTTGTTACTGATGGTTAGCTCTGACCGTAAGAACATCCCTTCGACGTTCTGATTTGCATATTGTATATTAGTTGATTTCCCCTGTGGGAGAGTTATCGTGCTGAGAAAACGTAAACATTAACAGCTGTGGAACCAAACCCGAAACGTAAGTAAAATATCAAGCCTTCTGTTCTGAGTCCACATGTATTGACGTTCATATAAACGATATCCGACATTCACAAAACTTCATGTACAGTTCAGCATAACAATAAATTCCAAATAATACCAGTAAGTATCCGTCCGTGTCAAAACAATATGTCAGATGAACATCATGGCTATGTACATGCGCTGCTGTAGTCAACAGCCAGAAATGAGCGCATGAGTTCTTGACAGCTACAAATTGAATCATAATACGATTCTCCTTCCATCATTTAATTTACTTAATAATCTCATACTTAGATTAATATTTGAACTGACCCTGAGTTCTATATTGAATTCATATATCGGCTATATACTAAGCCTCTCCTTGGAAGAAATACAAGACACGACTTCTCTGCTTGACGGATAGCGTAAAAAGGGTAATGTAACCAAGTCACCCAGCGTGACCTTCCCAACGCGAATACGTCATAATCTTAGCATATATTTCGCGTTCAGTATACCGTAAAATATCGACATATTCTATTAATGTTATTGACCCCAAACGTTGCGCACTGCTAAACCCTAGCAGACGCCGTCATTTAAAATAACACCGTAACACAGAATTACAAAGTTAACATACTTAGCCAAAGCAGTATTGTTCTCGCTTATTCTGAATATCTTGTGAAGACTCCCTTTGTAATAGAAGTGTCGTCACCCTTCTATCTACATCTCTGCCAAGAGTAATCTTGTGCGAAAGTAGATAGATACCTTAGAAGCCGAAAGTAGATTCTCTTGAGTTTTGGCCACTGTTCGACCACTACTGCAAAGCAGGGGAGGCAATACCGTCACAGTGTTCAACATTTGATTACCGATGGAAAGGAGACATGTTAGTTTTCAACATTTGGTTACAGATGAAAAGGGAGACATGTAAGTTTTCAACATTTGGTTACAGATGGACAGGGAGACATGTAATTTTTCAACGATTGGTTACAGATGGAAGGGAGACATGTAAGTATTCAACATTTGGTTACAGATGGAACGGAAACATGTAAATTTTCAACATTTGGTTACAGATGGAAGGGAGACATGTACGTTTTCAACATTCGGTTACAGATGGAAGGGAGACATGAAAGTTTTCAACGTTTGGTTACAGATGGAATGGAGACAAGTAAGTGTTCAACATTTGATTACAGATGGAAGAGAAACTTGTAAGTTTTCAACAATTGGTTATAGATGGAATGGAGACATGTAAGTGTTCAACATTTGGTTACAGATGAAAGAGAGACATGTAAGTTTTCAACATTTGGTTACATATGGAAGGGAGACATGTAAGTTTTCAACATTTAGTTACAGATGGAATACATACATGTAAATGTTCAACATTTGATTACAGATGGAAGAAAAACATGTACGATTTCAACATTTGGTTACAGATGGAAGGGAGACATGTAAGTTTTCAACATTTGGTTACAGATGTTAGGTTGACATGTAAGTTTTCAACATTTGGTTACAGATAGAATGGAGACATGTAAGTGTACAACAATTGGTTACAGATGGAAGGGAGACAAAATAGTGCATAAGAGTAGAACAACAGAGGGAGACAAAGTAAATATATTATTAAAAAATAAGGCTAAAGACAAAATGACGAAAACTATTCAAAATAATTCATGCAAGCAATTTATCTGTAGTAATAAAAGAGATTGTCATAAACCTCGGGTCTACGGAACTAACAGGAGATGGCTTGGCTAGAAACTGACAAAATACGGTTACTTGTGCGCATACAGTAAGTAATTGTGGCGGCGGTAAGTCTACATACGTGAGCTACAACGACACCACTTAACGCTGACGATTTGGTAGCAATAAATTCATTTAGCCTCCAGCCTCACGTGTAATGGTTTCTGGCACCGACTGTTGACCTACTTCCTACATTGACTTTTGTCTTACGGACATTCCTGTCATTCATATGCTTGCTGATTTCCAAGACACCTTATCATGGCATTGTAGATCTTCAAGCTCTGGTCTTCATGAATTTCTTGTGTCCTCGTGTTATTGTAGGTGGAGTTTCTAAGTTTGTTTGTTTGTTTTTTTCATCGTTCAACAACTATCTCCTTAATGAAGTTGTCGTCTTGCTGGCTCCTGTCATCATCATACAATTTCTTCAATTGTTGTTGTTGTTGTTGTTTGTGTGGAACTATGGTATATGAGTCTGCAGTGACCTGTTGTCGAAATTATCACTTGATGTTTTCTTCTTTAAGGAGAACATTTTTCTGTTATACCTCACTTTGTGTGCTGTAGATGCCATTTTTCTTAAAAGCTATTTTTTTTTAAATATTGCTTTTATTGATTTTTATAATAATATGTTCTCCTATCCTCCGTTGGAATTTTTACATCCAATTTCTATTGCATATCTATCTATCTATCTATCTATCTATCTATCTATCTATCTATCTATCTATCTATCTATCTATCTATCTATCTATCTATCTATCTATCTATCTATCTGTCTGTCTGTCTGTCTGTCTGTCTGTCTGTCTGTCTGTCTGTCTGTCTGTCTGTCTGTCTGTCTGTCTGTCTGTCTGTCCGTCCGTCCGTCCGTCCGTCCGTCCGTCCGTCCGTCCGTCCGTCCGTCCGTCCGTCCGTCCGTCCGTCCGTCCGTCCGTCCGTCCGTCCGTCCATCCATCCATCCATCCATCCATCCATCCATCCATCCATCCATCCATCCATCTATCTATCTATCTATCTATCTATCTATCTATCTATCTATCTATCTATCTATCTATCTATCTATCTATCTATCTATCTATCCGACCTTCCGTCAGTTGTCTATCTGTCTGTCTATGTGTCTCTCAAATGATATAATATCGAATGTAGGGTTAATGATGATGTTTGTACTTTTCAATATATTTTATTTCATGGTGATACTTAGATTGTACTTTTCAACATATTTTATTTCATGGTAATACTTAGTTTGTACTTTTCATCATATTTTATTTCCTTTTTTATAATTAGATACTGTTGTGACAGAGTATGTAAATATATTTACATGTATCAACACGTTTTTGCTTCCACCTGTTTCCCACCTCTCTTTGCTTTTTAATATTCACGTTTCTTTAACGCAGAAGGCATGCGCTTCGATATCTGTCGAACTCAAATTGTAGCCACGCCTATTTTCTGTTCTCTGTCTATCAGGCACTAGTAATGTTTACCAACAGACCTATTAGTTAGTCCTGAGCCGTTAACTGTATTTATAACGCGAACGATTGGACAATCGCTGAAATATTGAGAGATCAGAGAATGAGTCGTCTAATTTTTAAATCAAGGGCGATAAGTTAAGACGTACTTTTTCCGGTAATTACTTTGGTCAGGGGGAATTAATCTGAGGAAAGGGGAGATAATCAACAGTTACCCCCCCCACATCCGTTCGTTCTTGAACGTAATTAGCTACAGCGAGAGATGCCAGATCAAAGCTCGTCCGTTCTCTAGTGACGATTCTACGGTCGGCATAAGTGAAAAAATAAGCTTTGATTCAGCATTCGACCGAAGAAATCCCCAAAATCTAAGCGAAGACATGAAATCTAGCAAGTGATAGCGATTTTCTGACCATTTAATATATATACCGCATCCTTCAAACTTAGTTTATCTAGTACCCACAGAAATTCCAGACGTCTAGCTTCGAATTCTAGATCCATTATACCAGTGGAATTTTCTTAGTTTTCTGATTGGAGATAGTCATATTTCTGTGTTGCGGTAATTATATTTACTAGTATTTTTGAGCGATTTAATTGTTAAGTTCGTCATTATATTTCACGAGGATTTACTGTGTAAAATTGGCTAGCAGATTAAATATATATAGCTAATATTGTCCAGCTGTAACATAAATTTAATTAATTGGTAGTAACCAGTAAGAGATATTTTAATTGACGAGTAAATGCACTAGTCAAGGTATACCGACGAAATATATATTTATCTTCTATCCATCATGTGTCAATTTTGTAAATGACTAGAATTTATTTCACGGGTTAATAAGACCGATAGATAAGCTTCTCATGTGTGTTTCTAATCAAAATCTTATAACCGAATGGATAATAAATTATAACGTTGCGCGGGTTAGGATAGATATTGATATTGTGATTAAATGTTTGTATTTTTCTTCCTAAAATATAGTACGGGTCACAAACCTAAAACTACCAGCGGTCTAAGCCTACGCCTAAACCTGAATCTGAGAATAACGGATCTAAGTCCAACAGTACAAAAAGAACATTCTTATATAAATATCGGGTCTTCAAGGTTGACCTGTTTGGCCTCTTATTTACACATAGAAAGAGACAGAGTACCAACAAAAAGAATTAAGAATAAATTGTAACTGAACCTATAGCTATCCAGATTTCTTTTTTTCCAATTTCATATACATTCAGCCCATTGTGGCAAAATAATCAAACATTAACATTTCCCGACTATCGACCATTTGTGGTGTGACAAGGAATTTTATACTGAGAGAAGTTACATACCTGACATTCCTTTATGTATTGGAATCCAAAGCTACTGACACTGTGAGCACTGTTAATTTTCTTACCTGGACTAATTAATGTGACATAAACAGAAATCCTAATAACAGTAACGAAGTAAACGTTCCCCGAATAAGAGGATTTAATCAGTCTTTGAGGAGCGGGGTTTACTTTGCCAAAAATAACACTGGATTTGCTGTGTGTATCCTAAAGATTGTTCCAGACGCTGCTAATCAACAATTAGGTAAGAACGAATGAACGTGGCCACGGGTTTGTCTGGAGAGAGAGAAAGAAGGAATGAGTAATTCTTTTTAACGTATAAGCTTTGTACTCACTTTGTTTGCTTTTTTTCTTTTAGTTTGCTAGTACTGTTATTATATTTTCAGAATAGATTCATTAGAACTTTGTTCTTTACAGTATAGTCAAATTCTATACCATAGTGCTAATCTTTTGACCTTTTGGGGGTTAATACCTTCTTCTAACGGGATCCTGTCTCAACAGAGGGAATTACACTTACGGGTCTATTTCTTTTTTTTATTTATTTCTGTAGCATATGATTTTGTATTTTTCTATCTTGATATTAAATGTTGTACGGTTCTTTATGATAAATAAACTGAACATAAAACTTAATTACCTGTGTGTTGGTCAGCTCGTCCCAATATCCCTACTCCATTAATAGTTTCACGTTTGTGCGTCTAATTGTCGTCACTTATCTGTGCGTGTGTGTAAGTGAGTGGTTTATATATATATATATATATATATATATATATATATATATATATATATATATATATATATATATATATATATATATATATATATATATATATATATATATATATATATATATATATATATATATATATATACAGGAAGGAAACTATCTGATAAACAAATTTCAGTCGTACGATAGGCTGGACAAGAGTATTTTCTAAATCCAGGGACAGACTCTACCTTTCCACCATTTCACTCGTGAAATCTATTTCTTTACCTTATCTCTCACTGAGGTACCATCTTTTCCAGTTCTATTCAGACGGGACCTATTTATCTTAAATACCTATCTAAAATCTACGACAACTGTGAATGTGATTATGCTATTATTTTACCTTTAAAACGTTGAATTCTTTTACATTAATGGGTAAAATGTATGTGAGAATAAATTAAATCAGTATAAAAGACGAGAGAAAGGAAGGGCAGAATGTCAGATGGGCCTGCGTGCCCAATTCTCAACCCTTTGAAAAATAAAGTTCGTTCGTTCGTTCTGTTTGACCGCCAGTCATACCTGTACATACACAGAGACACCTGTACTTTTGTGGGTGAATATCTTAAACATAAACAGTTTTCAGGGAATAGTAAACATTCTTTATTTAAATAGGAATTGTGCCTCGTTTTGGCGAGGCACGTCCAATTCGACCTAGACACAAATCCCCTTGGTTATATTAGGTGCATAAACAATTCTAACAGACAATGTGGTCGGGTGTATTAGCGGTTAAGTATAGTAACCATCCTTAATTTTCGTGAACTACCATTTGTTGTCTTTACTAAAGTACATACCATTACTTATATTGTGCCCACACATTTACCCCATGTGTGAGTTTAATTGTGTACTGTGTTCCATTACGTAAGGCCCACAGCTGACCGCAGGACGTATGTTCGTGACAAATGTAGACACATATATTTGTTGCACTGACCTGATTTACACACACGTACAACTTGAGCAACGTAAGATGCCATGCGTTTTGTATAACATATTTTCGCTTAAATGTAACTGCAAGTCGTATTCCATACGTTTAAGATGATACCTTATAAAACCATTAACAGGAAGGCGAATATCGTGTCAGATGCCAGAAGTCGTAATGGTCCAAGAACGGTTGATCTACATTTTCGTTTATCGGTAAAGACACATGTTTGAAACACGTTTATCGGTAAAGACACATGTTTGAAACACGTTTTGAGGTAAATATAAAGAGTAAAACATATATTAACCTTACACGTAAAGTAAGTTTGGCAGAAGCGTAAGACAAAGGCTGAGAAAAATATAACAATAATATAAATCATAATAATAATGTTAGTATTCAGCAAAAAAAATAAAGAATACCCACGGTTTTGCAGACTTCTTCATACACATTATAAACAGACGTACCAGCATTTATAAATTCTCAGTCCCGCATAAACAAATCTGGACATTACTCGTATTGTGTACATCATTTCACTTTTGGTTCCCTGTTGACGAAGGATCCAACCCTGCAGCTGGTTGTCCTTGCAAGAATCGTCTACCAAAGTATCCATGTGCTCTAGCAGTTGAGGTTTCCTGTCATTTGTTTTACCAGTTGAGGTTTCCTGTCATTTGTTTTACCAGTTGAGGTTTCCTGTCACATGCAATAACTCCATATAACTGAGGAAACGGTACTCCTAACCTTTGTTTGGCTCCTTAGACCTCTGGAAACTACACGAGGTTTTATGTTTAGGACAATGGGTAGCTGACTTTGCTGTTGAGATAGGTAAGGAAAAAGCAGCAGCAAGGAAACTGATCACCCCAGCTCTCAATACTGGGCCTGGTATAGTGAAGTCTCTAACGGCAGCACCTGCCATTGGACGACATTTACCTTGACATGAACATTGAACATAATAATAATACATTTCACAAAATATAATAACATCAATAGACAATGAGGCAACGAAATGAAATGTAGAGAAAGCTCAAGTTCCCCCATACTTAAAAAACCAAAAGAGATGAAAACATAAAGCTACAGAAAAATTAAGAAAGACAATTTACGGCATAAAAAACGGGACATAAACTTAAGCAGTTTGTAATGTTCTGGAAGAGTTAAAGGAAATGTTTGGTAAACTTCATCATTTGCGTGGCAACTGGCGTAGCCGATCGCCTATTGCCTTGACCACCTGATACCTTCTTGTCTTTCTGATACCATTACGTATTTCTCTTCCTCATGGTCGTCAGATTATCACTCATTGTACAACTCTCTTTCATAGTTTGATGTTAATGAGCTTGACTTTTCCTCTACCAGGCTGGTAAGGAGTCTAGTATCGTCCATCTTTGATGTCACCTATCTGTGTTTCCACCAATTTCACCACTTGCGACAACGTGTTGGTTGGAAACAGAAAATACACATGAAGAAGAGAACTGGAGACAACTGTCACAGATGGAAATAGTGCAGCAGTTATCATCCACTTTTGCCCCTCCCCATCTAGTTTATTTTTTGCTAGAGGAACGCCGGATTCACTAGTGCAATTAACGCGTCAGCCGTTTGGCAATTAAGCACGGTGGAACAGATAGAGAGAGAGCGCGGAGCATGGAGTAATAGATTCTTTGATCAGGGGCGATGTTAAGTCTGAGACGGACCTTGGATTGTAAAACTTTCAGGGGAATTAATTGCGTAGCTGATATTCGGCAAGGCGGAGATGATGAAAGTCAAGCCAGAGAGGTTGTCGGCAGCAGAGGTGGTAAAATTACCTTTCATTTAAGAATCGAACGGCAAATGGGCTCGGGTCTGGCAGTAGGTGTGACTTTCGCATTAAAGAGCGATAGAACGGAATTTACGGATATATACCATGTCTCTCCGATAGCCATGATCAGTTGTTCAGAAATCTATCTGAAATTCACTAGCTCGATATCTTAGATTTCTCGAACAGAGTGAAAATTATTAGATTTTCGTGGAGTGTTTCATTTTTCTGATTGCGGTAATTTATATACTAGCCTTTAAGTGATTTAGTATGTTTAAAGTTTTCATTATATTTCACTGAGATTTTCTGTGCTAATTAATTAACGTATAGCTAAATCCTTTTCAGCCGTAAAGTAAATTTAATTACTCGCTATTTCCCAGTAAGAGATGTTTTAAATTGACTAGTACATACATTAAATAACTGTCTACTGACGGTATATATATATTATTTACTTCTATCCATTTTATGTAATTTTTTAAATGACTAGTGTTCATATCCCGCGTTAAAAACGATAGGATAAGCTAGACACGTGTGTTTTAAATCTAATTTATAACGGAGTGGTGAAGAGGTCCTATTTTAACACGTGTTAGATATGATATTGATAATTTGGTTAAATGTTTATATTTTCTTTCCTAAAATCTAGGCTGATCAACCTGAGTACTAGCGGTTTTTTAATGGCCATATGAACTTATGATCATACGACCTTATAATATTATAAGCATCCAGGGATATTTAATATTGATGAGCTTCTTGCTGTGACCTGCGTGGTCCAATTTTCCTCATTTTCATGAGAGAAACCAGAATAGAACCATTAAATTATAATATTAACTGGACCAGAACTATTACCAGATTTACTTATATCAATCTCATCAGCCAGCTGTGGCGAAATATATTGTCAGCAAAATATGTGTAACTTAACCTAGCGTCTCAGCCACCTGAGGCTAAACAACATAGGAAATATATATGTTCTATTCATCCTACGTCGGCGATCATCACGCATGAACCTTACTCCAACCAACTGAAGGCATAGATAACTTATTGTATCCAGGACAAATTAAATCACCGACTCTAGCGACTCCCGTGAAATTTGCAGTCAGCAACTACGGCGAGTCTGGGGCTGGATTTGGCAAAACTTAAATTTGACACTAAATAATCTTATTACTTATTAGTGTATTTCCTTGGAATGCCTGCGACAACTACTGGGGTAAGCAAAAGTCTGAAAGTGGCCACTGAATGGGTGTGAATTGAATGAACGGAGAAAGAAACTTATGTCTTTTGTTAACATCATATACTTATGTGGTTTCTTCTTTCTTTTTATCTCACTAATCTGAGTAGTCACGGGATAGATTACATCAGGAACCTATTCTTTTCCCATACTGACTATTTTATAACCTATTGTTAACTTTTAATCTTTTTGGTTAATTAACCTCTGTTGGGATCGTCTTTTCTTTTCCTTTACCAGAGCGAGAGAACCTATTTGATTAATTTCTTCTTTTGCAATTTTGTCTGTAAACCATGATCTAGTGATGTATATTCTTATTGCTGTGATCTTCTATTGATAATAAACTTTATTAAACCTTTAGTTATCGTGTCGGTCAACCCCTCTCCATTATATGTTATTCATAGTTTGTTTTCACGTTCGTGTGTATTTGTCACAGAATTGTGTGCAGTGTAACTTGTATTTTCGTACAAGGACAGAAAGTGCGTCTGATTTAAATATCGTCGTCTATATCTTACCCCTTACTTTCACATTGTCATCACTATCACCTCTGCTCAGACAGGACTATAAACATCTATTATCTATCTCACATTGTCATCACTATCACCTCTACTCAGACAAGGCTATAAACATCTATTGTCTATCTCACATTGTCATCACTATCTACTCTGCTCAGACAGGGCTATAAACATCTATTACCTATCTGATAAAATCTACGACAACAACAAAGATAAAGACGACATGGAAACAACTGAAACGGATGGCACAGGGCAGGAAGGTTCGATGTGTTTTCTTGAGGACATGTACTCCGTGGGGAACTGAGCAGTTGATTGATTGATTGATTGATCGATCCAATATATTGTAACAATTCTCAATGCGTGACTAATGGACGTCTACTGCTTGTTTATGATTTGTTCTGACTTTCCATTGTATACTAGTATTTTTTATGACATTTTTATTTGATTTGTTTTTTCGCAGTTAACTTCAGCAAGAAAGGACATCTTTAATGGAATGACATAGACATATATTGCAAGCGTCTATCGGGGCTGTTTAGGAAGATATGTGTAGACGTTTTAATGTTTAGAACTGCAGATGGTAAATATTTACACATACGTTACTGAAGTAAGGCAGAAAGGCACTTCAACCCAGATTATCTTCAGTTATAGCAAATAGCGTTGGCTCACGTTTAATTACGTCTGCCTCTGGTGCAGGTATTTCGGAACCTGGCCGTGGTTTTGGTCCAAAGAGACAAACAGAGGTAGTTCGAGTAAAATACAAGTTATAGCTAGGGATTGATATGCTCAAAGTCGAGTATATAACGTTCAATACATCCGTGAAAGGAGGTCATGACCTAATTGTTTTATTTCTCATGAGTCCGTTTCAAAGGACCTGATTTCACTTTCTAAAGTTCGTCACCATGTTGTAAGTGTTCATCATATCTGCCGTTTACATGACTAGATCCATTCCAAAACCTGTCTGGCGTTACTGGTTACTTCTTGGCACTGGGCATATCTTCGTCTATTTAAAATTGTTAGTCTTCATTCAAAATGGCGTATGTTTTGTTAAAGCATGCTATGCCATAGCAAATGGATGGCTACAGGTATAGGGCCGTCATAAAGATGTCATAAAGATGTTGGCATAAGGGGTCATTGTATCGTTTACCAGTCTCGTCCTTGAAAGTTTTGCTGCAACTTTACTTATACCAGTGTATATGATATTGCACGACCCACTTGTAAAACCATATTTGATGGTAAAAGCTTCTTTATGGAATGACATGTTGCGTGTTACGATAGCACACTGACACGTTTTACACGGTGCTCTGGTGTACAGTTTGGTGCCAAAGTAGCTACGATTTGACAATCGTTAAGACGTCTGTGAATGAGGAGGACCTTCACAAGTTTTTGTCGCGTCTGTGAGACACTAAGAATGCATTCTTGAACACTTCTTAGAATCCTAGATCAGATTGGAAGTGGCTTTTCTATCACTTATGACTTTATGTGTTTGTGAGCATGTATATATATATATATATATATATATATATATATATATATATATATATATATATATATATATATATATATATATATATATATATATATATATATATATATATATATATATATATATATATATATATATATATATATATATCATCATCATCATGTGACGTATTCTTTCCAGAACGTTGTCTCCATTACAGCTGCTCTGAACGCATCACGATTCTGGGCAAGTCGACCTGCATCAGCCAAAGACAAGTTCAGACTCTCTGTGATGTCCTGGGTCCACCGTCGTCTAGGTCGACCCCTTCCCCTTTTTCCAGGGACCATGCCTTCCATCACTGTTTTTTCCAGACTATTATGTCTTTTTATATGACCGAAAAATTTCAGCTTCCTTATTGCGATGGTATTTAGGAGCCAATGTTCCTGTACGTTTAGTGAGTGCAGTACTTCTCTGTTGGTCTTTTTTTCTGTCCAGGGTATTCTCAACATCCTTCTGTAGCATTTCATTTCGAATGATGTAATCTTTTTTGCAACTGTTTTATGGAGTGTCCAAGTCTCGCAGCCGTATGTTGCTACTGGGAATATACATGCTCTGATCAGTTGTAACTTTGTTTCTTTGCTTGTGCCTTGCCATATATATATATATATATATATATATATATATATATATATATATATATATATATATATATATATATATATATATATATATATATATATATATATATATATATATATATATATATATATATATATATATATATATATATATATATATATATATATACGAGGGGCGTTCAGAAAGTAATGCACCACATCGTTTTTCTCAGCTAATTATGAAGATAGAAGCATGACATTTTGCACACTTCAAATATGGCATGTGCCAATTGTGTGCACCAAATTACACCGCAACCGGCCAAATAATACGGCTGCCCTAAACCGTTGAAATGGAGCGTGTTAGCAACTTGCGTTATACGCAGCGAATTGTGATAGAATTCTCGTTGCAGAGAAGGAAACTGTTGTGAACATTCACAAGCGTCTTTGTGATGTGTATGGAAGTTTTGCAGTCGACAGGAGTATAGTCAGTCGCTGGATTCAGAGAATCAAAGAATCAGGAAGTGGAGATACGGAGCTGCTTGATCGGCCGCGCTGTGGACGTCCTGCCACAGCCACCAACGCAGAAATGTTGAAATGCGCTGAGGGCATTATACTTACTGATAGACGAATCACTACTCAACAATTGGCCTTACAGCTGTCAGTCAGCATTGGTAGTGCAAATGCAGTTATAAAAACTCTCGGATTTTCTAAGGTTTGCGCAAGATGGGTTCCTCGAAGTCTCACAAATGACCACCGATTGCAAAGGAAAGCAATTTCTTCTGAATTGTTGGAGCGTTTCAATGCTGATGGAGAGAACTTTTTGGCTAAGATCGTTACAGGTGACGAAACCTGGGCACATCATTTTGAACCTGAGACAAAAAGACAGTCAATGCAGTGGCATCATCCGCAATCACCATGAAGAAAGAAATTCAAGACAATTCCTTCAGCTGGAAAGGTCATGATCACTGTCTTTTGGGACATTGAAGGTGTGATTCTTGTGGACGTTATGCCAAGAGGAGAGACAATCAATTCGCAAGCTTACATTAAGACATTGAAAAAACTCAATCAACGTTTTCGCAGAGTTCGGCCGCACAAGAATCCAGCAGACCTGCTTCTCCTTCACGACAATGCGCGACCTCACACAAGTCTGGTAACACGGGAAGCAATCACAAAATTGGGTTGGACTGTACTACCCCATACACCCTATAGTCCCGATTTGGCACCCACTGATTTTCATCTATTTGGTCCACTTAAATATGCACTCCGTGGGACAAGGTTTGAAGATGATGAAGGAGAGATTCATGCAGCGAAGAAATGGCTACACGATCAAGACAAAATCTGTTACGGGCTAGGAATACATGCACTTGTTTCGCGCTGGCATAAAGCCGTACAAGTTGATGGGGATTATGTTGAATAATACCGATGTTTACATGACATATCCATGTATATTGTGTATAAATTTCATGCTTTTTGAATAAACAGCTCCTGAGAAAAACGATGTGGTGCATTACTTTCTGAACGCCCCTCGTATATATATATATATATATATATATATATATATATATATATATATATATATATATATATATATATATATATATATATATATATATATATATATATATTTTTTTTTTTTTTTCCCGTAACCAGCGGCACTTGGGCTTTCAGCCCTTCGGCCCAATGACATGTCATTGCGAGGCTGGGGAACCTGAGGACTTTCCTTCCAACCCGGTCAGGAGCTCCGCTCCTTCCCATCCACAGAGGGTTTATCACAGGAGCCGTTCAGGCTATTCAGTCAAATTTCCGGCCGTAAACATTTCTTCAAACGCCGACGCCCGGGTTTGAACCATGAACACCTGGTCGCCAGTACAACGCCGAAGCCATTACACCAGCGCAGCTCCCATATATATATATATATATATATATATATATATATATATATATATATATATATATATATATATATATATATATATATATATATATATATATATATATATATATATATATATATATATATATAATGTGTGTATTCTGTTACTGAATGCAGTATTACTATTAAATATTTATTATGAAGTTCAGAATGTTTTAATCTCACAATACTGTGAGAATAATATTATTGCACGGCAAAAATGTAAAAAGTCAAAGATGCCTATTTCTTTACCCTCCTTCGTTCGTTCGCTCGTTCTTTTAGATGTTGTCTTAAAACTATTCTTTGTTTATCTCTTTAGAGATCCCCAGGAAGGAACGGTACAATCTGTGTACAGTACAGGCTCATCGGGACAATCTGTGTACAGTATCTGTTCATCGGGACAATCTGTGTACATTATATGTTCATCACAAAAACCACAGCATGTCGTTTTCTGTCTTGGTAAGCACAACATAGATCTAGCAGATTGAACATGTTTATAAATACAATCTATTTCCCCTATTTCTGTCTGGCTTATCTCCACACATTTTGTGTTATAGACACACGGACTCTGCCTTCTATTATGCACCGTAGCATTACTTTGCCAATCTAGTTAGTTTGTTTACAGTAAACAATGACAATGACGTTGTTTGAGATTTGTAGATTATGTTTTTAACTGTTTGTCCTAGCAGACCATTTATATAGACTGTTTGTCCTAGCAGACCATTTATATAGACTGTTTGTCTTAGCAGACCATTTATATAGACTGTTTGTCTTAGCAGACCATTTATATAGACTGTTTGTCCTAGCAGACCATTTATATAGACTGTTTGTCCTAACAGACCATTTATATAGACTGTTTGTCTTAGTAGACCATTTATATAGACTGTTTGTCTTAGCAGACCATTTATATAGACTGTTTGTCTTAGCAGACCATTTATATAGACTGTTTGTCCTAGCAGACCATTTATATAGACTGTTTGTCTTAGCAGACCATTTATATAGACTGTTTGTCTTAGCAGACCGTTTATGTAGACTGTTTGTCTTAGCAGACCATTTATATAGACTGTTTGTCCTAGCAGACCATTTATATAGACTGTTTGTCTTAGCAGACCATTTATATAGACTGTTTGTCTTAGCAGACCATTTATATAGACTGTTTGTCCTAGCAGACCATTTATATAGACTGTTTGTCTTAGCAGACCATTTATATAGACTGTTTGTTCTAGCAGACCATTTATATAGACTGTTTGTCTTAGCAGACCATTTATATAGACTGTTTGTCCTAGCAGACCATTTATATAGACTGTTTGTCTTAGCAGACCATTTATATAGACTGTTTGTCCTAGCAGACCATTTATATAGACTGCTTGTCCTAGCAGACCATTTATTTAGACGGTTTGTCCTAGCAGACCATTTATATAGACTGTTTGTCCTAGCAGACCATTTATATAGACTTTGTGTTCTGGTTTTACGTCAGCAGACAGTCGAAATGTACTGTTTACTGTGTATTTGTCAGCAGACATGTTATGTGAACTGTTTTTGTACTGTTTATATGTCAGCAGACTTGTTATGTGAACTGTTTGTGTACTGTTTATATGTCAGCAGACTTGTTATGTGAACTGTTTGTGTACTGTTTATATGTCAGCAGACGTGTTATGCGAACTGTTTGTGTACTGTGTATGTGTCAGCAGACTTGTTATGTGAACTGTTTGTGTACTGTTTATATGTCAGCAGACTTATGTGAACTGTTTGTGTACTGTTTATATGTCAGCAGAAGTCTTTGTGGACTGTTTGTAAACTGTTTATATGTCAGCAAATTGTTTATATTGCCTGTTTTCACACTGTTTGAATGATAGCAGACTGTTAACATGTGTGGCCGTGGATCGTATTAGAAGATTCGGACCACTGCCCTTTCAGTAGATAGTATATAGTAAGGTAAATGTGACAAACTTCCTTCTCTCAGACTGACAAAAATATTTTCTCATACTCTCTGTTGATTCAAATGAATTTACCTGAGTAATAGCAGTGAAGATGTCAAAGGTTGAACTTTATTAACAAGGTTCGCAGTCTTTCATAACAACAGCTTCTTCAGCAACAAAAGTATTCAATATTCAAAACTGCAATTTCTTGTCTTCTTACTACTTGCTTTCTTCGGCTATCACAATATCATATAATTCTTCAGGTAGAAACTTCTTGTCTCTCTTCTGTACTGACTGTTTATTTTTACGTTTCTTTTCATATGTCTCTTGGTATATCTCACTAAGAGAAAACTGGCCTTACCGCCAGGGCTGTCACTTTGCCAAGATTTTCGTCTATTATTTTTCTCTACTCAGACCTGGTCTGCTGAGCTACACATGTTACTGATATATAAAAATGTTCAACGTACTTGGGTTTGTTCTCAAACGAAATACACTTTCTTTTCTTTCACATCTATCATGTCCTCAGAATATAATACTATCACAATAAAAACACTGCCGTACACCAAATTTATGGTACATATTGCACTGAGCGTTTTCTATACACTCTATTTCTCACAGCATAATTCTTGCTGATCAGCTAAGAATGAGTATGTTTTCTCACACATCTATTACGCGGAGCGCGTTTCTCAAGTCTAACTTTAACACTTGGGAGAGACCCCTTTTCTCTTCCTACGCATAGCGCGTCTCAAACCCGACTGCCCGATCCCCGTTCTATCATTATTCGTTTTCCCTGAACTGTGTTCACACATCTCAACTTTTCACGTGCGTGCATACTTTTTTATTTGTGAGCACAACTCACTAAAACCTGCAAGGGACATAATCTTACATTATCCCCCTTTGGATGTTTTACCTCAATAGCATACCTTCTTCTTTAACGCTTACAACAAATTCGTCATATGCTAATTTTCTAACCCATAACTGATAACATTCTAAATTTACTTAACCTAAATTAAACATTTCTCCTACCAACCGAAATATGTGGAGTTTCCTCCCTTATGACAAAGCCTTACTTTACTCATCTTATCTCCCTGCAACAAATGACAAATAATCTGTAACTAAACTTATTTATATTTCTTAAACCATTTTTCCACACTCCTTTCCTTTATCAAAACCAAACCACCGATCCAAACCACCGTTCACACATGGACTGTTAATATATACTGTTCAAAAAAAGAAACGCAACTTTTTTGGTGTTACTTTTATAAAAGATATTCGCTGATTGGACATCAGTCAAACTATCGACTGTGTCCACCTGGTCATTAACTTCAAGTGGTTACCTGAATTGTACTCACCTCATGATTCGTGAGGTCATGAAAGAGGTGTAGTAAAATCTGCGAGAATAATCGCTCATTTTAGTAAGATTTTGGTCATAAAATGATAATAAATAAACCCGCCCTATTGTGTCTGACGGTGATACTCTCACACGCCAGCATAGCGCTGAAGTTTGTGCCGTGGAAAGGCTTAGAACCGACCCCGCCGTTTAACCTCCTCGCTTTCCTTGTGACGTACCTTTTTAACATTTGCCCGATCTGATAGAGACTGTGGCAAGACTTATAATTAACGATTTTGCGGAAGTGTGCCGCCAAACTACTGTCTGAATTAACGTAATATTTTGACTTTAACGCTGGTAATAAGTAGTAATCCTTACATTTTTTGGTAGTATAACACGAGACAATACAAATATTTAACGCCTATTCAAATACCCGCCGCTCAAAACCCCGCTTCGCTTGATACGTTTGCCATGCATATATACACGCTGTGGCAAAGCCAACAGAGGCAAACACGCGAACAATTTTATTTCCTCCTCGCGGTAGTATTACTGACGTCACTAAAACAAGTAGTTATTTGAAAATACATGCTAGCGAGAGATGAAGGAGGGAAAAGATGGCCGTCTTGTGTAAAATTTTTATTTGACGATTGACCGTGACAAAATTGAAAATCTAAACCATAATGAAACTGACCATAAAAATCATATGGTAGTATAGCTTAGAGTCCACTGAGCAAGAATATGTTTTAAATAATATGGTATTACAAGTATTAGCCAAGTTATTGAGAAAATATTAAATGTCTACGGACACGCGACCAGACAGACTGTTGTTCCTGCTTGTTTTTTCATAACGTTAGTGGGGACGGCAGCTTAGAAAAAAGGCATTGAGGTACATTCAAATTCGCTTGGGTAACAAGAGTATAGGAGGGAAAGGGGAGCGGTAGAAAAATGTAATCCAAAACGAAACATCTTTTTGTATTGGCATAACTAAAGCAGGCTGGCCAATCGACTACCAGACGCAGAGTTTGTTTGGAATTATTTTTGTTTTTCAAAAACTACATTTGAATTCTGGTGGTCGCAAGCTTTCGATTGGCCAGTGCTAATAAATATTAGCAAAAGGCTTTCACTATTCATTGCCAGTTGAACAAAACTTTTCATTCAAATACGCTGAGATCAGCTGTGTTAATTTTAAAATTAAGTAAAGACGTATTCACAGTCTGGACAGTGCAGAAGAAACTGAGGCCACTTCTTTGTAAGTCAGCGTCATTTGTTTATATTTCTTGAAATTTGTGGTAAGAATGCTTTATGAATTTAATATGTTTAATCCCACTGCCAAAGTTAGATACTGCTATTGGAAAAAGTGAAGGACGTGCCGGGAGCAGACATTGTTGAGTCCTCACATTGAACTGTATCTAACTGATGTATGTTGTCATGATTGTGTTTTCATATTATTGCATTAGAATATTAGTAAGCCTCTGTGTTCCATGAACACTGTTTAACATGCCTGAAGCATTTATTTTTAAAAAAGAAAAGAAGAGAAAATCATACCAACGGAAATGTGGTTACTCCACATTATATTATTGAGGAAAACTATGTAAACGTACAGTGGCGTATCTGCCATAGGGACCTGAGGTGTGGTCACAGCAAGGTGGGAGTCATTTAAAATTAGGGGCGAGTGCACCTGTAATGCACGCGAGTCTGACCCCATATCACCGTAGGAAAATAATAAATATAATAAGTGATCAGATATAAAAGGCCAGGGTGTCCTTTTGTTGCAGAGGTTCTATTTCCTGTTGCCAGCTGGTAACAGGAAACCTGCTGAGAGAGAATAAAGCCATCAAGTCTCCGACCATTCGTTTATGCTGTCAAAAGATAACGGGAGGAGCTTGGGCATTTTGAGAGATCGAGATTTTCTGCAACTTCATACTGTATTATCATTCTACAAGGAATCCCAGGTGATGTATTAAGCATCTGGGTATATCTGACTCTTTCGTTTAATAAACACTGGTATTTCAAAATCATACTCAGGAAGTTTATGGGGTATGATGAAACTACAGCCCCTCATACACAGTGACTCTCCCTCTTAGATGAATAAAGTGTAAGCTGTGAACATTCCCACAGGAAAGATATATATTGACTTTATAGTTAGTGGACAAAGAGTCCAGATATTTTAGTTGATCTTTTCTGTAAACTATTTTGTCCTCATTTTCAAAGACCTGTCCAAAAGATATGGCTGGACAGGCAGATTAAATTGTACAGAAAAAATATTCATTTTAAAGAAAAACTTAACCACTGGTTTTATTCACTTCCTCATAGAAAATTAAAGTGTTTTTGTGTTGTGTACCATCATTTCATTTCTCCCCCAGACACTAGGTACATCATACACCAGACACTAGAGCCAAAATAGTGTCCGTGTGAGATCTAGGGAGGTAGCGTTAGGTTCCCTGCACATAATTCATCATCATCATTTATAGAGTCAGGGGCCTACATGTGCTTGACCTCACACGGTTAATACAGACACGGATTTCATTCTTTTAGGATACCATCATAACCTCCCCATTAAATCAAACTTTGCTACATAAATTGGTAGGCTTGTTCCGGGATTTGAATTTCTCCTAGTACTACATACATTGGGGTCTGGGTTAGCATTAACAACATTTTTTTTTCCCAAAGAATCCCCATATATTATAACCCAAGATTTGGGAAGTGAAGAAAGTGTCAGAACTCAGAATTAATTAAATAAATTTGTGCTTAGTTAGAAACTTAGTTAGTACAATTTGTATTTATCAGGATGGCAGATCTGGCCAAGTTTCGCTCTGCGGCTGTGCAGACTGCCAGGGAAATGAATATGGAGGGACAAATCTGGATTGACTATGTCACCTCAGAATGTGATAAATTTATTACTAGGGAAGAACATAGGTTAACTGAAGAGAGGAGAATACAGGTAGAAGAAGCTAGGGAAATTAAAAGGTTACAGATTGAAGCTGAGAAGGAGGCCAAGGCCTTAGAGGCTGATAGAGAGGCTGAGATAAAGAGGCTCCAATTTGAGGAGAGAAAATTGGAAGCAGAAGAAAAACGATTACAGAGGGAGCATGAGTTGCGACTAAAGGAGTTAGAGTTGCAAGGCCTTGCTCCGGACAATGGACACAGCCCCTCTACCTCTGATGCTACTGCTAGTCAGGGGGCCTCCAACTCAGCCATGGGGTTCCATTTAGACTATTTTGTGGAAAAGGATGATGACATTGAGTCATATTTAAGCAGATATGAAGTATTAGCCACTACTTATGGGTTAGAAAGAGAAAGATGGGGGGTAAAGTTGTCTCAGGGTCTTCGGGGAACAGCTTATGAAGTGTTTTCCAAAATGAGAAGGGATGACCAAGACAACTATGACATGTTGAAGCAAGCTCTTCTGTTAAGATACGAAAAGAACGGAGTTTTTTTATAGAAAGAAATTTAGGAATGCCAGGCTACTGTCGGGTGAGACCTATCACCAGTTCTCCGCCCGGTTAGAAACGTATATGGAGAAATGGGCTTCTTTGGGGAAAACCCAAGATCTCAAAGTGATGATACTCATAGAACAGATGAGAGAGTCCATGGCTCCATACATGAGAAAGTTTCTCATGGAACAGGGCGCGGAGAGGCTGGGTGAGATAATTAATGTCGCTGAGTGGTATCAGGCAGCGCAGGCAGAGGTAGCTGGCATCAAGAAAAAAACCAGTAGATCAGTATAAGGCTCCTCAAAACCATAATAAATTTGATAACAGAGGTAAGCAGAACTTTGATAGGCCTCGAAATGATTTTAAAAATAAAACCTCACATTTCAATGACAGAAAGAATGATGAAAGAAAACGTTTTCATCAAGGTAGATGGTATTGTAAGTATTGTAAGAAGGAGGGACATGACACTAAATTTTGTAAGAGTAAACCTTCTGGATGTGCTGCTATGAAAAGGGGGAACCAGGAAGTAAAGGACAAACCTGCTGGAAAGCAGGAACCTTATCACCCCCCAGTTTGCGAGGATGTTGTATGCAATGAGGTCACCATAAGGTGCCTCTATGATACAGGTTTAGATTTTGATGTTGTCGTGAGCTCGCACTTGGTGAACCCAGATCAGTATACCACAGAAACAGTGGAGATTCAAGGGGCGACCAAGGACCTACCACTCAGGAAACTTCCCATTGCAAGGATAACAGTGAAAACTCGCTATGTGGAAGGGATAATAAGAGCAGCAGTGATAGACGCACCCATCTACCCTTTGATATTGGGGTGTCGTTATGTCTACTTGGGGAATCCCAAGAGACCTGTAGTCTTGGCAGCAGTCCAGACCCGATCACAATCCAGAAAGTAAGAAGATGAACCTATAAATACTCATCCAGAGGAGATGAGAAAGGCACAGGCTGAAGATAGGTCACTGAAACCGTGCTATAAGAAACTCCCAAAGAGCCATACTCCTCCTAATAAAGCAGAATTATATATGAAGAATAAATTGTTATATAGGAAGGCCGGCACTGGTTCAGCTGGTCACGGACAGCTGGTCCTTCCCAGTTCATATAGGGAAAAGGTGATGGAGTTAGGTCATGCTATCCCTTTCAGTGGTCACATGGGGATTAGCGCAACAGGACAGCGTATAACTTGTCATTATTTCTGGCCAGGGATAACGGAAGACATAAAGAGATATGTAAAATCATGTCCCGAATGCCAGAGAGTAGCTCCAAAGCATTGGACTGCTCCTGCAACTCTTGGAGAAATGCCCATAGTGGGAACCCCTTTTGAGAGAGTTGCAGTGGATATTGTGGGACCTCTCACTCGGACCAAGAGGAGGAACAGTTACATCCTTACTCTGGTAGACACTTGTTGTATGTGGGGAGTGGCGGTAGCCCTGTCATCAATCGATTCGAAACATGTGGCAGAGGCATTACTTACGATATTCACACGGTTAGGATTCCCGCATCAAATCTTGACGGATAATGGCTCACAACTCAAGGGGAAACTAACAGAAGAGGTTTTTAGGTTGTTTCAAGCCAAGCACTTTTATTGTAGTCCGTATCACCCCCAAGGGAACGGCCAGGTAGAGAGGTTCAATGGGACTCTCATTTCTATCCTGAGAAAGCTGGCACATGAGAAACCTGATACGTGGGACCAATACTTGCCCGCCGCGTTGTTTGCGTACCGGGAAGTACCACATAATTCAACAGGAATGGCACCCGCAACCCTGTTCTTTGGGGGGCCAATAGAAGGTCCTCTCGAAGCTTTGTTAAGGACCTGGACAGATGAGAAGGCAGAGGAGACTGTTACCTCATCTTTTCAATATGTGAACGAACTGACCACTCGTTTAAAAACTAGTTGGAAACTGGCAAATGATAATTTGAGACAAGCCAAGAAAAAGCATGCTGCTTATTATAACAAGAAAGCTAAGGATAGGGAGCTTGCTGTAGGGGAGAAGGTACTTCTTCTATTGCCCGGCAGCAACAATAAACTTCAGATCGGATGGCAAGGGCCATACACAGTTTTGGAAAAGGTATCCAGAACAAATTATAAGATAGACAAAAAGGGAAAGGAAAAAGTCTATCATGTGAACCTTTTGAAGAAATATCTGGACAGACAAACCCAGGAAGGAACACACCTATTGGCCTTGTCTATTGCAACCGAAATGAAAAATGACCCTCTCTCCTCATTTGAATATCCACTGAAAACCAGTGACACGTTTGCACAGGTGAAGATCAGTAATCACCTGACAAAAGGACAGAAGGAGAAGGTTCAACAGGTCCTTGAGAAACATACAGATGTGTTAACGGATAAACCGGGGCACACCAATTTGTTGGAATATGATATGAAACTACTAGACCCAGCACCTATCTGTATGAGGCCTTATTCCATTTCTTTCGCTAAGGAAAACGCTTTGAAAGAGGAGATATATTATTTGTTACAAGAAGGAATTATTTCTCACAGTTCTGGAACATTCAATTTGACAACAATGTTCCATATAATGTCAATAAAGTGGTTATAAATTCTGGCCATGTTAGTTGAGTTCTTATATGGTTTCATTCAAGATTTTCATCGTGTCAATTGGTGTTGCTTTACGCGAATGCGTTGTGGGGTAGAAAAACGTGTGGGCAAACATTTGAAAGTTGCAATTATATTGAACTTGTAATTCCATTGACGTGATAAGTCGGTTCATTGAGTCCATACATTTATTCACAGTGATACATACATGATGATCAATTCCAATAGGGGTAGAGCGTAAGTCCATATAAGTAATGCATAAATTAATCAACAACGTAGACTGCTGGTTATGTGTCAATGTCCGTTATGAGGATACAATGCAGTATTGTCGTCAGAACGTCACAGCTATATGCACGAGCAGATAGACATGGCTACCTGCCGACAGTGAGACTGCGAGTCTGAATATATTCATACGAATTTGACGATTATTCTTCTCCTTCTGAGAATTCTAGTTAAATACTAACCTCCATATATTTCCCTCTCATATTGAGTTCTAGGACTGACCCTGGTCCATCAAAAATACACATATAAATGGCTATATCATGCCATTGAACTGGAAGGTTAGAAAAACGCAGCTATTCAGCTTGGCGGTCAAGTAACAAAGGGTCGCGTTTCTTAGTTACCGACTGTGTCCTAAACAACGCTATACACGTCATAATCGATCGTGTATGAAGCGTTCAGTAATTGAAACATCTATCGCAATATATTAAATGTCTTAACCTTTACAATTGCACGTCTGGTAACCTTTAGCAGACGGCGTTAATATCATATACCGTAACAATTCCCTGTACACCGGGGAAAAAAAAATCGATAGATTTTTTTTCAATATCTATCCGACTTAACAATTTTTCAAAAAAATTTAACACAATTGTGACATATGGCCGACGATGTTCTGAGTAGAACCGTGTTGCGGTCGTGTCAACTAACTATTTGTCATAGTCATCTAACATAAATCACATTATATATCAATATTATACATATTATTATATCAACTAAATAAATGTCCAATGTTAATAGTGAATGATAAAATTAAATTAAAGTAAGGTCTGTCGTATTAGTATGTCATATAGGAATTAATTTGACTAATTAAAATTAAATTAATTAATTAAATTAAGAGTTAAATTATTAAGGTTCTAATGTAACGCGATGTTATGAGAGAAGAAAAAGACAAAATAAGTGAGAAGAAATAGAAAGAAATTCGAATATAAGTTTTAACTTAATTGTGTGTGTTAAGTGTTAGTGAATAATAACTATCTAATTTAACTAACTAAATAATGTATAGGTAAAAAAATATTAATCTAATACTTGTGTGAGATTTATTTTCTCTTTTCATAATTTCTTCTTTTAGTATTTCGTTCTCTTTTTTGTTCTTTCATTTCATTTTTTTTCTCACATTTCATTTTATTGATAATAATTCAATTAAGAAGTTAAGTTAACTAATTAATTAGTATAGGATATGATGATCCATCCGTAGTCTTGATCCTGATGAATTCTTTTAGGCAAAAATGTTCAAACGTTTACGTTGGAAAGAAATGTCATTTATCCCAGCATCCAAGAATTAAGTGCACCTAGAATAATAAGTTCGACTTGTCGTCAGATATTGTTCCATGATTGATCAATGATATTCGTATATCGTGTATGGACATTAGACGAAGTTCGAATGTCAGTATATATACCTTGATTGTCTTTTAGTTCAATTCTGTGATGCATATAGTGTTTATAAAGTTTAAATTGAAGGCAAGGTTAGTTCCTTTATAGTTGATACTTCGTTCAATCCAATGTAGTGCTGATTGAAATAGTTTAAGAGTGTCAATGTTGATTATTCGTCGTCAATAGGATTACGTGACAATGCATCTGCCACACAATTTTCAGTGCCAGGAATATGTTCAATGGAGAACTCGAATGGCTGTAGGATGATTGAATATCTGGCAAGTTTCTGGCTTTTATGATTCGATCGACGCAAGGATGCTACAGCACGTTGGTCCGTCTGTATGGTGAAGGGAGCACCAAGCAAGAACTTTTCAAGTTTGGTTATTGCCCAGATCACAGATAAAAGTTCCTTGTCGACTGTTGAATACTTTGTTTCTGCCGGCTTCAGCTTTCTTGAAATGTATAACGTAGGATGTAGAATGCCATCATGGTTCTGGAGCAGGCATGCACCAATGCCGTAGTTACTAGCATCTGTTCGTAAGAAAAATCTTTTGGAAGCATCGGGAAGTCTTAAAATTGGTTCATGCGAGAACAAATTTATAATTTTGTTGAAAGTTTCATTGCATGTACCAGTCCATGTCACCTTCACCGGCATATCTTTTTTTAACAATGAAGACAATACAGCCGTGATGGATGACAAGTTTGGTATGAATCTACTGTAATATTGAACAAGTCCTAACAAACTCCTGACCTGTTTCTTCGTCTGAGGAACTGCTATGTTTAGAATTTTGGAGACTGTACTAGGTAACGTTCGGATATATCCCGATCCAATGATATGTCCCAAAAAGGTTATCTCATTACACGCGATTTGCACCTTTGTAGGTTTAGCAGTTAGATGATAATTCCTTAGAGTGTCAAAAACATATCTAAGTCCCGAAACATGTTCCTCAAACGACGAACTAAACAAGCATATGTCGTCAATATATGTAATAACGTCTGGTCTACCTGATAAAATTTGTCGCATCAGGCGAATGAAGGTAGCTGGCGCATTAACAAGCCCAAAAGGCATCACATTCCACTGGTATAGACCTTGTGGAGTGGAAAATGCGGTGTAGTACTTAGCCTTTTCGGTCAGTGGTATCTGCCAATAACCTTTAGTTAAGTCTATCTTACTAAATATAGTTGCGTTGGATAGACGTGGTAGTAAGTCGTCAATAAGTGGATGTGGTTCGCTGTCAACTATAGTCTTAGCATTTAATTTTCTATAATCAACACATAGTCTGATGTTATTGTCCTTCTTCCGGACAATCACTAATGGAGAAGAGAATGGCGAATTACTAGTCTCAATGATTCCCAGAGACAACATCTGTTCAAGTTCCTTAGTAGTTTTAGCAAGGAAATGTAAAGGAACAGAATAGGGATGTACACGAATAGGTGTATCATCATTGAGAGTAATGTCATGACTGATAGCCGATGTGCGACCCGGGACGTCGGTCAACACATCTGGATAAGATTGTAATAGATTAGCAATCTGTAGACGCTGTTGCGGTGTAACCGTTGAAGAGATGGTTACATCCCGCCAAGATTCAGTAGGTTGAACTACTGGTACCGGTAACGGTAACTGTACCTCAGGAAAAGAAGATTCTTCTTCCTGGATGACAGATAAGTTAGTATAATGACAAGTGGATACTGTGTTGTCATCTAGTTCATGAAAAATTGACTGTAAGTGTTCAGGACGTGTATGAAATTGCTTGAGCATGTTAATATGAAATATCTTTTTGTGTCCCTTGATATCTAAGACGTAATCAACGTCGGAAATTTTATCAATGACTTTGTAAGGACCATTCCAAGATATCAATAATTTATTGTTATTGTGAGGAAGTAACACATAAGCCTCGTCGCCTGGGAATAATTGGCGTAATCGTCGAGACCTATTTTGTAGAGATCGAGCCTTAGCTTTTGCAGCCTCAGAAGAAGCTGTTGCCAACTGGCAAGACTCAATAATGTTCTTCCGAAGATTAATTACGTACTCGTAAGATGACTGAGTGTCCTGAGTCATCTCCTCGTCAATTAATAAGTTTTTTTATTAGTCCCATAGGACCTCTTGGGGGAGCACCAAAAACTAATTCAAAGGGAGAGAAGCCAGTTTGTTCATGCGGTACCTCCCGATAAGCAAATAGAACAGCTGGGAGTGCTCTGTCCCAGTCATGAGGGTGCTTAGCAGTAACCTTATGTAGTAGTTGTTTAAGTGTACGGTTAAGTCTTTCAACCGCACCATTACTCATCGGATGATAAATACTACTTAAATTCCTATCAATGTCCCAAGTTTTCATGACTTCCTTCATGGTGTCAGATATAAACTGTGACCCATGGTCTGATAAAAGTTTTCTAGGAAACCCTATTCTAGAAAAGATGAGATGTAGTGCATCAGCTACATCTGTGGTAGTGGTGGTCTTTAATGGGATAGCTTCTGGCCATCGTGTGCACAAATCAATGCACGTAAGGACGAATCTATGTCCTCTGGCCGATGGTAGCAATGGACCAATAATGTCTATTGCCATCTTGTCAAAAGGTCTCACACTGAGATATCGCAAGCCTGAATAGGCGCCGTGTGAAAAGCTCCACGTGCTTTCACTTCTTGGCATGTAGTACAGGAACGTACATACTGCGAAATATCTCTTGACACCCCTGGCCAAAAGAATGAAGACAGTACTCGAGATCGTGTTCGAGTATATCCCATATGTCCAGCACAATGTGAGTCATGTGCATGTTGAAGAATGTACCGTCTAAAAGTATATGGGACCATAACTTGTTGTTTCATTTGTGATTTGTCATTAAAACATCTAATCAATATGTCATTTTTAATAACAAAACAATGTTTGTTATTATTACCTGAGGATAGATTGTCAACTTTATCAACCAACTTAAAAATTTTTTTTAAAGATTTATCCTCTTTTTGTTTGGTTGCAAATGTTTCCCTGTCAATAGGTGAATTGACTACAAATTCCTCTTGGTTGTCTGCATCCATTTTATTATCATCAACTTTCTCCATGAGTTGAGTCTGCGCTCTAGTCGTCACGGCGTTTCCAGTGCATAGGTTATGTTTCTCCCATTCTATAATCTCATCTGGAGTACAATCTTTACTGCCGTGTATACGACCGACCATCAAATCAGCTATAGGCTTTTTTAGCATACATACTTTTACGTTCCCTGTGAAAAAAGGAGTGTTAACATGAATAATAGCTGTGGGGTAAAACTCTATTGTTCCACCAAAAGTCATGCAACGGACATATTCCCCCCGTTGCACAGCTAGGATGTACCAGCGACTGTCGTACACCAATCGTTGTGGATCCCGAATCCCTCAACACTGAGACGACGGATCCATTAACTAATCCTCTGTTAAAAATTAATAGGCCTGTTCCATCGTTGACTGCAAGACCTACCTGTGGTATAATATGTCCGCAGTTAAGCACTGTTTCTTTCGCCTTCTGAAAAATAAGATTGCATTGCTGGCAACTATTTGCCACATTATAATTAATAGCAAAACATGCAGCAGAAGACTGTGTTGTATTATTGTCAAGTGGGACCTGAGCTGTAGGGGTAGTATTATTTGTAACTGCCGCCCCTGTATTATGGTTGTAATGAGATGATCCCCGAGAATGAGATCGATTCCGAGTATAATTGTTAGAATTATCTCGTCGTCCTCTATAGTAACTATTATCTCGATGTCTCGAGCCATGATTATTACCATTCCAGTTATTATTATTATTGGGAGTATGTGATCGATTATAATGAGTGTTATGTTGACCATTGTGGTAGTTTGTTTGAGGTGAATAATTTCTATCTCGTGATCTACCTCTGTTGAACTCATTTTTATTGTTGAAATCATTATTATGTCCCTTCTGAAAGTTAACATTGTGATTTCTTTGGAACCTGCTTCTGTCTACACTGTGATGTCTTTGTTTGTTATTATGATTGTAGGCCATATTAGACGCCACAGGTAGAGGTTCTCTTAATGAGGAGTTAGAAATGGTTGCATTCGGATGTGCCGAACAGTAGTTTAAAGAAATTTTTTTCTAACTCATCCATAGTACCTGGTTTACGCTCCTGCAAATATGCAAAAAAATGGCTGGCTAACCGAAGATAATACCTTATCCCGCAGTAGTAAATCAACTAATTTGTCGTATGATTTGTTGACTTCTGCCAGTTCAACCCATCTATTAAATGTATTGCGTATGTTCGCAATGAATCCTGCAAAATCCTTTGGAGATTCAGGTAAAATTCCCTTAAATTTCAACCTACAGTGTTCCTCGTCCAGGTGAAACCTTCGTAAAAGCAAGGACTTAATAGCACCGTAGTTATTTGCTATTGATGGGTCAGCATTTTGAGAAGCTGTCAATGGTTCTCCAACCAAGAATTCATTTAACTTGAGTACCCATGACTCTTCAGGCAAATGGTTTGTTTTGCAAGTCTGTTCAAAACGTGACAGGAACGATGAAAGGTCGTCGACGTTCAAGTTGAAAATGGGTAATTTAAAGTTGTAGAAATGTTTAGGTTGGCTGGATGATGATCCATTTTGTGCGTTATTATTCTGGTTTGCATCAGCATTTTGTGCTTGTAATCTTGCTGTCTCCAATTTAATACGCGCCAATTCCATTTCTTGTTGTAAAATAATTTCCTCTCGTTTCAATTTATTCTCTTCTTCCTGTTTGGCGATTGTTCTTTGCTCTTCTCTTTCACGTTGAGCAATCTCTCTCAGTCTATTTTCCTTGTCAATTTGCTTCATCTCACGTTCTGCTTCCTCTTTCTTTAATGCAGCCTTTTGTTCCTCTTCCTCTTTCTTTAATGCAGCTTTTTTCTCTTCTTCTTTTCTTTCATATTTTTCCAGTTCTGATTCAGCAAACTGACGAAGTTCTTGAGATTTATAACCATATTCCCGACCAATTTTAACGAAATGGTCTATAGTAAGCATTTTGACTTTTATCTGTAAGTAATTATTGATAATTACTGATTAAAATAGTCAATAGTAGCTTCAGAGTAATTATTATACTTACTCAACTTAGAAATATTCAAAATAAGTAATCACAATAGTACTGAACTTAATGTCTAAGTTCAACTAATAGACAATATTTTGTAACAATATTGTATCTAAATAATACTATATCATAAATAGTTATGATATCTGTTAAATATAATGTAATTATATCACACAATTAATCTCAATATCCAATAATGTTGGGTATAATTCCTAGTAATTATATTGTTCAATGTACTAAGTCACTCTCTTAGTACCAGAAAAGTATATTAAATAATATACAATGGGTCTATTACCTCAAAGGTAGCTATAAGATTATTTTATTTTGTCAATATATATATTATATTATTATGCCCTAGGCATCTATTATAAATTGTAGTGCTACTTTCTTGGACTATCACTGCATAATTATGCAATGTCCCATATTAACCTTAAATATCAGAAAAAAAATTAATTAAATTAAATTACAAGTGTATTATTGCCTATAATATCATATTATTAATGTAATATTTAATATATATTATGAGGACAAACAAAACAATGATGCAACTAAAGGGTACAAACAATGTTAAGACGCAAACAAGACATTTTCACAATTAAAAATGAATTTATGAACTAAATAAAATAAGCGGAAATGTCACAGACCAAATGAAGGGTCAAGGTCTGACCCGAGGTCAACTGAATATTCAAAGTACACACAAAAAAAAATGACTGCGAAAAATGATGACGTCACAGGACTCATAACGGACGAAAATTTAACAATCATAAAATAAATGATAGTCAGAGGAGACTGGACGAATAGTAACGAACATGGTACAGAACTGAATAAAATTATTAACTGAGTACGAATAAAATACACCAGTTATCTACGGGACAGTACAGCTAACGCAAATCGTCAAACGATAGCAGATTTGGACAACAAGTCCAATGTCAAACCTCAATGGGGTTTCCAAAGGTGCAATCGTTTAACTGCCCTAAGAAACGACCGAAATCAATTCAGGCATCGTGAGAGCCGCAGAATTTAATTTCAGTTCATCCTCCCTACCTCCCACAATTAGTAACAAATACATACGATGGAAAACAAATTTAACATATATACATGAAAATACATAGACATGCCTGATCAAAGCAAAATGGACTCAGCACTGTTATTTATCGACCGACAAAGGTCACACTTAAATGACTTATCTTTTGTGCTCAGTTCGGACTCCTGTCGATGACGGTATGCACCAACGGTGTAGAAGTATGTCTGACTGTTTGCTCTTGATGCATATACAGGGTTTATTCGTTGACTTTGTTATTTTTTTTCCTCCGTAGAAACTAGGCTTGCTGCTGTCAACTTGTATGGCATGTACACGAACTTTGGTGACGTAAGTTGTGGTAACTATGCGTCATAGGTCATAATTCAGCACATCATGTGATCGTCCTTCAAATGTAAACAATTGTTAATTTCCGAATTTTTTTTTTTCGATCCCCAATCAATGGACACCATCTGTTGAAGGCGATCTTCTCTGTTGTTCTGGAACATTCAATTTGACAACAACAATGTTCCATATAATGTCAATAAAGTGGTTATAAATTCTGGCCATGTTAGTTGAGTTCTTATATGGTTTCATTCAAGATTTTCATCGTGTCAATTGGTGTTGCTTTACGCGAATGCGGGGTGGGGTAGAAAAACGTGTGGGCAAACATTTGAAAGTTGCAATTATATTGAACTTGTAATTCCATTGACGTGATAAGTCGGTTCATTGAGTCCATACATTTATTCACAGTGATACATACATGATGATCAATTCCAATAGGGGTAGAGCGTAAGTCCATATAAGTAATGCATAAATTAATCAACAACGTAGACTGCTGGTTATGTGTCAATGTCCGTTATGAGGATACAATGCAGTATTGTCGTCAGAACGTCACAGCTATATGCACGAGCAGATAGACATGGCTACCTGCCGACAGTGAGACTGCGAGTCTGAATATATTCATACGAATTTGACGATTATTCTTCTCCTTCTGAGAATTCTAGTTAAATACTAACCTCCATATATTTCCCTCTCATATAGAGTTCTAGGACTGACCCTGGTCCATCAAAAATACACATATAAATGGCTATATCATGCCATTGAACTGGAAGGTTAGAAAAACGCAGCTATTCAGCTTGGCGGTCAAGTAACAAAGGGTCGCGTTTCTTAGTTACCGACTGTGTCCTAAACAACGCTATACACGTCATAATCGATCGTGTATGAAGCGTTCAGTAATTGAAACATCTATCGCAATATATTAAATGTCTTAACCTTTACAATTGCACGTCTGGTAACCTTTAGCAGACGGCGTTAATATCATATACCGTAACAGTTAAGGACCTGGACAGATGAGAAGGCAGAGGAGACTGTTACCTCATCTTTTCAATATGTGAACGAACTGACCACTCGTTTAAAAACTAGTTGGAAACTGGCAAATGATAATTTGAGACAAGCCAAGAAAAAGCATGCTGCTTATTATAACAAGAAAGCTAAGGATAGGGAGCTTGCTGTAGGGGAGAAGGTACTTCTTCTATTGCCCGGCAGCAACAATAAACTTCAGATCGGATGGCAAGGGCCATACACAGTTTTGGAAAAGGTATCCAGAACAAATTATAAGATAGACAAAAAGGGAAAGGAAAAAGTCTATCATGTGAACCTTTTGAAGAAATATCTGGACAGACAAACCCAGGAAGGAACACACCTATTGGCCTTGTCTATTGCAACCGAAATGAAAAATGACCCTCTCTCCTCATTTGAATATCCACTGAAAACCAGTGACACGTTTGCACAGGTGAAGATCAGTAATCACCTGACAAAAGGACAGAAGGAGAAGGTTCAACAGGTCCTTGAGAAACATACAGATGTGTTAACGGATAAACCGGGGCACACCAATTTGTTGGAATATGATATGAAACTACTAGACCCAGCACCTATCTGTATGAGGCCTTATTCCATTTCTTTCGCTAAGGAAAACGCTTTGAAAGAGGAGATATATTATTTGTTACAAGAAGGAATTATTTCTCACAGTGAGTCTCCTTATAGTTCCTGAGTGGTTTTGTTGCGGAAACCATCGGAGAACATAGACTGTGCATAGATTACAGGAAACTCAATGCTGTCACAGAAGGTCAGGTGGATCCATTACCTGATACTACTCAACTATTTGCCAGGCTGAACAAGGCAAAATATTTTTCTAAGGTGGATCTTAGCAAAGGCTATTACCAAATTCCACTAAAGCCTGAGGTTCGACCTTATTTAGCATTTAGCACCTCGGAAGGTCATTATGAGTTCAACATGTTACCGTTTGGGTTGAAAAATGCCCCGAGTGTGTTTTCTAGGATGATGCGAAAATTATTGGATACCCTGAAAAATCCATGTATTTCGAATTTTATGGACGATATCCTCATTGCTACGGAAACATTTGAGGAACACGTTACCTCTTTGAATATGCTGTTGGATAGACTCAGAGAGGCTAAATTAACCGCTAGGCCAACAAAATGTTGTATTGGTTGTAAAGAGTTGGAATTCTTGGGACATACGGTACATCAGGGTAGCATGACCCCTGATCCCAAGAATCTGGAAAAATTGAAAAGAGCACCTAGACCACAAACAAAGAAAGATGTGCGATCTTTCGTGTCGTTGTGTGGTTTGTACCAAAAGTACATTAAACATTTTAACTCTATATGTGCTCCTCTTACGGATTTAACTCGCAAAGGTCAACCTGATACAATAAATTGGTCCGCACAGTGTGAATTGGCTTACCAGGAGTTGAAAGAAAAACTCACAAGCAGACCAGTATTGCAATTGACTGACTTGAATCAAGAATTTATCGTGAGAAGTGACGCAAGCAATGTGGGCCTGGGCGCTACATTGTTGCAAAGGTCCTCCTCACAAGATGGAGAATTGAACCCAGTCACTTATGCAAGCCGCAAGTTGAACAAGGCGGAAAAAAATTATTCAACAAGTGAAAAGGAGTGTCTCGCTTTGATATGGGCTAAAAAAAAATTCCAGATTTATTTATATGGCAGGACATTTGTGGTCCAAACGGATCATTCACCACTCGTATTCTTGTCACAGGCCAAGCATGAAAATTCCAGATTATTGAGATGGTCTTTATTATTGCAGCCATACTCATTTCTGATTGAATATATTCCCGGCCCTCAGAACGTGGGTGCAGACTTTTTGAGTAGGCATCCTTACGACGAAGATCAGAAAAACGCGTAAGACTTCATTGAGATAAGTTATCTCGCAGATAATAACCTGCAAATGAATGCATGTTTTAGGATGGGAGGTGTGTAGTAAAATCTGCGAGAATAATCGCTCATTTTAGTAAGATTTTAGTCATAAAATGATAATAAATAAACCCGCCTTATTGTGTCTGACGGTGATACTCTCACACGCCAGCATAGCGCTGAAGTTTGTGCCGTGGAAAGGCTTAGAACCGACCCCGCCGTTTAACCTCCTCGCTTTCCTTGTGACGTACCTTTTTAACATTTGCCCGATCTGATAGAGACTGTGGCAAGACTTATAATTAACGATTTTGCGGAAGTGTGCCGCCAAACTACTGTCTGAATTAACGTAATATTTTGACTTTAACGCTGGTAATAAGTAGTAATCCTTACATTTTTTGGTAATATAACACGAGACAATACAAATATTTAACGCCTATTCAAATACCCGCCGCTCAAAACCCCGCTTCGCTTGATACGTTTGCCATGCATATATACACGCTGTGGCAAAGCCAACAGAGGCAAACACGCAGACAATTTTATTTCCTCCTCGCGGTAGTATTACTGACGTCACTAACACAAGTAGTTATTTGAAAATACATGCTAGCGAGAGATGAAGGAGGGAAAAGATGGCCGTCTTGTGTAAAATTTTTATTTGACGATTGACCGTGACAAAATTGAAAATCTAAACCATAATGAAACTGACCATAAAAATCATATGGTAGTATAGCTTAGAGTCCACTGAGCAAGAATATGTTTTAAATAATATGGTATTACAAGTATTAGCCAAGTTATTGAGAAAATACTAAATGTCTACGGACACGCGACCAGACAGACTGTTGTTTCTGCTTGTTTTTTTTCTTAACGTTAGTGGGGACGGCAGCTTAGAAAAGAGGCATTGAGGTACATTCAAATTCGCTTGGGTAACAAGAGTATAGGAGGGAAAGGGGAGCGGTAGGAAAATGTAATCCAAAACGAAACATCTTTTTGTATTGGCATAACTAAAGCAGGCTGGCCAATCGACTACCAGACGCAGAGTTTGTTTGGAATTATTTTTGTTTTTCAAAAACTACATTTGAATTCTGGTGGTCGCAAGCTTTCGATTGGCCAGTGCTAATAAATATTAGCAAAAGTCTTTCACTATTCATTGCCAGTTGAACAAAGCTTTTCATTCAAATACGCTGAGATCAGCTGTGTTAATTTTAAAATTAAATAAAGAAGTATTCACACTCTGGACAGTGCAGAAGAAACTGAGGCCACTTCTTTGCAAGTCAGCGTCATTTGTTTATATTTCTTGAAATTTGTAGTAAGAATGCTTTATGAATTTAATATGTTTAACCCCACTGCCAAACTTAGATACTGCTATTGGGAAAAGTGAAGGACGTGCCGGGAGCAGACATTGTTGAGTCCTCACATTGAACTGTATCTAACTGATGTATGTTGTCATGATTGTGTTTTCATATTATTGCATTAGAATATTAGTAAGCCTCTGTGTTCCATGAACACTGTTTAACATGCCTGAAGCATTTATTTTTAAAAAAGAAAAGAAGAGAAAATCATACCAACGGAAATGTGGTTACTCCACGTTATATTATTGAGGAAAACTATGTAAACGTACAGTGGCGTATCTGCCATAGGGACCTGAGGTGTGGTCACAGCAAGGTGGGAGTCATTTAAAATTAGGGGCGAGTGCACCTGTAATGCACGCGAGGCTGACCACATATCACCGTTGGAAAATAATAAATATAATAAGTGATCAGATATAAAAGTCCAGGGTGTTCTTTTGTTGCAGAGGTTCTATTTCCTGTTGCCAGCTGGTAACAGGAAACCTGCTGAGAGAGAATAAAGCCATCAAGTCTCCGACCATTCGTTTATGCTGTCAAAAGATAACGGGAGGAGCTTGGGCATTTTGAGAGATCGAGATTTTCTGCAACTTCATACTGTATTATCATTCTACAAGGAATCCCAGGTGATGTATTAAGCATCTGGGTATATCTGACACTTTCGTTTAATAAACACTGGTATTTCAAAATCATACTCAGGAAGTTTATGGGGTATGATGAAACTACATCCCCTCATACACAGTGACTCTCCCTCTTAGATGAATAAAGTGTAAGCTGTGAACATTACCACAGGAAAGATATATATTGACTTTATAGTTAGTGGACAAAGAGTCCAGATATTTTAGTTGATCTTTTCTGTAAACTATCTTGTCCTCATTTTCAAAGACCTGTCCAAAAGATATGGCTGGACAGGCAGATTAAATTGTACAGAAAAAATATTCATTTTAAAGAAAAACTTAACCACTGGTTTTATTCACTTCCTCATAGACAATAAAAGTGTTTTTGTGTTGTGTACCATCATTTCATTTCTCCCCTAGACACTAGGTACATCATACACCAGACACTAGAGCCAAAATAGTGACCGTGTGAGATCTAGGGAGGTAGCGTTAGGTTCCCTGCACATAATTCATCATCATCATTTATAGAGTCAGGGGCCTACATGTGCTTGACCTCACACGGTTAATACAGACACGGATTTCATTCTTTTAGGATACCATCATAACCTCCCCAGCAAATCAAACTTTGCTACAAGAGGTTAAGATAAAAACAACATTTTTGACAATAACTCGTGACAGATTCATGAGAATCCCATGAAACTTACTGAACACAAAATTCTCTGACCGTATTATTAAATGCCTATAAAATATTGACGCTCCTCGAATAAATTCAGTTGAAAATTCAATGCGCAAGTATGGCTCATCTCACTACAGAACAACGACTCATCATCATTGGACGTTTACAGACTGGACAGTCACAAAGTGTAATGGCCAGACAATTTAATGTGATTAGAAGCACCGTTAGTCGCCTTTGGAGGCGATTTCAAGAAACTGGCTCAGTGGCAGACCGGCCGCGCAGTGGAAGACCCAGAGTCACAACTTCTGCAGAAGACCGCTTCATACGGCTGCGTCACCTCAGGAATCGACTTGCATCTGCGTCCTCCACAGTCCAGTCAATGTCTGCAGCTCGTCGAATTTCAAATCAAACGGTCAGGAACCGGCTGCACGACTTTGGTCTTTGGGCTAGAAGACCTTACAGAGGTCCTGTTCTTACGGACCGGCATCGCCAGAACCGACTGCAGTGGGCGAACCAGCATCGTCAATGGACCGTTGGGAATGACTGGAGACAGTTTTGGTTTAGTGATGAATCATTTTTTGTGCTCCAGCGACACGATAGACGGAGAAGAGTTTACCGCAGAGTCCATGAGCGGTACGCCCAGAACAGCGTTGATGAGGCTCCTCCACATGGTGGTGGTGGTGTACTGATGTGGGGGGCGATCAACTTCATTGGAAGAAGTGACTTGGTGCAAATTGAAGGACGCCTGAATGCCCAACGATACGTCGCTGAAATTCTTCGTCCTCACGTCCTTCCACTTCTGGCTGCACGAAGGTCGATTTTTCTGCAGGATAACGCTCGACCTCATGTGGCACAACTCACCACCAAGTTCTTTGCTGACAACAACGTCCATACCATTCCGTGGCCAGCCATGTCATCAGCCCATAGAACACTTATGGGATGAACTCGACAGACGACTCCGTCAGCAAGACGTGGCTCCAGCCAATCTCCGACAGTTGTTTCTTACACTGCGGGAAGAGTGGGCAGCCATCCCACAACAACAGATCCAACGGCTAATCGGATCCATGTCAAGGAGGTGTCGTTCTCTGATAGAGGCCAGAGGAGGCCATACACCTTACTGAAACGGAGGCCTCAGTCGCAAAGAATAAAAGTCCAAACCAAATTTAATGAACATCATTTCATTGTTAAAGTCTGAAAGTTTCTTCATGCCAAGATTGAAACATTAATTCCGTAAAATAAAATTTTGGTACAAGTTTGAAATTTGGTGTCCATTACAACTGCAATAATGTTGCGTTTCTTTTTTTGAACAGTATATATATAATATATATAGTTTTTATAGTAGCAGACTGTGTATGTGGAATACCTTTTAACTGGTTATATATCAGCAGACTGTGTATGTGGAATACCTTTTAACTGGTTATATATCAGCAGACTGTTGAAATGGACTGTTAGTATAATGTTTATATGTCTGTCACGGGATTGTCTCCCCTACTCTGCAGCTGTGGTCCAACAATGACCAAACGTAGAGTCTAAAAATAAGGGTCTTCAAAGGTATTAACCTTCCCTCAAGATTACTCTTGGTAGCGATACAGATAGAAGAATGATACTTCTATGTGAGGCAGCCTCAAATGAATTTTAAGAACAGATTTAATCTAAGCTGTCATGGACTTTTTTATCTTCCTTCCCCTCCCCCTTCTTTGACATGATCACGTTAATAGATCTGTATGTTTATGTATTTAAAATAACTGAGTCATACGGGTGAAATTAACTCGATAATAATTAAATGAACTATCAGTTTCATATTTACAGATCACGAATTTCATAATAATTACAGTTAACAAAGTTACAATAGAATTCTTTATGGAAAAATGAAGCACTGATGTTGTCTTCACTGGTAGTGACTTTAAGTGGCTATCGTTAAGAAAAGTACTTTTGCTGGGCATGACTGTTATACTTAACTAGCCAGGTGTTACCGATGATTTAATTGTGGTGTTGGGTTCCGTCACTGTTGGTTCCCAAGGGTATTGTTGACTGTTCCGTCAGTCGCCAAATTCTGCGGCAGTAGCACGCCTGTTGTGTTAATCCGGGGGAGGGGGGGGGGACTTTTTACCACAGATTGAGAGAAAACAAATGCCTCTTCTAGGGTCTCCTGACATGAAAATCAGGCGCCCTCTGCTTCCATTTCAGCACTTCACCTTCGTCAGAAACTTTACCCGCATGGAGCATTAATGCTAAATCCAGTGAGTCGGATGAAAATGCGTTTGGACAGCGGAAGAAATCAATGTGGCAAGTTCACTCCTTCGCTGCGCGTCTCCGATAACAAATCTGGGTTTTTCACCCGTTGCCATCATGTGCAAAGGTGATCGCGACTTATCTTTTGCCATTCTTTTCTGTCTGGGTAGAACCTGTTACATAACGTAAACAATTCCACCCTAAACAAACTGAAGTAATTGTTGCTTCAAAACAGGTCAAGCACTCAGTTTAAATTAGGGAGTGACAAAGTAGAACAAGATAATATAAGAAACCTTGAAAGATGAAAGCGAAAATAACGATAAGGAGCGGGTGAGAAAAACGAAAAGGAAAGGCACAGGAGAAAGTTAAAAGATATCACAGGAAAATGTAACGATCGAAGATATGACTTGTCACAATGTGTGCATAATGATTATACGTCAGCAGACTGTTTGTATGGACTGTTTGTACACCATTTATATGGACATTTTGTACACTGTTATATGTACTGTTCGTACACTGTATGGACTGTATGTACACTGTTTATATTGTAGTAGACTTTATATGGACTGTTTGGATACTGTATATATCTATCAACAGAATGTGTTCATTGACGTAGCGACAAGGACAGATTACTCCGGAAATTCCCGGAAAATTCCCCGTAAACCAGCATCTTTATCTAGAAATCGCAACGTTCTTTGATAGGAAATTATATATTAATTAGCAATAACCCGTCAAACTTGACGGGTTTTTAATTATAGTGTGCTGTTTCCGTTCCCGGATGAGCAGATAGAAGTACATTCTTATAGTGTTTTTGGTTTCTTTCCATGATACAGTGTAATCAAACTGTTCATAAACACCGTCATTTGAACGCTTTTCTTTGTTGAATGTAACTATTTTCGAGAGAGTATATATTATGAACACAATACAATTTTTCAACACGGTTGCATTCCTCAGCTGTGACCAACGTACACACGGCGAGAAATAAGTTATTTTAGATTCAGTTTAAAAGTTCTTTGATGACAACATTTCGTGTGAAAGTGCGTGGATTGTTTTCAAAGAGTGTTCCCTGATAATAAGTGGTTTTAACAAAAACATTCAAGTTTTCATGATTTGTACATCGGGTGAGGGCTCATGCACACCAATTTTTACGCACTTTATCTTTGTCGAGCGCTACTAATTTCATGAAAGAATTAAAAAAAAAAAAAAAAAAACCAAAGTATTTGTTTTATATTACACACACGCCGCGCAAGTTGCACACCGTGCGTTGCGCATTTTTTTTTCTGGCGCGAGTTACTATTTTGAGTGAGACCGACCGACGTAACAAACATCGATAATTATGTTAGTTGGGATGGGATGGGATGGGACTATCGCACTTTAAAATCTGCTTTACTTTTATGATTAATGCCCCAGAAAGAATGGCTCCTTTTCGAATTTATGTAGAAAAAAACTACTTATACATGTGATTATGGCAGTAGGAGAGCATTATCAATAGTAATGGAAGAGACAATTATGTTTTTGTCGATACACTAGCACAGATTCGCAAAAACACCCAAATTCCCCAAAACGTTTTCAGGCAAGAAAAGAAACGAAATGATTGGACGTTCGAGAGCGAGCAGGAAATGAACGAAATGATTGGATGTTCGAAGAAATGGTCGAAAGGCAATGGCTATATAAGGATTTGGTTTGGTGTTAAGGACTATCTTAATTGCTCACGGACTACTCCATCAGTACTCCGATCTCCTCCCTCAGATCACACAAGGAAGATCTCAGCACAGTGCACGAACTCTGTAGCACCGGCGAGAGTCCCATTGTGTGTATATAGCAATCACACATTCTGTAAATATTTTTGTTGTGGGTAGGTTTCTAATTTTTTAAATTTTGCCAAAGCAGCGGTCTGATAGGCCTTCTCTTTACGATTTCCAACTGCCGTGGGATTTTTAACGTGCGCAACCACCTATTTTTTCGCCCTTATCCGAGAAGGCTAGGTATCCGATCTCACTACCCAGAAGACCAGGGGGGAGTATGACATCATTAGGACCACTGGTTCTGAAATTTTTTTTTCTCCATAAATTACATTCACTCAACTGGGAATCGAACCCGGTACCTCTAGAACTCGAGGCGGATGTCGTACCTCTTAGCCACTCCGACCCCAAGCTTTATAAGGAATGCCGTATCAGACCAGTTCGTAGTCCACGAAATCACTTCAGAATCTGCCAGATCTGAGGGTCACCTCTGTTTAGGATTGCCTCCCCTGCTTTGCAGTAGTGGTCCAACAATGGCCAAAACTCAAGAGTATCTAAACTGGGTCGTCAAAGGTGTTTACCTTCGCTCAAGATTACTCTTGGCAGAGATGTAGATAGAAGTACAATGACGCTTCTATCCGAAGGGAGTAATCACAAGATAATTCAGAAGTCAAGAACCATGCGGCATAGGGCTGAGTAATGGTTAACATATATCTGTTCTTCGCTTTTGTGAAGGATTTAAGCAATGGTTTTTAGCCCGTTCAAGCCTTAGGCTGATTTGTCAGCGAATTTCCTCTTATAACGGTATACTTTTGTTTAGAGGTAAATATATATATTAAATATTCTGGATCATACGTTTGCTTTCATGCATATAATAACTGAATAAACAACTATTGTTTAGTTTAAAAACAACGGGTAACAAATTTAATAATCAATTAGTATTAACAGTCTGCGTCTGTGGCCTAATGGATATGAACGCAGTTTCATAATCCAGATATACCAGGTTCGAAACCTGCTGCAGGCGGTTTGTAGCAGATCGCTTTGTGCGGATTTTTAACAATGGTATAAGCGCCGTACCGTTCAGAAAGCAATGGCAAACTACTGAATGAAAAAAAATTGCCTAGAAAAATCATAAACAGCCAATAAAAGCTGGGGTTGATTGCCACGTCCTGTAAAGGATAAGCAACTAACTTTATTAACAGTGTAAAATAAATAAAATGCTGGTGAATTTTATATTGGAATCACATTTTCTCTTCACGGAGATTTAGGGTTAGGATATAGTTCAGAAAATTATGTCCGGTTCCTGGTGCCTTTTTATAAGCACTTAACTGATATAAGGGGGTCCTGCGGGCGTTTTTTCGTCAGTTCTTCGGTGGTGAGGGCACTTCTTCACACAACGTGTCCGACCTAGCCGGTTGGTGTGGATTCCATGCTTTTCACTCACAACTAGCTTCGTTCCACGAACTTTTTAGACAATATAGAAAAGCAAATGCCTCTGCTAAGTACATTTGTTGGCTGCCAATTAACAGGCGCGTTCTCGCTGTCCATCCACCAATATTAATCTCTCAGAAGAATTAAATTCCCGAGTACAGAGTGTAGCTCAGGGAAGACGATTAAAAATGACCAATATTCTTGCGGGAATTAAGCTAGGAAAATGTGTCTGGACGGCGCGAATAATGAGTTGCCTGAGTTACAATTAACAAAGTGCATATATCTCAAAAAATATTATACACTTTAGGCACATGTGATGTAATCATCAGTCATCAATGGATTTGGAGTCTGGGGTCACCTCTGCTGTCGGTTTTCCACACTAGCCAGAAGAAATCATCAGCGCTTGCTGTAGTGGTTTATTAATAAACTATTTTGGTATGTTGAGGGTGCCAGCCTCATATATAACTACTAAGCAAAAAACTGGTCACATTCACATTTTAAAACAATTGTTACACTTACCCCAAAGTTTTTGGAAATACAAAATCTCCTCGGATAAGGCTAGAATGGACACGAGCAATTTCGGTTATATACTCTCGAATCACTTGGTCTGGAAATTTTGAATCCCTTTTATGACGGGTGAATCTGCGAAACACTTGGTCTGGGAAATTTTCTCTTACAATAGGTGATCCACTTCCTTAGATATCCAGTCTTAATATTTAAAGTCCTGGTCCCTTAAGTTACAGTCTTGTATTTAAAAATGTGGGTTTACTTGTTAGTTTTCAAAGTTCCTCAAATACTGGATCTGTCACTTATAATATTGGAATCCTTGGTCCGATCCTTTCTTTCTGGCTTTTTGGAGTTGCTCGTTTGATGTTGCGAAGCTGTCTGTGTTCTTTGTCTCTGATTTCGCTAGATTATATCTCTCATTCTCAGTTCAAAACACAGATGGAACTTCCGCCGAAAATTCCAATGAAATTCAATGTTTATTCCTGCTCTCACTTCAATCCCATCGTAAGCTCTTTCAGCACTGGGTTGGGGTGTTTAAATTCATATTCTCCTCGCGTGTTTAAAATAACACATTTAAAATTCCAATGCATGACCTCTTTCAAATCATGCGGTAATATTTCCACCAACTCACAAATAATCTGTGAACCTATTTGATTTCCAGATGCTACCTTCAAATATTGTCTTCCCCAGGCAGGTTATCGGTAATAATCTTACACCGGGATGGTCCCAAGAAACGATTATCTCATTATGGCCCGTGTTTTCGTGCCTTCTCCAGACAGTAAAAAAAAAGGGTCGCCGGCCGCTCAAACAAACAATATGGTCTTCTCAGACAGACAAAATTGGCTTTCTTTGAGTCGCTCGTACTTGACCGTCTTGTGCAAACACAGGTGGTCAGACTGATTCAATGAGATAAACGTATTACTGCCTACCGGTGATAATGACTGGGTATTGTTACGATAAGACCACAGTTCACCTATCTACGTAAATAAGTCTGAGGAGTGGTCACATCAAGAATGTAGGGTGTAAAATATGCCACATAATAGGATGATGATTGAGAAAAATCAAGAAATAAAGAGATACTGCCGAAGTGAATGAGAGTTATAAAAAAGCACGACTGATTTTGTCACAAGATCGTATTGCTAGAAGTACTCAGCCTCAACACAAATTGATAACTAAAGAGAAGTCACAGCTAACCGCCATTGGGAGCGCTTGGTAGATCGTTGCTTAAAAACCAGCCGCAGATTCGTAGTACTACTTTCTGAGGGTATTGTCTACATAAATTGTTCGGATTACAACTTATCTTAATGTTATTTTAAGTCATGGATAATTATGTTTGATGTTTATTAAAAAAATCAATGTTTTGCATGGCATAATCTTAATGTCTACGTACCTTACTTTGTGCCTGAAGGAAGATGGCGTTTTCAACCATATAACTTTATCGGTCCTTCTCAGGACCAACAGTCCTTTTCGGGGCTTTAATTTTGGGTGATATGCACAATGAGCTCATCTTTTCATCTTATCTTTTTTCTTTTAATGTATTATAGGGGAGACAACATTGTTAATTTTGGCAGAAGCTAAGCCAGATGGAATTAGTTATGACTAAGTTTGGAAAATGTATGTAACTGATGTAGTAATTCAAAAATGTATTGTATTGTTGGACAACATATCCTCGTTTGACTGACATACCATGACCGTGTGGTCAAAATGAATAAATCTGATTTCTTAATGGCCAGTCAGCATCGGAGGGGCGTCTTGAATGTAAAATACAAGTATTAAGCCCTCACCATATATTTGCAAGTTTAACCTTGTGGTGATAACATGACACATTTTATGTGGAAATTGTGAACTATTATCAAAGGTCCAACACTATCACCTGACATAAGTATAGTGGGAAGTCAACCACATCAACCTGTCACGTAAGTTAAGCTAACTCATAGGAGAAAATACAAACCAAGACAACCGCACCACGGGTGTGATAAATAGGACAACCATTGACGTTATCTTGTTGATGTAAACAGTTTTCTTGTGACACACACGCACACGCACACACACACACACATATATATATATATATATATATATATATATATATATATATATATATATATATATATATATATATATATATATATATATATATTGGGGATTGCCTCCCCTGCTTTGCAGTAGTGGTCCAACAGTGACCAAAACTCAAAAGTATTAAATATTGGCTTCCAAGGTATCTACCTGCGCGCAAGATTACTCTTTGCAGAGATGAAGATAGAAGGTTAATAACACTTCTACCTGAAGGGAACATTCACAAGATATTTCCAGAACTCACGAACAATGTTGCAATGGGCTGAACAATTGTTAACGCATTATATCTGGTCCGTCGCCTTTTGTGAAATATTTAAGCAACGGTTTAGCCCATTCAAGCATCCAGTTGGTGTAATCCAACTAAATCCCTCTTATAAGGTATAGCTTTGTTTAGAGGTAAATATACTGAAGCACATTAAAAACGCACCACTATTATATATACTGATACCGAGAAGCTGGAACAAATGTGTGGGAATGGATTTTCCCCGTGTTTGTCATGCGGTAGAGAGCGAATGGCTGCTGGAATGGAAAGTGCATGATTCAACCCACGGGTTTGTGTACAGACTACATGAAAACAATGAAAATTACACGTACAACACGATTCCCAACAGCTATGACCCTGAAAATGTGTACGCGTTGTGGCAGTATACTCGGTATAAAAAGGCCGTTGAGACAAAACACCCAGTACATGTGCTTGAAATGCCACGACTATCTGAAAACGACCGCCAACGAGCCATTGGTATGTTGGAGACCGGAATGAGCTCGCGGGCCATTGTCAGAAGGATGAATTGCCACCACAGCACTATTGTACGTCTCAATACGGAACCACTGGCAGTGCCCGGGATAGACTTCGGAGTGGCCAACCACGAGTTACTACCCCTGCGCAAGATCGTCATATTGTGCTGAGTCACCTAAGGAATCGTTCTCTCCCGGCAAGTCAAACAGCATGAGCAATAGTGGGTAGACGTGGGCAAGTCTCTCGAATGACAGTCATACGACGACTCAGAGATACAGGCCTTACTGCTTCTTCTTCTTCGATCCTTAACCACCGACCGTCAAAGCAGTCAGTGGCCATCACGCCTAGTGGCGTCTTGTAGGGCAACAACAAATTGATTCCACTTTGCACGGTCGGTGGCCATCCTTCGTACAGTGCCCCAACTCTGGTTCATTCTTTGCATCTCAGCCTCCACAGTCCTCCGCCAAGTTGTTTTTGGTCGGCCTCTCTTTCGCTTTCCTTCAGGGGTCCAAAGCATAGCTGTTCTTGTGATGGCATCGGGGTCTCTTCTGAGGACATGACCAACCCAGCTCCAGCGTCTGCCAGCTATGATGGTATGCATGTCCTCTTGCTTGCTACGAGTAAGCAGATCTTGGTTGGTGATGGTATTCGGCCAAAAGATTCGGTGAATTTTTCTTAGGCATGTTGTGTGAAAAGAGGACAATTTTGACATTTCCTTCTCTGTGACTCTCCAGCATTCCGCACCATAGAGAAGCACAGAAAGCACGCAACTCTGGTATAATCTTAATTTTGTGCTTGTGCTGTATTGGGAGGACTTCCAGATGTTATTTAGGCTAAAGAAGGCTGTTCTTGCCTTATTCATTCTGATGTTGATGTCTTTGCCTGCCCCACACCGTCTGGTGTTACTATGCTTCCTAGGTATGTGAAGGTATCTGTCTGTACCAGTTGCTGATTCCTTACTGATATGGGCTCAGGGTTGCTCACATTGAGCGTCATGACCTCAGACTTCTTTAAATTGATGTTCAAGCCCACCTGCTGGCTAAATTTATTAAGTCTATCCGTTTTTTCCTGGATGTGTTGATGTGAATGTGCCAGCAGTGCAATGTCATCTGCATATTCCAGATCTTCCAATGTTGAAAATGTAGTCCATCTTATTCCTCTTGGACTGCCCTCTGTTGTCTGGCGCATCACCCAGTCTATGACTGTTAAAAATAGAGTGGTTGATAAGGGGCATCCCTGTCGTACTCCTGTCTTCACCTGGAAGGTTAGGTTGCTCTGCCCAACACTACACGTAAAGTTGGCATAGAGGCTTTTTATGATTGACACTATGCAGCTTGGAATTCCGTAAGCCCTCAGTATTTTCCATAAACTGTCCCTATGTATGCTGTCAAAAGCCTTTTCAAAATCAACAAAATTTATGTAAAGCTGTCTTTGCCATTCTGAGCACTGCTCTATAATGTTCCTGAGAGTGAATATATGGTCTACACATCTTCTGTTCTTTCTAAATCCTGCTTGTTCTTTCCTCAGTTTGTAGTCTACTGCCTTTGAAATTCTCTGTATAATTATCCTGCCTAGTATTTTGCTGGGAACTGAGAGAAGAGTGATTCCTCTCCAATTATTGCAGTCTGAAAGATCTCCCTTCTTGGGCAATTTGACAATTATTCCTTTGTTCCACTCTGATGGTGTTGTCCCCGTTTTCCACACTTGTGCAAATAGTGGTTCTAATAGTTCTGCTGCTAGCTCAGGGTCTGTCTTAAATAGCTCTGCATTTAAGTTATCATGGCCCGGAGCTTTACCGTTCTTTAACCCTTTGATTGCTGTGATGATTTCTTCTTTTCGTGGAATGTCTGTATTTACATCTAGATCGTTTTCAGCCTCAGGAACATTCAATTGTGTCTCTGGTATTTCCTTGTTCAGAGTTTCTCTGAAGTGCTCTGCCCATCTTGTTTCCTGTCCCTCTGCTGTCTTGATGAGATTTCCTTGCTTATCTCTTACTAATGTAATATTGTTTGCACCTTGTTTTCCGCTGATGAATTTAATTATTTTGTATACTGTGCTTTGTTCATTTCTCAGTGCTGCCTCTTCTGCCTGTTTTGCAAGATCGTCTAGGAAATTCCTTTTGTTGGTTCGGGTTTGGCGTTTAACTTCCCTGTCCAGTTGACTGTACTGTTCGCTATATAGTTGCTTTAACCTGGGGGACTTCGCTTCTGTTTTCTTTCTTTTCATTTCCTTTCTCATCTTTATGGTGTTTAATGTTTCTGGTGTTATCCAGTCTTGCTTCTTCCTTTCCTGGAATCCTAAGCATGATTTGCTACTTTCCTTATATATTGTTGAAATGGTGTTGAAATTCTGGTCTATATCATCAGTCAATGTCTTTTCCTGGCTTTTGGCAAATTGATATCGTTTCTTAATGTCGGCCGCAAAAGCTTTTCTGGTAAGGGGGTCCTTCAATTTGTTGATGTTAAACCTTTTCTGTGTAGTAACAGTTGGCCCAGCCCTTCTTAGTTTCACTTTCAGTTTTGCTACTACTAAATGGTGATCGCTTCCCACATCTGCACCTCTTCTTACCTTCACATCTTGTAATGCATGTCTCCATCTACCGTTAACCATGATGTGGTCTATCTGGTTTCTGTCCCGACCATTTGGTGATTCCCATGTTAACTTGTGAATTTCCTTATGTGGGAAAAGTGTTCCTCCAATGACCAGGTTGTTAATGCTACAGAAACTTATTAGCTTATCCCTATTTTCGTTAGCTATTCCGCTGCCGCATTTCCCCATTGTTCTTTCATTATATGTATTGTGTGTACCAACTTTCGCATTGAGGTCTCCCATTACTATAACAAGATCATATCTAGGTGTGTCCTCCATTTCTTTCTGCAGTTGTTGATAGAATTCATCCTTGACCTCCTCATCGCTATCATTCGTTGGTGCGTAGCATTGTATTATTGTAGTGTTGGTGAATCTCCCTCTCAATCTCAATCGTATCAGTCTGTTGTTGATGGGTTTCCATTCCAGTAATGTCCTTTCTATCCCTTTCTGTAGAATAATGGCTACGCCTTCACTGTGCTGTCCATCCTCTCTTCCAGAGTAAAGTACTGTTTCTCCTGTTGCTGTTTTAACTTTTCCTGCCCCTGTCCATCTGCTCTCAATTATCCCCAGGATGTGTAACCTATAGTTTCTCATTTCTGCCGTGACCTGTCTTAGTTTACCTGTCTCGTACATTGTCCTGACATTCCAAAATCCTATTCTTGTATCCTGTTTTGCGGTCAGGACATCCGTTTTCATGTCAGTGGCTTCCTTTCGGCTTTCACCACTGACAGTCATACGAGCCACAGACTCCGAATGTCCATCTCGCAGCAAAGTTTGTTCATTTGATGTTGTTTCCGTAACTTCATTATTTTTTTACATAGACAGGGGTGTCAGCCCTATGCTAAAACCCCCAACCTGGAGGACCAGGGTACCAGCTTTTGTCTGACCCCTACCCACACAGACCAGTCCAGCTTGGTTGAACCTACCAGGAGTAAAACTCCCACTGGCATAGCTCTGGGGATTGTCAGGGTAAGCAAGCTGCCATACCGCTACAAGGTATAGGTACCATTGATGGCAGAGGCCTTACTGCAAGACGACCTTATGTTGGGCCAAACATGACTCACAGACATCGTCAGCAGCGCCTGCAATGGGCAGAGCAACATGTCAGATGGACTAGACTGCAGTGGAATGCTGTCCTATTCACAGACGAGAGCAGATTCAACATATCCTTTGCTGATGGACGTATGCGGATTTGGCGACGGTGTGGAGAGCGCTTTGCAGATTGCTGTGTTCGTCAGCACAACCGATTTGGAGGTGGCAGTATTCACATTTGGGGAGGATTCAGTTTTCACCATCGCTTGCCTCTTCACGTCTTCCGTGGAAATGTTAATACTGTGACATATCGACATGAGGTTCTGGATGCATTGGTTGCTTCTGCGTTCACAAATTATCCAGACTTGCAGCTTCTCAAGCAGGATAACGCACGTGCGCACACCGCATGCATTACGCAGCAATATCTACAGCAGCAGAACATTGTGATGATTGATTGGCCTGCCCTATCACCAGACATGTCCCCTATAGAACATGTGTGGGACGAGCTTGGACGCAGAGTCTACAGGCAGGGTTCTCCAGCTAATCTGCAACAGCTCGAAGCTGCTCTTACACGTGAATAGGACTTGATTCCCCGGAATTTCCTTCAGAGACTTGTGCGTTCCATGCGGAGCCGCTGCCAAGCTTGTTTGCAAGCACACGGTGAACATACCAGATACTGAGGATAGTGTGAATGAATTTTTTTATTGGTTGCATTTTTTTTTTCTCCCTTGCCTGCACAGAATGCAATGAATTTCATAACAATCAAATGTACAAATTAATGACCAGCATGGATTCATAGGAAAATGAATAAAGATTCCAAATATGTAAACTTGTAAACACTTATATTTACATTTCACACTCTGTTCCTGGATTATACAGGCGGTGCGTTTTTAATGTGTTTCAGTATATATGTCTAGGTATATATATCTATATATATATATATATATATATATATATATATATATATATATATATATATATATATATATATATATATATATATATATATATATATATATATATATATAAAAGAATTTGGCTCATACGTTTGCTTTCATACGAGGGTTGCTCAGAAAGTAATACCCTACATTTTTTTCTCATTCCATAATAAAGATAGCAAAGCGAAAATTTACAAGTAGCAACACTGATGTTTCCCGCGTACATGTGCTTAATTGCACGGTCGTCCAACAGATAGCGCCGCTGTAGTAGTCTGTGAAAATGGCGTCTGTGTACGACAAGCGTTACAAGCAATGAGCTGTAATTGAATTTTTGGTGGCGGAGAAAGAAAGTGTGGGGAATATTCACAAGCCTTTGTGTGCTGTGTATAGAAGTTGTGCAGTCGATAGAACGCTGGGTTCAGAGAGATAAGGCTTCAGGAAGTGGAGAGACGGAGCTGCAATTTCGGCCGCGGTCTGGGCGTCCTGCCACAGCCACCAGCCCAGACATGTTGCAGCGCGCCGATGCCATTATTCGTGAGGATCATCGCATCACAAGTCGACAATTTGCCATACAGCTTTCAGTCAGCAATGGAAGTGCGATGGCAATTATCGAAGGATGCACTGCGCGGGACAAGGTTTGAAGATGACGAGAGCGTGATTCGGGCAGTAAGAACATGGCTACGTGAACAGGAAACGAGCTGGTACAGGGAAGGCATGCATGCCCTAGTTTCGCGCTGGTGTAAGGCCGTAGAAGTGGACGGAGATTATGTGGAAAAATAGCACGTGTAAAGGATACATCCAGTTATACTATGCGTGAATGTCATACATTGTGAATAAATAGTTTCCGAGAAAAAAAAATGAGGGATATTACTTTCTGAGCAGCCCTCATACATATAAAAAACTGAATCGACTATGATTGTTTAGTTTTAAAACAACATGTAACAAATTTAATAATCAATTAGTATTAACAGTTTAAAATAAATAAAATGCTGGTGATTTTATATTGGAATCAAATTTTCTTTTCACTGAGATTTAGGGTGAGGATATATCAAAAGCCTTTTTTTGCTGGTGCCTTTTTACAAGCACTTAACTTTTATAAGGGAGTCCTGCAGCTGTCGTTCATCAATTCTGTGATGACGAAAACCTTCTCCACACTCTCTTCCACTGTAGGCGGTAAGGTGTATGTTTTTCCCTCACAATAGTGGCGTGAATACTACAAATCGTCTGATGGCTTGTAACAACGAACTTTAGGCAAATAGAAAGAAACAAATGCCTGCAAAGTACATTTGTTCACCGCAAACTAACAGGTCCATTGTCATGCGCTCCACCCACCAATTTTCCTCTCAGAAGAATTAAATTCCCGAGCACACAGTGTAACTCAGCGAATATGATGAAAATTCACCAATATCCTTCTGTGTGTTAATTAGGAAATTGCGGCTGGAGTGCGTGACTAATGATTTGCCTGAATAACAATTGAAAAAGGTACATAAATCTCACAAGATAATATGTTACACCTTAGGCACATATGATGTAATCATCACTCATTACTCATCATTACTCCCGTCGGAGGCTGGGGTCGCTCTGCTGTCGGGTTTCCCGCACGACTAGTCAGAAACAACACCAGCTCTGGCAGTAGTGGTTCATGCATATACTATTTTCGTATGTTGAGGTTGCCAGCCTTGTATATAACCACTTAGCAAGAAACCTGTAGAATGTACATTAGTAAATAAATTGTTTACATTTACCCCAAAATTTTGGGAATATACAATCTCCTTGCACAGATATAGACTGGACACAGCTCTGTATTAGAAGCTTCGAAATTACTTAGGTCTGGAAATTAGAGTTAATTTCTCTGACGGCGTGTGTTCTGCGAAATCCTGGCCAGGGAAAACTTTCGTTTAATTCCTCTATGACTTGGTCTGGGAAATTAGAGTTAATTCCCCTGACGGCGGATGTTCTGTGAAATCACCTGGGCCTGGGAAAACGTTTGCTAAATTCCTCTATGACTTGGTCTGGGAAATTAGAGTTAATTCCTCTGACGGCGGATGTTCTGCGAAATCTCTGGCCTGGGAAAACTTTTGTTTAATTCCTCTATGACTTGTGGTCAAATTTCTACGATTCCAGTCTTGTTAATTAAAGTCCTGGCCCCTTTAAGTTTCCAGTCTTGTATTAAAAATGCGGGTTTACTTGTGAACCCCAAAGTTGCTCAATACTCGATCTGTTACTTATAGTTGTGGAATTTCTAAGTCCAATGTCTCATTTTTCTTTCTGGCTTTTAGGAGTCGCTGATATGACATGTTCGCTGCAGTCTTTCTGTGTGTTCTGTGTCTGTGTTGTTATCAACTATATTCTCAGTTCTTGGGGATTTGGGTTAACACTTTCAAAAACATGCGTAGAATCGTCCAACAAAAACTACGCCAGATGCGGTATTCGTGGCTGAGTAATAAAGCAGATGAGCTCCAAGGCTTTGCTGACAGCCATGACTTGAAACATTTTTACCATGCACTCAACGCGGTCTATGGTCCAACATCATCAGGATCATTTCCCCATCTTAATGCAGATGGAAAAACACTAATTACAAACAAGGAAAAATTTCTCCAACGCTGGGTCGAACATTTTAATAATATTCTGAACCAGCCATCATCTATTAACGACGAAGCCATCATCCGCCTGCCCCAAATTCCTATAAATGAGGCACTAGATGATATACCAACTCTGGAGGAAACTCAAAAAGCGATTTGTCAACTTTCTAGTGGAAATGCCCCCGGCTCCATTTCAATTCCTGTTGAGGTCTATAAAGATGGCGGTACAGTTCTGATAGAGAAACTTCACATGATCCTCCAGCAAATGTGGCAGAGTGAAACTATCCCACACGATCTCAAAGATGCGGCAATTATACAACAATATAAACGTAACGGTAATCGCCAAGACTGTGACAATCATCGAGGCATCTCTCTATTATCAATCGCTGGGAAGATATTCGCCAGAATCCTTCTGAATCGCCTTACGGCTCATCTTGACAAAGGTCTTTTACCTGAAAGTCAGTGTGGATTCCGGAAAGAACGTGGAACCACCGATATGGTGTTCGCTGCAAAACAGCTACAAGAAAAATGCCAAGAACAGCACTGTGACCTGTACACAGCTTTCATCGACTTGAGAAAGGCATTCGACACGGTCAGTAGAGAGGGTCTATTGAAGATCATGGCAAAATACGGCTGCCCAAAGAAATTTATCACAATAGTGCAGCAACTGCATGATGGAATGCAGGCTAGAGTTCAGGAAAACGGTGAGCTATCGGAGCCTTTCCCCGTCTCAAATGGAGTTAAACAAGGGTGTGTACTTGCACCGACTCTGTTCAGTATCATGTTTTCTGCTATGCTGACTGATGCTTTCAGAGACGGGGACACAGGAATCGACATCAGATATCGTATTGATGGAAAATTGTTTAACCTTAGGAGGCTTCAAGCAAAAACCAAGGTCAAATCACACACCATCAGAGATCTTCTGTTTGCTGACGATTGCGCCCTCAATGCTGGCTTAGAGGCTGATCTGCAGCATAGCGTGGATAGATTCTCCGAAGCCTGTTCCAACTTTGGGTTTACCATCAACACGGAGAAAACATAAATCATGTACCAACCAGCTCCTGGCACAATTTATACAGAGCCAATCATCAAGGTAAATGGTGAGAAACTAAATGTTGTGAACAGATTCACATACCTTGGTAGCACACTATCCCAGAACATCGTCATTGATGATGAGGTGAACACCAGGATTTCCAAAGCCAGCAGCACATTTGGCAGACTATACACCAACGTTTGGCATCGAAGTGGCATTAGTCTACAGACAAAAGCTGAAGGTGTACAGAGCTGCGGTGCTTCCAATGCTGCTTTATGCATGTGAAATATGGACTGTATACAGGCGCCACGTAAAGAAGCTAAACCACTTCCATACAGTCTGTCTCAGGAAGGCAATGAACATCGAATGGCAAGACAAGATCCCGGATACCGCCGTTCTTGACAGAGCGGGTATCCCTAGCATTGATACTATTCTGATGCAGTCACAGATTCGCTGGGCAGGTCATCTAATCCGCATGCCAGACCAACGACTGCCAAAGATACTCTTTTATGGTGAGATGCAGAAGGTTAAACGCTCCCATGGTGGCCAAAAGAAGCGCTTCAAAGACACTTTTAAGGCTTCATTGAAAACCTTTGACATAAACCCAGACACATGGGAAGCTGCTGCGCAAGACCGAATTGCTTGGCGCACTTCTCTTCGGAAAGATGCAGCAGCATGCGAATCATCCAGAAGAGCAGCAGCGGAACAGCGCAGACAAGCTAGAAAAGACCGTGTAATAAAACCTTAACATGAAGCAAACATTCCCTGCCTACACTGTCCGAGATCTTTCCAGGCCCACATCGGGCTCGTCAGTCACCTTCGTACCGATAGACTAACCTAACATATACCTAATAATTGGATGAACAGAGTGGTCTTGATCACCCGTGATGGACGAACAACATTCTCATTTATTAGTGCAAATCACAGATTGCACTTCCGACTAGTGTGCCAACAAAATACATTGTATCTTTAAGCTCCTCACAATGAACTAATCCAATCGAATCTCGTTCAGCACTACGTGAGTGGGGGTGTTTCAAATTAAAAAAAATACCCTCACGTGTTTCAAAATATTAAATTTAATATCACGCGTGACCTCTTCAAGTCGTTGCGTCAGACTTCCGCCGGTTTATAGTGCACAACTCATAAACACCAGCTGTGAACTCATTTGATGTCCATATGCTACCTATCGCCAATATTGTTTCTCCAGACAGATTATCGTGATAATCACAAACAAGAATGGTCCCGTGAAACGATAAACGCATCTACCACCTGTGTAATCTGCCCACCTCAGACGGCTATCTCAGACAGAAAATATTGTCTTCTATAGATGATGATCGGGCGAGACTGTCTTTTCGTGATACGAATCTCGCTTGCTGACCGGTGATAATGACTGGGTATTGCTACTGTAATACCCCAGTTCACCTGGCAGAACATAATTAAGTCTGAAGAAGGGTAAACAAGATAAAGACAGTCCCATAGCAAATACTTCCGAAGAGGAGTGGAATGTTAGAGACTTTCCCCTACTAGATTCAGCATAGAGAGTAAATAATGGTGCATAAAATATGCCACATAATAATGAAGGGGGGGGGGGGGGAACAAATAAGAAAATATCACTCGCACGGGAATGTAATGCAATCCTGCCGGAGTGGACTTGGGATAGCACAACCGAATCGTCACACTCTCCATCTGCTTACCCTTATCGGGAGTTATACTCACAAATTGAAATAACACGCTTGGAGCACAGGATACGTCTAGCGTGAAGGTGACTGACCTATCAGTTCTCCTCTATAGCTACCATCTGAACTTTGTGGTTATAAGTAAAGCGAGAAGGTGACTGACCTATCAGTTCTCCTCTATAGCTACCATCTGAACTTTGTGGTTATAAGTATAGCGAGAAGGTGACTGACCTATCAGTTCTTTCTATAGCTACCATCTGAACTTTGTGGTTATAATTCTAGCGAGAAGGTGACTTACTTATCAGTTTCTCATCTATAGCTACCATCTGAACTTTGTGGTTATAAGTCTAGCGAGAAGGTGACTGACCTATCAGTTCTCATCTGTAGCTACCATCTGAACTTTGTGGTTATAAGTCTAGCGAGAAGGTGACTGACGTATCAGTTCTCCTCTATAGCTACCATCTGAACTTTGTGGTTATAAGTCTAGCGAGAAGGTGACTGACCTATCAGTTTTCATCTATAGCTACCATCTGAACTTTGTGGCTATAAGTCTAGCAAGAAGGTGACTGACCTATCAGTTCTCATCTATAGCTACTATCTGAACTTTGTGGTTATAAGTCTAGCGAGAAGGTGACTATCCTATCAGTTCTCATCTATAGCTACCATCTGAACTTTGTGGTTATAAGTCTAGCGAGAAGGTGACTGACCTATCAGTTCTCATCTATAGCTACCATCTGAACTTTGTGGTTATAAGTCTAGCAAGAAGGTGACTGACCTATCAGTTCTCATCTATAGCTACCATCTGAACTTTGTGGTTATATGTCTAGCGAGAAGATGACTGACCTATCAGTTCTCATCTATTGCTACCACCTGAACTTTGTGGTTATAAGTCTAGCGAGAAGGTGACTGACCTATCAGTTCTCATCTATTGCTACTGTTACGGTAGTTTTATTGATGGCATCTGCTAGAAATTGGCAGTGCGCATGATTAGGGTCAATGGAATTAATATAAATTGATCTTTATACTTTAAGTGGTTATGAACGCGAAATGCACGGTCAAGTCGTGACGTGTAAGCGTCGATATGGTCACGCTCGGTGACTAGGTTACCGTACCCTTTTTGTATTGACCGTCAAGTAGTGAAGACGGATATTTTCTTACTCTTCCAAGGTTGTGCATGATGCTACTGCACATATATATATATATATATTTTAGTCAAGTACGGACACGGGTCAGTCCATGGTAATTAATGAAGAGATAAATGATTAAGTAGTTGCTTCAGTCTCGTCAAGACACATGCGCTCACTACCGGTTGTCTGAAACCCAGCAGCGCGAGTATATAGCCATGATGTTCGTTTGACAGTTTGTTCAAGTACGACATGGACCCATAATAGGATGTTAGCAAGTATTTAATTTATCACGTATGCTTACTATGAACTACATTAACTAATATCGTCAAGTATGTTTGTCTTACGTAAATAAACTGTTTTTCCTCGTGGACTCAAATAAGATGGACTTATCAAATTAATCATTGAGAGATTCACTTGTTGGCTACACTTACCACGCATTCGCATATCAGATAATTAAAGCACGATTGTTACTAATGAATGAGAACCAGAACACTCAAGTCATGGACATAGATTATAAACATTCTTTATTAAATCAATATTCAACGGCCTTCAGCAACTTCCATGATATTCTGATCACAGACCATATGCTAACCGGATCGTCTGTATCAGAGAACTGGTAGGCCAAGTTCGGGGATACGAAAATCTTCTCCTTTATCAGGTTAGAGATCACTGGGCGCAAAAAGATAAGTGAATATTGAAACCTTTGTCGGTTCATCAATACTAGGTGTAGTCCACTTCATTTTATTCGGGCTACTTATCTGCAATTCATTGTTCTATGTTTTATTCGTCATTGATTGTCTATTCGTTATTTGTTTAATCGGGCGGTTGGATTCGGGAGTTTTTAGATCGACTAATACCTCTTTCCAGATGGTCAGTAGATCTAAAAACCGTTCTGATAGGGATTAGTGGGGTAACTGCATTTGCAAAGCATCTGTTGAGATTTGCCGACAGCATACTGCGTTTGCTCCTGAAGTTATTCGACCTTAGATGTTTTAGTTGTAAAGTAATGTTATATTTGTAGTAATTTCGCTGTATTGAGTTTCATTTTATTCATTTCGTAACTTGTTCGCAAACTATCCTGTTCATTCTCATTTGCCTATCATTTATTTTATAACTGTAAAATATTTGTCAGTTATGAGTCCTGTGACGTCATCATTTAACGTGTATGTGTAGTAACCTAGATTTAGTTTTTCTTCTTAGCATGTACTTCCGATTTTTGCTTGTTTCAATATAATCATTTTTTTCGTTTGCATTTGTCAATTGTGATGTGCTAATGTCTTGTAACATTTTAGTTGATTAATTGTCTTGTAATTATTAACTTATAAATTGAGTATGTAATAATAATAGTGTAAATTAATTAGGTAATAATACAATATAAATCTTTTAATTAATTTTCAAAAAGAAAATGGACTTGATGAATTAATTGCAACAATTTGCAGTATTAGTCCAATTCACGATTGCTTATGCACTTTATGCATCATGACTAGGGCATGATAGCATTATATATGGATAAATACTTATAAAGTAAGGGTTTGCCTTGAATATAATAGGCATAATGTATAATACTTGGTACATTAATCTATTCATAATACTACGTTGGCCACTGGGCACACATAGGTAATTGATGGTAATATATATTGTTGATTAATACAGATAGTTGATTAAATAAATAGATTATTAAATTACAAAATGCTTACGTTAGACCATTTTGTTAAAATCGGTAAAGATTTTGGAAAACGAGGAGAAGTTCTAGAAGCATATGCAGTGGCGGAATTTGAGAAATATGAGGCAAAGGAACTTGAGAGAAGAGCTGAATTGAAGCGCGAAGAAGAAGAACAGAAAGCCATAGCTAAACAGGAGGAACTTGAGAGAAAAGCTGAATTGAAGCGTCAAGAAGAAGAACTTGAGGCAAAAGAAGCAAGAAGGATAGCAGAACTTGAGGCAAAAGAAGCAAAAAGGATAGCAAAACAGGAAAGGGAAGAGATTGAAAAAGAGAACAGAATAAGAGAAATGGAGGAAAATAAAAGGAAGCAAGATGAAATTGTACGGCAACAAGAAATGGAATTACAACGTCTTAAGTTGGAAACAGCAAAATTACAGGCACAAACTGCTACTGTTAGCCATAGTGATAATTCCCAAAATATGACTGCACCTAACCAAACTAGAAGCAATTATCACTTCAAATTATCGACATTCAGATTGAGTGTTGGTGATCGATTTCATTTGGACGAGGAGGGATGTAGGATTAAATTTAAAACTCTACTGCCAGAATCAAATATAGACTTTACAGGGTTCGTTGCGAATATACGCAATACATTCAACAGATGGGTCGAACTTGCTGGTGTGGAAAAATCTTATGACAAGTTGGTTGATTTAATCCTTAGGGATAAGGTCTTATCTTCTGTAAGTTCACCATTCTTTTCGTTCTTACAGGAACGTAAACCTTCGACTTTAGAGGAGCTAGAAAAAATGGCATTAAATTACTGCACTGCTCATCCCAATAGTAGCATATCCAATACACAAGTAAGGGAACCACTTCCAGTTGCCTCCAACATGGCATATCATGGTTTTGAAAGATCAAGAGCTCAGAGCCTTTAGATATAACAATGGTTATCAAAACAAATCAAATTGAAATAAATCATTTAATGGTAATGCCAACCATAATAATAACAAGTGGCATAATAATGGTAATAACAATTACAGACCAAGAAATAAGAGTTTTAATGGCAGAGGTAATAATAATACTAATGATCATTCAGGTAGTCATAACAGACAACGTCCTACCTCCAGAAATCAAAATAGATTTGATCATACTGCAGGGGCAGCATTGACTAACAATGCAACCCCAATTGTTCATAATAGTGATATTCCAACGCATTCATCTTCGTCATGTTGTGTTATTGATAATAATGTGGCAAATGTTTGTCCACAATGCCATTCTATTTTTCAGAAGTCCAGCCAATTGCCTATGAGAATTACACAGACTATTCCTGCAATTAGTCTCACTGCAAATGATGGAACTGGGACACTGATTTTTAATAAAGGACTGTTCAATGGAAACATAATTTCAGTTTTAAGAGACTCCGGTTCAGAGTTCAACTGCTGATTTAACAGTCGGACGTATCCACGGCAGCAAGGACTGCACACCTGAGGAGATCTCAGAATGGGAAAATAAATATTTGCAACCTTATTGCATTACGGACAATGTCATTGCTATGACTCAATTACATGCCAATAAATTGAATGCATGCGGCACAGCCGTTTCCAATTTTGGTCTTTGTACCATCTTTGAAACAGAGGAGGATAATGATACCTATTTATTTAAAAATAATGAGGACGATATTAAATTCTCAACACATCCTGTGGATGTTAAGAAATCATTCCGGGGGAGATATACATTCTCTCGAAAGAATAATACTGCCGATTCGGGCAATAAGTCCTGGCGACAAGATCTCGGTGAGACGGATCTTAAGAAAACTGTTGAGGTGATCAACAGTAAAGATGGCTCCACTAGAAATAGAAATACTCTCAAGGTTAACATGAACCTAGATAATAAGATTAAAACAAATCAATCTCGTATCAAAGTATTACCTTTGCCTAACAGGCAGTTCTATACGACATGCATGAAATCTACTGCCGTATATAATTATAGGTATCATCCTAAGTTCAATCAGGATAATCATCATCAGTTGCCATCTCCACAACGAAGGTTGGCTGCAATGGATCTCCAACGACTTCTGTCTCTTGTCTTGGTGGTGCACTCTGATAGACTCTTTCCTGTCCATCTTTTGATGTTATCTTCCCACTTATAGCGCTGTCTTCCCCTTGCACGTTTGCCTTCAACTCTCCCTTCTGTTATGGTCTTCTGAAAGGTGTTATGCCTTTTTATGTGGCCAAAGTATTTTAGCTGCCGAACTTTGACCTCCCTCATTAGTTCTCTTTTCATACCTAGATTTTCTAGGACCTCCTTATTTGTTTTCATCTCTTTCCATGAGATACGCCCCATTCTTCTATATATCCACATTTCAAGAGCCTCAATTCTTTCTTCCAAATGCTTATTCATCGTCCATGTTTCTGCACCATACAGAAATGCAGAATATATATAACACTTTATGATTCTCAGTTTTAATTTGTGAGATAACTGTTTGGATGTCAGTATATGTTTCATGTTGTTGAATGTAGCTTTGGCCATTCCTATTCTCTTCTTGATTTCTGTTTCACATCTACCATCTTCTGTTATTATATGATCAAGATATACGTAGCTCTTGACGTGTTCCAGGATTTTCCCATTTACGCTTATCTTTAATGTGGGTTTATCGTCTGTTTTGCTAATTATCATAGTTTTTGTTTTCTCAATATTAATGTCGAGTCCATATTCATGACTTATACTGTTCACTTGCTTCACTAGTTCTTGTAACTCCTGTTCGCTTTCAGCTAACAACACGGTATCATCTGCATATCTAAGGTTGTTTATTGACCTTCCACTGATGTTCAGTCCTGGTATTTCCTGTATCTGTTTGAAAATTTTTTCAGTGTATAAATTAAATAGGCAGGGGGACAGCACACAACCTTGTCTGACACCTCTTTTTATGTCTATGTATGGTGAATAATTCCTTCCCGATCTTACTGTGGCAGTTTGCTCCCAATAAAGGTTACTGAGTATTCTTATATCCTTTCCATCAATACCTATGTCCTCGAGGCATTCAATTATTTTCTCATGATGGACTCTGTCAAAAGCCTTCTTATAGTCAATGAAGCACATATACATACTTTTTTGGACCTCTGTATATTTTTCTGCTAATATTCTTAGGCAAAATATTGCCTCTCTTGTTCCAATGTTCCGTCTAAAACCAAACTGTTCTTCTTGGATTTCGCTGTCTACTTTACTTTTTATTCTTTCCTGTATGATTTTGAGCAGTATCTTAATTGCATGACTCATCAGGCTGATTGTTCTGAAGTCTGAACATTCTGTTGCATTTGGTTTTTTGGGCAATGTTATGAAAACTGATGTCTTCATGTCGTGTGGTATATATCCTGTATTGTATATATCGTTGCATATTTCTGTGATTGTATCTATACCAAAGCTCTCCGGAGCTTCTATCATTTCAATTTTTATGTTATCCATGCCTGCTGATTTTCCTTTTTGTATCATATGAATGGCATTCTGTACTTCTGATCTGAGAATGTTTGGGCCTTCATTAGAATCTGGTGATTGTTTTTTACCTCTGTTGTCCTCGAATAGTTCTTTTACGTATTCTGCCCATCTGTTTGATATGTCTTTCTCATCAAGTAATATTACACCATTTTTGTTCTTGATACAGCTTCCTCTTTGTGCAAACCGCGACCGATTTGATAATTTCTTTATTTCTTCATGCATATCTCTTGTCATGTGCTTTGCTTCCAAGTCTTCTATTTCCTTGCATTTTGTTTCTATCCACCGTTCTTTTGCTTCTCTACACATAGTACGTATGTCACTGTCTATTGTTTTATATTCTGGAGTGTTTTTTGCTTTCTTTCTTTCTGCCATTTTATTCAAGATGTCATCTGTCATCCAAATTTGATTTTTCTTAGACTCCTTTTTAGGTAAATTTGCATTTGCTGATTGTATGCTTGTTTTTAAGCATTCCCATTTTGCGGTTGCTTTTTCTTCTGGGTTTTCTCTTCTATACTACTCCATGCTTTCTGTCAATAACTATTGATATTTATTTTTGACATCGATTAAATATTTCTGTTTTATATCTGGTTGTTTCAGCGCTGATATTTCTATCTGGGGTTCCTCCTGTCTTCTGTTTCCTGCTCTTTTCAGCTTTATATTTACTTTGATGGCGACTGGATTGTGATCTGAATTTATGTCAGGATGTGTCTTTGCACTTGTGACACTGTTCTTAAAATAAAAGTACCACGTGTAGGAAAAAAGGAAAGGTCAATTCTTCTTCTATGACTAGCAATACATATCTTCATTGTTCACAGTTTCGTGACAATAAGACTACATATATTGGAAAAGGTGCATATTCTCGCACCATTCTAGTGCGTAATCTGCCACAGGAAACTACCTGGCAGACACTCGGTAATTTTTTTCAATATACAGCAAAAGTGAAGTTTGTTCGTCTTCTGCCATCATTCAATGGGCAGAATAGTGAGGCGTTGGTTACCTTCTGTAACAATAGAGACGCTCGTTTGGTTATGGAGCGTGACAATGGTGTGTATTTTCACCACCATTCTCTGAGGTTGAAATTAGTACCTGATTCTGTGTCACACAGATAACATGTTGCAATAACACTGTTTATCTCATGTCTTTGATGACTCAGAAGAGTCAGTCATCATTCCTTTTCTTTTCTATTCATCTATTCTTACATAGGTTGATTAGTATGAACTTTTCTTTTCTATAACATTTCGTTATCTTGTCTACAATGATACTTTGTCTTTTTGTCTGTATGTTATTTTCGCATGCCTACATTAGACAGTAATCTCGTTGATTGTCCTACTCATGTCCAGCCAATGCAGCATGAGTTAGTATCTTGTCTTCACTATTGCAAAAAGACAAACCAAATAAAATTACGTGGACAACAGACTGTGACAGAACATTTAATAACATTTTGACAATCTTCTCTAGGCCACCAATTTTACGGTTGCCAGATATTCACAAAAAGTTCTTTCTTCGAACAGATGCCAGTGATTACGGTATCGAAGCCATCTGACTTTATCATTGAAGCTATACCCGGAAAAGAAAACATTCTAGCGGATGCTCTTTCCAGACACCCAACGGAAGTCGAAGACGAATTGTCTACAAGTTAAAAGATTAACGGCTAAACAAGAGCGACTTTGGAACTCTAACTGATTCCTGCTACAAAATTGATACGAACCACTTCTATATGGAAAGACGTTACAAATAATTCGAAATCAATCATTCAAGGTATTCAATTTTCAAAAAGGAAATTCGTTATAGCAAGAAACAAATTTCGATGGTATGATTCTAACGTTTGGACTTTGGTTAGTGTCCAATCGTTTTCTAACTCAATACGATATGGTCTTGAATACGATATGAATCCAAGCTGGACATATAACGTTTGGTTACAGAAATTGACTAACTCAAAACGATCCAGTTTATATTCAATCAAGAACGAAGTTTAGTTGAACAGTATTAAATTTCTAATGACCTTTCCACGGATTCACAATGGACATAACGACGGATGGATCATCACATCCGACATTAAGTTTAATATTTATTAAATTAATGAAGAGTATAATAAAAATTGAAGTGTGATTAAAAATAATGAGAAAAAATATAAAAAGAGAAGAAAATATGTCAAAGAAAGAAATGATGAAAAAGAAAAAATCACACAAGCAAATACTCTAAATATTTTATGTATAAATGAGATAGCTTTAGTTAAGATGTTCACATGAAATTTATTAATATGTTATTTTCTTTAATTATATCATTAAGTTAATTATGTTGTAATTACATGACACTAAAAATTCATTGTAAACACACATAACTAAACTAATTTATATTTTATTTTCTCTTTCTTTACTTTATTTGTCCTTACTTCTTATGTCTTTATTATGACATTATCTATTAGTTTCCTTAATTAGATGTTAATTATTTAATACATTACATACTTACTATCACAAATTAGTTTAATTTTAATTAGTTAGAATAATTTTCTCTACTTAACACTTCATTACTCACTCACAACAGTCTTCAATAGTTCAATAGCTAATTATTAGCGACAGCTGACATACCTTTGTTTAATATAATAATGTTATATGACTTATGTATTATCGACATGACCACGACACTGTTCCAGACAAGAACATCCTATGCCATATGTCGGGTTTTTATTAAATTTTTCATATAATTGAGTAAGACAGTAACAAAATCTATCTAATAGATTTTTTTTCCCCACGGCGGAAAGGGAATATTGTTACGGTAGTTTTATTGATGGCGTCTGCTAGAAATTGGCAGTGCGCATGATTAGGGTCAATGGAATTAATATAAATTGATCTTTATACTTTACGTGGTTATGAACGCGAAATGCACGGTCAAGTCGTGACGTGTAAGCGTCGATATGGTCACGCTCGGTGACTAGGTTACTGTACCCTTTTTGTATTGACCGTCAAGTAGTGAAGACGGATATTTTCTTACTCTTCCAAGGTTGTGCATGATGCTACTGCACATATATATATATTTTAGTCAAGTACGGACACGGGTCAGTCCATGGTAATTAATGAAGCGATAAATGATTAAGTAGTTGATTCAGTCTCGTCAAGACACATGCGCTCACTACCGGTTGTCTGAAACCCAGCAGCGCGAGTATATAGCCATGATGTTCGTTTGACAGTTTGTTCAAGTACGACATGGACCCATAATAGGATATTTGCAAGTATTTAATTTATCACGTATGCTTACTATGAACTACATTAACTAATATCGTCAAGTATGTTTGTCTTACGTAAATAAACTGTTTTTCCTCGTGGACTCAAATAAGATGGACTTATCAAATTAATCATTGAGAGATTCACTTGTTGGCTACACTTACCACGCATTCGCATATCAGATAATTAAAGCACGATTGTTACTAATGAATGAAAACCAGAACACTCAAGTCATGGACATAGATTATAAACATTCTTTATTAAATCAATATTCAACGGCCTTCAGCAACTTCCATGATATTCTGATCACAGACCACATGCTAACCGGATCGTCTGTATCAGCTACCATCTGAACTTTGTGTTATAGGTCTAGCGAGAAGATGACTGACCTATCAGTTCTCATCTATAGCTACCATCTGAACTCTGTGGTTATAAATCTAGCGAGAAGGTGACTTACCTATCAGTTCTCATCTATAGCTACCATCTGAACTTTGTCGTTATAAGTCTAGCGAGAAGGTGACTGACCTATCTGTTCTCATCTATAGCTACCATCTGAAGTTTGTGGTTACAAGTCTAACGAGAAAGTGATTGACCTATCAGTTCTCATCTATTGCTACCATCTGAACTTTGTAGTTATAAGTATAGCGAAAAGGTGACTGACCTATCAGTTCTCATCTATAGCTACCATCTGAACTTTTTGGTTATAAGTCTAACGAGAAGGTGACTGACCTATCAGTTCTCATCTATAGCTACCATCTGAACTTTGTGGTTATATGTCTAGCGAGAAGGTGACTAACCTATCAGTTCTCATCTATAGCTACCATCTGAACTTTTTTGGTTATAGTCTAGCGAGAAGGTGACTGACCTATCAGTTCTCATCTATAGCTACCATCTGAACTTTGTGGTTATAAGTCTAGCGAAAAGGTGCCTGGCCTATCAGTTCTCATCTATAGCTACCATCTGAACTTTGTGGTTATAAGTCTAGCGAGAAGGTGACTTACCTATCAGTTCTCATCTATAGCTACCATCTGAACTTTGTGGTTATAAGTCTAGCAAGAAGGTGACTGACCTATCAGTTCTCATCTATAGCTACCATCTGAACTTTGTGGTTATAAGTCTAGCGAGAAGGTGACTGACCTATCAGTTCTCATCTATAGCTACCATCTGAACTTTGAAGTTATAAGTCTAGCGAGAAGGTGACTGACCTATCAGTTCTCATCTATAGCTACCATCTGAACTTTGTGGTTATAAGTCTACCGAGAAGGTGACTGACCTATCAGTTCTCATCTATAGCTACCATCTGAACTTTGTAGTTATAAGTCTAGCGAGAAGGTGACTAACCTATCAGTTCTCATCTATAGCTACCATCTGAATTTTGTGGTTATAAGTCTAGCGAGAAGGTGACTGACCTATCAGTTCTCATCTATAGCTACCATCTGAAGTTTCTGGTTATAAGTCTAGCGAGAATTTGACTTACCTATCAGTTCTCATCTATAGCTACCATCTGAACTTTGTGGTTATAAGTCTTGCGAGAAGGTGACTGACCTATCAGTTCTCATCTATAGCTACCATCTGAACTTTGTGGTTACAAGTCTAACGAGAAGGTGACTGACCTATCAGTTCTCATCTATAGCTACCATCTGAACTTTGTAGTTATAAGTCTAGCGAGAAGGTGACTGACCTATCAGTTCTCACCTATAGCTGTCATCTGAACTTTGTGGTTACAAGTCTAACAAGAAAATGACTGACCTATCAGTTCTCCTCTATAACTACCATCTGAACTGTGTGGTTATAAGTCTAGCGAGAAGGAGACTGACCTATCAGTTCTCATCTATAGCTATCATCTGAACGTTGTGGTTATACGTCTAACAAGAAGGTGACTGACCTATCAGTTCTCCTCTATAGCTACCATCTGAACTTTGTGGTTATACGTCTAGCGAGAAGGAGACTGACCTATCAGTTCTCCTCTATAGCTACCATCTGAACTATGTTTTTATAAGTCTAGCGAGAAGGAGACTGACCTATCAGTTCTCATCTATAGCTATCATCTGAACTTTGTGGTTACAAGTATAACAAGAAGGTGACTGACCTATCAGTTCTCCTCTATAGCTAGCGTCTGAACTTTGTGGTTATAAGTCTAGCAAAAAGGTGCCTGGCCTATCAGTTCTCATCTATAGCTACCATCTGAACTTTTTGGTTATAAGTCTAGCGAAAAGGTGACTGACCTATCAGTTCTCATCTATAGCTACCTTCTGAACTTTGTGGTTATAAGTCTAGCTAAAAGGTGACTGACTTATCAGTTCTCATCTATAGCTACCATCTGAACTTTGTGGTTATAAGTCTAGCGAGAAGGTGACTTACTTATCAGTTCTCATCTATAGCTATCATCTGAACTTTGTGGTTATAAGTCTAACGAGAAGGTGACTGACCAATCAGTTCTCATCTATAGCTACCATCTGAACTTTGTGGTTATAAGTCTAGCGAGAAGGTGACTAACCTATCAGTTCTCATCTATAGCTACCATCTGAACTTTGTGGTTATAAGTCTAGCGATAAGGTGATTTACCTATCAGTTCTCATCTATAGCTACCATCTGAACTTTGTGGTTATAAGTCTAGGAGAAGGTGACTTACCTATCAGTTCTCATCTATAGCTACCATCTGAACTTTGTGGTGAACTACTTGACTTGTCTTGTGCCATCCCTACTGATAGTTCACCAGTTCTCTTCTCTGATTCTGGAGAACTAAATGTTCGGTGTAACCTCTATTACGCCACAACTAGTTATTATGTAACTTCAATATCGCCACAATTGAATGTTCGTATACTGTTAATGTGTCAGCATACTGTTTATAGGGACTGAATTTTGTATACATCTCAGTAGACTGTTTATATGGTCTGTTTCTATATCATCAGATTGTTTATATGGCATGGTGGTATTCACTGTTTGTATGTTCTGTTTGTATGGACTGTTTGTATAGTCTGTTTGTATGGACTGTTTGTATTGACTGTATTCAAGGTAAATGTCAGCATACTGTTTATGTACTCTTTCTATATCATCTAACTGTTTATATACATGAAACTTTGCCGGCCATGGTCATTTGAACACACACAGGCGCTGGGCGCTGGAAATCGTTGACTTCTTCTTGGCGTGTACGTTAGTATTATCAACTGTGACGGGACTAGATGGGTCCGACAATGTTGCCCCGATGAATGGAAGGCACGGCAACCGCAACTAAACAATGGCGAGTTGCAATAGGCAGTGGGTAAGTAATCCACGGTAATCACCTTGTAGGCTGAACGCGGACAGAACGATTGGTCTGCCGTGTGATCTTTGTTAACTGAAGGTAAATGTAGCGAGGACAGTAGTGATCCTCAGGGCATGTTAGTATAAATGCCCAGTATATGTTTCTGTAGGAATGCTTAGGGCTAGGGCCCGACAATAGAGCACAGTGACAAGTTGACCAGCTCTGAAATATACAAGTCAAAAAAATATTTACAACCAGTATACATCCATCTCTAACAAAACACGTTCTTTCACTTGATAAAACACGCACCTCCCCCTCCTCCCCCCTTTTCGTCTCTGGATGTACTATTCACGCATGTAACCCAGCCATGCGTAAACGCTCTCTAAGCGCGCGAGTCTACTTGACCCTCGCGTCTACACACAGACACACACCAATATTTTAGGCAACCCACGGTTAACCATTCAAACACGAATTGATAAATAAAAGTGGCCCTGGGATAATTAGCTAATAGGGACTACACTGGGAGCGTTATAAAATTAACGTGTGCTGATACATAATAGTATCAAAAAATAAAAACAAAAACTCTATACAAAATTAATTGTACACATGTCCACCTGGGAAACCAACGTGAAAAAAATGATACACATCTGGCTCCCTCTTCTGTCTGATAAAATTCCCCGCTTTTGGCGTTACTCTTAGTGGAGTTAAATTTAGTAGAGTGCTAAATAAAATCTTAGTTACCAGGTCACCCAAAATTTACTTTACTGTAAGAACTAATATATATTAAAGATAAAGTAAAAGTAACACGGGCCTTGACTCTGTATTGTTTAAGCTAGAAACCCAATAAGTTAACTTAGAAAAAAAGGAGGCGTACTAGCCAAGCAAGGCAAAAATATCCACACTACACGGTTATAAGCTCTCAACTGAATAACACGTAAGTAGGTAGCAAAAGATCCTCTTGAGACGACTGGTAAAGAGAATAAAGGAAGTCTGCTTAACCCCCAGAGGCTCAAGAGCTTCTATAATTGAACGCTAAATTTTATACTTAACTCATCTTTCTAAGACTGAATACAAATTTTAGAATGTAACTTTCTATAAAAATCTGAAGGACGTTCATTTGCTTATGAAATAACCCATATTTGACCAAGTGGGAATTAATACTTGTTTTATTATAAAACTATTACACACTTATGTATGCTGTGTCATATATGGGCCGCTAGGCCTTAAGGAGTTAAATAGCATGAAAAATTGGCAGGTGCTCGGCCAGCGTTCCTCAGTCACGCTCGAGATGAAACAGACAGACGTAAGACTTACGAGAGAGAGAACGTCTTGGGTCGCCGCGAGAGACGAGGAAATCGACGTAACGTTTGCCTGTTTTCCGCCGTTCTACGAGCGACCTTCGATCACGACAAACGCTGATGACGGCAAAAATAAAAGGACAGAGAGTTCTCCGTGTAGACGAGGGACTCAGTACTCAAAAGAACACTGAAACTAGCCGCTCGCTAAATAAAAGACTTTTTGGCAAAATGCCGCTTAGCTCGTGCAAGGAAGTGGACCTAGCTTGGCCTCACGAGACTGACAGAATCAAAGAGAGAATCTAAGCTATTAGAGCAAAAATGACAGAACAGTGGGCGTAGACACAATTAGAAAGAAAACACCGCAGACCACTCAGATTAAAGAGGCAGACATGTTAATGAATCTGTCCCGCCTAAATGTAGCCGATGATAACTTTATTATACACATAAAACAGATCAAGTGATAATATGCATCCTTGTAAAATCAAATGTCTTTTGATCTTTATGGGTTTATTGAGAAGACTAGTAGCTGTTCTAGAAGTTATAAAAGATGTTTCGAAGAAGCATGCGCCATTAGCTGTCAGTTTTAATAGAACTTTTTTTACTAGTCTCAAACCTTCTCTCACACAAGCGCCAGTGGACAAAAGGTCAGAATGCGATGTAGTGTTGGATAGGACACACATTTAGGAAACATACTGAAGCCTTACAAGGCAGTCCTTGTTCTGGAATCCACAGGGTAAGAGAGGTAGAGGGAAAATGAATAATAGAAGGGAATTGAAGTGGGGAGGCATGAAAGGGATAAAGCAGACGGGGAACCCTTTTAAATGAGTGGCACAGAACAAGATGGCTTAGCATAAAGGCCTAAGCGCCGTAGGAAGCTAAAGGTATATGATGATGACAGTTCGATACCGGAAAGCAATCTAAATCATACACGCCATTTTAAGATCTTATTGGTTTACGCTACGTTTGACAGACCTGGTGGTACCCCTAGCCATTTCCTCATGAACTTGTTGACCTTCTGCTCTATAGCTTCCACTGTACTTGTACTTATTTCATATATAAGCACTGGCCACAGCAACTTAGGTATCAACATGAACTGGAGGCACCACAGTTTGAACTTTCCTAGGAGTCTGCTATGGTCTATGATCTGTAGTCCTCTGTCTGCCATTTCTATTGTCTGTTGATCTGCCTTTGAGTCAGCTTAATATATAACTAGAGAACATTTCATAATTTTGTCAACAACAACAACAAAATCGGCATGAATATTTTTGAAACACCCGCCCTGAACAGATAGAAAGAAATGTGCGTTATTTCAATTAAATTGCACATAGTTTCCACGCCGTAGTGCACCTGTTGTCCGCAGTTTCCCGAAAATGCGTCATTAAAAGATTTCAAGTTGGTAGGAATTAGTTGCGGACGGGACAGTAAGTTATTGTCATTGTTAATCAGAATCGACCTCACTGCACTCCGGGCAAACCCACAGGGGCTCAGTCTCCCTCAGTAAATGTCGAAGAGTATGAATGCTAATTGTACCTGTAGCACGCTGGTTGTACATACGACGGATGCATCCTCTCTCACGTCCATCTCTGCTAGTCCCACGTTTGATGCCAAACTCCAACAGTCTCAGCCTTGTTCATTCATCCATAGCAATGTCATTATCCAGCAGGAGATCATTAATTGCCCTCAGTATCTCTCCCTTATCCATGTCCAGTGTCCCCACTATGAGTGCCTGTAGAGCCCTTTTCGTAGGCCGCAACAGTCTTTTACAGATGATGGTAGTCTCATATTTATTAATATGTGGTCCTACCTCTGTAATAGACTTTACGCACCAACTTACATGATAGTAAGTATTTTTGGTGAGTTTGATTTTCGTAGCGCACGATTGTGCACGAATGCGAGTATGGGTTATCTAGCCCGCACGTGTTGCCAAACTTCAGTTGACGTCATATGTGGGCTTATGAAGCTAGGATCCCAAGATCGGCTCATGAATCTTTGGGAGTTCGAAAGCCGTGTTTCGGGAGTAATTCTTCGTTGTGTGACCGTCCATCTATTGATAAGATGAGGACCATGGTCAACTTTGTACCGGTGATTTCTCGGGAGGAGAATTGCAAGTAATATGTATAAATTATTATAATTTTTCTTCAATGTAAACGTCTAGTTGGACCAATGACCTATTGGTTCCAAAATGGAGTCATACTATGAACATGTAATGTAATTTTAAATCCGACATACTCCTGGGAATAGGATTGTCTGGGATCATCATGAAGTATTTAATGATTGATTCATTCTTCGGCCGCTTGGAATAGTTTCAGCGTAGAGCAGAGGTGAATCAAGTATTTATTATATCTAGCTCTTATGCCACGAAGGTCGTTGGCAGGAATATATATTATTGGTATGATAAAATGAGCGACTACGAGGTCAGAATCCGAAGGAAGATATGACCAATCATAACCTGTAAATGTATGGGAACCATCATGAGAATCGCATTGTACTTTCAAGGTCAGAGGAAACTGAAAGATGACATATAGTATCTAACTGCCTCTCTTATCAAGTATATGCCCAGTTATAAGGTATTAGTACTATTCCGATGTTATCAGAGGACTTTAGTATATAAGAAGGAACTAATTGCTTATTGAAAATATGAACTCTACATTATGTGCTGTGATATGGAAAGTTAATCGTTCGTCATCCTCATCAACAAGTTTGTCTCGTCAACTGTGTAATGTCTATTAAAAGTGAATGAACTGTGGACCGTCTTGGCATTGATTCATATGCCTCTTGTTACAAGTTTAGGTTGAATTATTACTACATTGATTATATTGGACCCATTCGCGTTATGGTCTATAGTAACAGACTCAACACCCTCAAAATTAACCCTAACAGAAATGGTGGTTCAGTGTGCTCTGAAAATATCCAGTTTTCAGTAGCGGAATCAAACTCAAGTCTAAATTCAAACTCGGTTGAATAGAAGTATGCTATCTTTCAAGGCGACAACATCCTGGACTTTGCAGCAATTTTAACGGTCATCCTAGGTCAAGGACAACCCAGGGACTTTAACTTTCAAGTTTCAACATTGGACTCTGGCATTACATTACTTTAAGTAGATGGCTCAAACATGCAGTCCCGGATGCGAGGGATATCTTTTTTGTTATCGGTTGAGATAAGTAAAAACGTCGTGTTTATTTCACCGTTTTACGTTTAGCTGTGCCTTGGCTTAGTAATATGTCCACTACTTTTTTATTCATGTTTCATGTTCCATGTTCTATGTGTTTAAGTGTGAGGTTGAGCAGGAGACTTATGACGGGTATATACCAGTTTCACCACAGGTCCGTCGTAAGTGTTCTATAGGAATTTTTTTTGCAGACTTCCCTCAGTGGAATGTTCCTACGCGTGAGCGTAGAAGGATTTTAGGTCCACTGTGTCTGGTGGTCTGTGACACCTGACTGTTTAGCTGTAGTGTCAAGTCTTTAATTGTAGTTTTCGTAGTTATTTTTATTCGTACCTTAGTTTTATGATGTATTTTGTTTGTACACTACGTCATTCTCACCTGACTTTCGTTCAGTTTTTTACACCATTGATGTCTATACACTGTATTGTTAATTGTCTTGTGTAAGTTTTTATCGCATATTTCATTGCATTCTTTGCAACATTATTTCTTCATTTTTCAATTTTTATTTTGGTTGATTTATGCGAACGTTTTCAGTCGTTTATTATATCTCGTCTTGTCAGTATTGTTTCTATTGTCTATCACGTTGTTGTTTTCATAATATTTCATTACATAAATTACTGTATTGATTATTAATATATATATTTGACAATTATATGATAACAATAATTTACCGTTCTAGGACAGGAACGAAGACCACTTGGTATAGTAACACTTTTAAGTAGAATTATTGCAGAATAATATTGAATAATGTCTACCTTAGATTATTTTATTAAGCAGGCTAAGGCGCTTAATATATCTCCTGAAGAGATTAGAACATTTGCTATGGCGGAATATAAAGAATCTCAGAGGCTAGAATCTCAAAGATTAGAAGCTGAGAAATTAAGATTAGAAAATTTGAAATTTGAGGCTGAAGAAAATGAAAAGAAATTTCAGCGTGAAGCTACAGAAAATGAGAGAAAAATGAAATTAGCCGCTGAATTAGAAGAGAAACGATTTCAGCGTGAGGCAGAACAGAAAAGATTGGAAATGGAAGAAAAATTTAGATTTGATGCTGCGGAAAAAGAAAGGCTACTTAAAATTGAAATGGAAGTTAAACAAAAGGAGATGGAAGTTAAACAAAAGGAAATGGAAGAAAGAAGATTAATAGCTGAACAAAATGCAAAAAGACTTCAGCTTGAGACAGAAGAGAATGATAAGAAACGGCAGCATGATTTGAAACTTGCCGAATTGGAATTTGATAGAATAAGATTGTCAAGTGAATGTAATACACAAAAGACTCAGGAAGGCCAGTCTTCAGCTAGACACGAGAATTTTAGAGAGGTTCATCTAAAATTGCCAAAGTTTAACCCACCATCTGACGATGTGATATTCTTTTTGGACAGATTTGAGGCTACATGTAGGTCGTACAACTTGGATAAATCACTATATTGTACCCACTTATCCAGAATACTTACAGGAGAGGCAATGGCCGTTTATCACACTACTAGTGCTGTAGATAAAAATGATTATGATGCTCTCAGGGCCGCCCTTCTAAACAAATTTCAAATGACAGAAGATCAATATAGGATGAAGTTCAAGTCTATGCTCCCACAGTCTAGTAAGAACTTTGATGATTTTCTTTCTCAAATACGTCTTACCTTGGAAAGATGGATCGAACTATCCAAGGTAGAGAAATCTTATGACGGTATTTTCGACTTATTACTACGCGATAAAGTTTTATCGGCAGTAAGTCCTGCATTTCTTGCGTTTTTACATGAACGTAAGCCTTCTAATATAAAAGAAATGTCAGAACATTGTAAAAATTTCTGCACCACTCATCCTAACATGGATGTCAGCAATGCGCAGATTAAGGATGATCTACCTGTTGCTTTCGCTATGCAACATAACAATTTCCCAAGACATCGTTCGATGAGTAACGATAGAAATTTTTATAGGGGAAGTAATAATAATTTCAACTCTGGTCATTTTCAAAAAGGGAAACAATACCAACAGTCTGCTCCTTTTAATATGTCCTGGGGCCAATCTCACGGATCTCGAGATTTTCGTCACGATAATTCTAAATATAATCAAGGGAATAATAATAAACAACACTGGAGATCTAAATCACATCATCCTGAAAATAGACATAGATTTATGAATAAATCATTTAGCCAACATTACAACGGCGATAACTTTCATTGGCGTACTCATCCAAATTTTAATGATAGCAGAAATGGTAATTATAGCAATTTTAATGACAATAGTCAAAATCGATCGCGACGTAGAGATAGATCGTCGAGCAGGCCACGACAACATTCCAATGTTGCTTCACTTGAAGCACAAACTAACAAAGATAAGGACAATAATGTCAATCAACACAATGCCATGTCTTGTATTGATCTCGAGCAGGTAAAGACATGTCAAGAATGCTCAACGCTATTCCAGCCCAAGGCAATCATGACGCTGCGATGCGGACATGTGTTGCCCAGTCTACCAGCGGCGTGTACGGCCATGTCAGCTACTCACGTTGGAACAGGAAACCTTAAACTAAATAGGTGTTTTTTTAATTCCATGCCATGCTCTCTTTTATTTGACTCAGGTTGTAGCACAATCGGTGCACGGACTTCGCTGGTCGACCCAAAATGTGCTACTGGAAAGACCACCCAATGTAGGACCTTTGGAGGGACAGTGGAAACATTTCCGACTGCTATTATTGATTTAAAAACACCATTTTTTTCAGGAAAGATCCACGCCTGTCTCCTTCCAAATCCAATTAGTGATGTCATTCTAGGTCGTATACATGGGATTAAAGAGTGTACCCCACAGCAGATTGCTGATTGGGAAGAGCAAAATATACGTGATGCTCGTGTATTTACTACTATTCCTAGATTTATTTCACATAAACATATTGCTAAATTGCTATGTAATGCTAAGTTCTTGGAATCTAGCATTGAAAAGGATTCCACTGTTCATTACGCCACTGTGGCTAATTCGTTACAACCTTTACGACATGCATCCATTCTTAAGAAGAATATTAAAGTTTCAACGCAACCTGTGAAGACTAGTAAGTCATTCCGGGGGACATATACCTTCCCTCGACTTGATCAGCAGGCAACTGATCGTAAGAAAAAAGTTACGTTTAAGAAAAAGGGAAATGATGTTCCTAATAAAAATAAGAGTTGTAACTCCGATGGGAAAATTAATACCAATAAGGTTGCCAGTAAGGTTTTAACTTTGCCCAGCAAGCAGGTGTCTACGACATGCCGTACACCTACACCTTTGTCTGGCATAAGTAATAATAATCAAGTACAAAAGTATGGTACATTTAAGAATAATTCTACAGGTATAAATAATAAATATTATAATATACCTAAGAGGACTAATGTTACCCATCAACCTTGTTCACATTCGTGTGACTACGGTACCACTTATATTGGTAGAGGTGCATCTTCTCGCACCATCCTTGTGAAAAATCTGCCACAGCGAACTAGTTGGCAAGCATTAGGAGATTTTCTCAACCACACGGCGGAGGTTAAGTTTGTACGTATATTGTCACATACCAATAACAGGTATGGTGACGCCGTGGTTACATTTAGGACCAATAGAGATGCTCGCCTAGTTATCGAGCGGGACAATGGTGTGTATTTTCACCACCATCCTCTAAGGTTACAATTGGTTCCTGATTCTGCGTCACGCAGATAGTAACCTACTATATTGGATTTTGATTTCACATTCTTTGATGACTCAGCCTATGCAGTCATCATCTCTTTCTTGTAATAGTCACTTGTTCTTTTTCTAGTTCTCATGAACTATTCCAATGGAATTTTATGCCATTTGGGGTTAGTTAACGCTCCTGCCACGTTCGTACGCATGATGCGTCGAATTCTATCTCATCATCCCAACGTCATTGCGTACATAGATGACATTTGTCTTTTCAGTGACTCATGGGAAGAACATTTGAAAGGATTAAACTCATTACTGTCCACGTTACAATATCATAACTTAACTGCTAAGCCATCAAAGGCATTTGTGGGTTTCCACGATATTTCTTTTTTAGGGCACCGTATTGGTCGCGGTATGTTATATACAGTGGACAGTAATGTCTCCAAAATCCTTAATATCTCTACACCTAAAACAAAGAAACAAGTGCGATCTCTGTTAGGTCTAAAACAATATTATGGGAAATTCATACCACATCTTTCGTCCATTACTGCTCCTTTCTCTTCATTACTTAGGAAAGGTGCAGCTAACGGGATTCGGTGGTCTAACGAACATCAAATCGCGTTGGATATCATAAAGAATTTTTTTTCGGATCCTCCTGTGTTGAGGTTGCCTAATGCGAATTTACCATTTGTCTTACGCAGCAATGCTTCTAATTACGGCGTGGGAAGCGTCTTACTACAAGAATATAATGGCACCTTGCATCCAGTTCTCTATGTGTCACGGAAGTTAACTCCGACTGAACAAAATTACTCAGTTCTAGATAAGGAACTTCTTGGACTTGTCTGGTCAATAACAAAACTCCAGAGATATCTGCTTGGATCACACTTTATTGTGGAATCAGACCAAAAAGCGCTTACTGCCCTCAACACAAAGGATGTGAAATCAGCCAAATCGACTAGGTATGCAATCGCACTCCAGCCATATAGTTTTACAATAAGATCCATTCCTGGTACGCAGAATGTTCTCGCTGACATTTTGTCGAGATGTCCGAATGAATCGAGTTAGCAGCTACGCACTAAAGACAACTGAACTTCGACACTGACAGTTCATCGAGTGTAACTTTTTACGTGTGCTACCTCGATTATAAGAGTCATTAACATTCAGTGAAGTGAAATCTACAATGATTATGTATTAAAAGAACATAGAACATTGTATTATACTACTATATTTGTGAAAATAACATTCACTTAATTATGACATTGAAGAGAGAATAACGTTGAAAAAGGATTATATTTTCGCACCGAAATAACATTTCAAGCACTTTGATTTCTTCGTGGAACTGAACTTGTTAGATTATTAACTGGTCACTAACAGGAAAATGGAACTTCCGTTATTTAAGGAATTAATGACATTATTAGAGTGAAATAAATGAATTAATTAGATTATTAAACTTAGATACTTAGTTAGTTAAAATAATAATTCTTGTAGTTAACTATACAATATTTAATTGGATTGATCAATATTTGTATTTAAGCACATTAATTGAACATTAGTACTTTAATTAGTACCACAAAAGGACTTAGAGACACGATTAAGTGCGTTGATCTTACATGTGTTTAAATTGTATTCTTTCATTTTTTCATTTTTTCACTTCTCATTTTTAAGACATATCCATCACTTTTCTGTTTATTCATTGGTTTCTCATCATTTCTTTTTATTTGCGTTTACATTTGTTTTAATTCAATATTTCTAATATGATAGTTTATTTCATTTACCATATTGTACCAAAGGCGTGCAATTATGGATGTATGCTTTTATGCATACCTTTTGTTGATTTTAGTTAACTGGAATTTCATATTTTATGATTTTTATCATGATATATTGGTAAAATATGAATATGTAAACTTGACTCACCTCTATCCTCGAGTAGTAAAGAAAAAAAATTAATATAATTAATTTTTTGGGGGGGGATTGGTAAGGAATCTGTAGAGCCCTTTTCGTAGGCCGCAACAGTCTTTTACAGATGATGGTAGTCTCATATTTATTAATATGTGGTCCTACCTCTGTAATAGACTTTACACACCAACTTACATGATAGTAAGTATTTTTGGTGAGTTTGATTTTCGTAGCGCACGATTGTGCACGAATGCGAGTATGGGTTATCCGGCCCGCACGTGTTGCCAAACTTCAGTTGACGTCATATGTGGGCTTATGAAGCTAGGATCCCAAGATCGGCTCATGAATCTTTGGGAGTTCGAAACCCGTGTTTCGGGAGTAATTCTTCGTTGTGTGACCGTCCATCTATTGATAAGATGAGGACCATGGTCAACTTTGTACCGGTGATTTCTCGGGAGGAGAATTGCAAGTAATATGTATAAATTATTATAATTTTTCTTCAATGTAAACGTCTAGTTGGACCAATGACCTATTGGTTCCAAAATGGAGTCATACTATGAACATGTAATGTAATTTTAAATCCGACATACTCCTGGGAATAGGATTGTCTGGGATCATCATGAAGTATTTAATGATTGATTCATTCTTCGGCCGCTTGGAATAGTTTCAGCGTAGAGCAGAGGTGAATCAAGTATTTATTATATCTAGCTCTTATGCCACGAAGGTCGTTGGCAGGAATATATATTATTGGTATGATAAAATGAGCGACTACGAGGTCAGAATCCGAAGGAAGATATGACCAATCATAACCTGTAAATGTATGGGAACCATCATGAGAATCGCATTGTACTTTCAAGGTCAGAGGAAACTGAAAGATGACATATTGTATCTAACTGCCTCTCTTATCAAGTATATGCCCAGTTATAAGGTATTAGTACTATTCCGATGTTATCAGAGGACTTTAGTATATAAGAAGGAACTAATTGCTTATTGAAAATATGAACTCTACATTATGTGCTGTGATATGGAAAGTTAATCGTTCGTCATCCTCATCAACAAGTTTGTCTCGTCAGCTGTGTAATGTCCATTAAAAGTGAATGAACTGTGGACCGTCTTGGCATTGATTCATATGCCGCTTGTTACAAGTTTAGGTTGAATTATTACTACATTGATTATATTGGACCCATTCGCGTTATGGTCTATAGTAACAGACTCAACACCCTCAAAATGAACCTAACAGTGCCCCCGAGGCTAGTCTGTCAGCTCTCTCATTGCCTCGTACACCTGCAAGACCACGACAGTAGATCCACACCAGTTCTTGAAGACGTGAGGATTCTATTGATGTTTTCCATTCCTGCCGCAGCCATCCGTTCTGAATAGAGAGTCTGACATTATAACTGCCCTGGTTGATAAAGTGTCATACAGCCATATCAGTGCTGCAGTAACTGCCTCTACCTCCATTCTCATGCTAGAGGTTGTTGTCATGTAGGCGCTACTCTGTTCAGCAACGACCCTGCCCTTTACTCTCGCAGAGAAGCCCCATCGTGATTTCTCACCACGCACCAAAGACCCATCAGTATACACAATGGCATCATTATCCCCAGCATGATCACTTATCAGCTGATTAAGTAAGAAAACTAGGAGGTTGAATGTTGATACAAGGACAAATTATAAACTTCGCCATTTTTTTAAGCAGCATTGAAAATAGTTACTCGGCGACAGACATTAAAACTAGTACAAAGGCCAGCTTGTCTGCGGAGTTGTGAAATAGAACAAGAAAATGAATTCATTAGATTGAACAAAAGTATACAAACGTCCTTTAAATTTATTCACATAAAAGTACGTATTTGTGCAACAGTCTGTTTATTTAGACGTCTAGACAAGGAAATCAAACTGGTAACCAGACTCCTGGCTAGATGATAATGACATGAAAGTTAGATCAAATTTCGCATTCAATTCTTGTAGCGCCATCTTGCAGAGAACTCCGAGAACTAACAGTTCGAATAATTACATTGTTGTTGTTGTACAATGTTAACGTGTAATATCAATTGGTGTTTTGTGTACGTGTCTACAATTGTCATCGGATGGTCCTACAAATTTCAGTTATTTTTGTAACAAATAACTGTTTACGAAAATGTAACACATCTTAGATGAAGTACTACACTGCTAGTTAAGCAGGCTATAGCACGCAGAGATTTTTACCGCTTTATTCCAAAATTTTGAGAGCGTAAATTAGTTTTCTGTGCAGATAGTTACCAACTACATTACAAGACGCGTGTGATACCGGGGCCTCAAAGGGCAGCAATGAACAGTAACACTCTACCCTACCAAGCATGTCGTTGGGAGCGACTATAGACAGTCTGGGCATTAAGCCGACTTTCCAGTCCGGTAGACACTTTGAGCCGAAACAAAAAGAATTGATTACAAGTACCATTGGAACAAGCGATAAGAAGTCACAGGCGTTGTGTAGGATACATACTGAGGAAAACTGATGGTAACATGACAAGGCAGTCCGTGTTCTGATAGTCCAACGATAATAGAAAAACAGATGGTAACATGACAAGGCAGTCCGTGTTCTGATAGTGCCACGATAATAGAAAAACAGATGGTAACATGACAAGGCAGTCTGTGTTCTGATAGTCCCACGATAATAGAAAAAGATGAACCAAAAAAAAAAAAAAAAATGCTTTATATCTTGATTATGATTGGATACTGCAAATGTGAGTATGCTGTTACTTGTATAATGTTGCGTTAAAAAAATTAATTTTACATGGTAAAATGGATGGGTGCAGTATAAAGGTTGAGAGTTAGACAAGCCTGCTCGCCCAATTCTCAACACCTTGGAAACAAAAAAAGGTCGTTGGTTTGTTTGTAACTTACCAGCATGCATAAGTGATCATGTCTCTCTATCACTTCCTATCCCCAATACTGTTGATCACGTCTGGTTGTTAACGCCTTTTGGTGCCACAACATCAAAGTGTTCGATATCTTGTCTGTGTTGTCTCGACCTCAATATTTCCTCGCCTCACAATATATTCAAGCGATCATATTTTCCTATCACGCACAAGGATAGGCCTTTCAGAATATCATCGTTTTCCCGCGCATTTTCCATTCTGCTATTTTTTTCATTCTAACATCTTCGTTTTTCACAATCCGATCAAAAGTTTCTTCACGCACATTTTGGAATCTCAACAAACACATTTTCTGTTATGGGTATAGATCAAGTTCCGGTTCAAGATGTCTGACGTAGTTTGTGATTTGAGTGTTTTGCCTGCTTTGCTGTGTTTTACCTAAGTGTTTGACTTTATACGAGCCAGTTTTTTCATGTGGGTAGACGCCCCCCTTTTTGTGCAACAATCGATGTCTGTATGTTAGATATATCCCTGAATGATGACATTTATTTTTTAATTTTCAAATTTTAATTTTTTTTTTATTTTTAAATTTAAACGACCCCAAGCCTAAGGTGCTCCACAAAGACAGTCATTGTGTCCACGCTTCGAAAGGTTCAAAGTGGTTGGTTGCGGCATGAATGGCACTCTTCGACATATACTGAGCGAGACTGAGCCACCCATGGGTTAATGTCGATTCTGTTCAACAAGAAATTTCAGTTAGCCACCTTAAGGCTGCAGTAGCTACCTCTACCTCCATTCTCATGCTGGAAGTTGCTATCTTGTGTAGCCGTCCCACCTAGTGTTATTTCCTTGTGGGACTGGGAACGGTACCAATTATAGTATTATATAACCGTGTCGTGATATTGTTATTTCATATCTAAGTGAGTGATGATTATACTGGCTTAAAGCTCGCCAGAGGTGTTAATTGCTCAGACTGTATCTGTCCTACAGGTATCGTTCTATTCCTCCTACTGTTGGTGTATGTGGAGAGCTTTAGTGGTTAAGATTTGGATGAGAACATGACAATGCATTTATATATTACAACAAGCTTAAAATTTTCAACAGCCTGGTCATTTTCCAAATGTTTTATTTAACTTCAAAACTGATTCAAATGGTTTTCGATCAAAACTCAACAATTTATACATGTTTGTACAGTAAATGAAACTGGTCGTTTCTTCTCATGAAGTGAATATTTCTTGTCTAATGCCATCACAAACAAATGTCTCTTAGTATTATTCATTATTTCTCATTTTCTTTAGAATCTCTGGATTCTCAAAGCTTTTGTATTTAATTTCCTTCCTTTGTAGTTTTTCGCCATGTGCCTTGTTCCTTAGTTCAAACTTCATCTTCCTTTCAAATTTTGTCCATTTTATTTCTTTCGTAATGAATAGGCTATTCGAACTGAAAATACAAAATTGCAGTGCGACTGTATCTACTTACTTGACAAGTATAATGATACTTAATCCTTGTGTACAATTACACAATATAAGAATACTTGGTCACAAAAAAAAGAATATGTTGATAACCTCAACATAAAGAGCCAGACTGTAGATATACGTCTATCTGTGTCGCTCTTCTCTCAGGACTCTCTGCTGGGTATAAATTTCTCGCCGGCAAAATCGTAGTGGGCTGAGCTGGCCACGATTCTCATTGGATAAACATCACGTGCTGAAGGCGTGATGTCGCTATCTTTAACCTGCATCCTTATATTCCTATGACAACTGTCGGGTAAATTTAGCGTGCATTGTCTCAAACCCTGACCTAGCTGAATTCCACCACTTTATACCCTACTCTTAAGTTTCTAGAGTTATTTTTTATTTTAGTTAAGAGTTCTGCTTGTTTATTATAGGGAATGGTATTATTATTTTATTTATTTTATTTAGTTATTATGACTAGACTCTAGAACGAATAAATGCTCAAGTGGTCGGTCAAACGGCCACACTTGTAAGCCCCGCTACGTTTGGCGACGATTCTGCCCTTTACCATAAGAGAAAAGCCCCAGTCTGATTTCTCACCACGGGATCACAGACCAATCAGTATACACAATGGCATCATTATCCCCGCCATGATCATGTATCAGGTGATTCATTTCTAGTTCTCTTTCCCATTGCCCCAAGTTCTACACTCTCTGCCAAGGCTGATACTTGCTGGTAGTTAATTCAGTTTTCATCTGAGTTACTCCACTCTTTCCCTTTGTATATATTTTTAACTTTTGTCACCTGCAAGATCCTTGTCTCAGCTTGCGCCATCCATGGCATCCCCCTCTTTATTTTTGATCCCTTAATGTTAGCTATGTTTACATGCAGGGGTTGCCGTGTGTCTGTGGTTACTTGCTTACAGGCTTTTGCCGGGGCCATCGCATATCTGGATCTAATCGACAGCACTCCAACCATATACCTCATTGTCACATTGGGGGTGTCTCGCATACAGCCCAAGACTATCCCTTCTTTTTGAATGCGTTCCAGTCGTTCACATTGTGTTACTGACAGCGTGAGTATTCTCATCCCATACTCAATGATTGATGTGCCTTGCTGATGATAATGAAGAAATAATAATCTCTGCTCTAGATGGGCTGCAGCCATTATCTTCAGGGCTGCCAGACCTCTCTTGCATTTCTGTTTGATTTGATCAACATGGTTGATGCGTGTCGTATTAGTAAAAGTTCCGGAGAAGGTCTCCGTGGCCAAAGTATATTCTAGAGGATAGTTCAACAACACCTCCTTCACAATTCACAAATATGCAGTTTATTATACTTGACACAAGGCTCCATGAAATCAGTTCTCGCTCAAAGGCAAATGCAGTAATAAGTAGTTGTCCAGTCCGTTCACTATCAAACGCTGGTCAATGGCAATCATACAAACTTTATTTTTAATAGTCCACTGGACATCTTCATGAATAGGCATACATTTCCTGAATATAATAAACCAGGGACACCTCAACTAAGTATATTGATGTCCTGGTGATGGAATAATGCAGGAAAAAAGACAGTATACTGCAGGAGCTCAATACACATACGTCCGCTCACATTCAAACAAAAGCCGCATCTCTCTTGCAGACGATCACCTCACTTCTGCCAAAATGTTCGCGTCTGCCTCTGCACCATATCGGCATGACGTCACTTCCTTTATTAATAAGTGAGTCCGTATAAAATTATCAGAAAAGGAGCCCTGTCGAGCCAACTATTATACCGACATAATCGTTATGAATTTTAATCATAACAATGGTACTTATACGATAGCCCGCGATCATATGTAACTCCAAGGTATTTCAGAATTTCTTGTCTTTTAATTTTCTGTCCATTGAGAGTAAAATCTGGGAGGTCTGTTTTCACTGTGAGTTGTTTAAGAAGCAAAACTTCACACAAACCTTGTTGGGATTAACTTTGGAGCCAGTTTCCTCGCACCATTTAGACATCTCCTGTAGTGTCCCGTGTATGCTAGTAACCATTTCCTGCTGATCAGAGCCAGTAAATGAATACGTCATCATCAAATGTCAATGTTCATCCCAATCCAGTTGGCTGAATGTTGGCTACTTTTGCTGTATATACATTAACACCACCGGTGATAGTAGAGAACCCTAGTGTAGTCCCGGGCAAATGAACATTATGTCTGACCTCCATGTTCCCAAGAGAAATGCATCTGATCTCTTGCCAGGGATAAACGTTACAGGGGTCACAGCTCAAACATAATGGAATCTTTCATGATCACGTTTCATTTTATTTACTGGCAATTTCTGGGTTGTTTGTTTTTCTAATATAAACACAAACTATCTACACACACTGGCATAAACGATGTACAGAAGCTAACCATATACATTGGCATAAACGATGTACAGAAGCTAACGATGTACATTGGCATAAACGATGTACAGAAGCTAACCATGTACACTGGCATAAACGATGTACAGAAGCTAACGATGTACATTGGCATAAACGATGTACAGAAGCTAACGATGTACATTGGCATAAACCATGTACAGAAGCTAACCATGTACACTGGCATAAACCATGTACAGAAGCTAACCATGTACACTGGCATAAACCATGTACAGAAGCTAACGATGTACATTGGCATAAACCATGTACAGAAGCTAACCATGTACACTGGCATAAACCATGTACAGAAGCTAACCATGTACACTGGCATAAACCATGTACAGACGCTAACGATGTACACTGGCATAAACCATGTACAGAAGCTAACCATGTACACTGGCATAAACCATGTAAAGAAGCTAACCATGTACACTGGCATGAACCATGTACAGAAGCTAACCATGTACAGAAGCTAACCATTTACAGAAGCTAACCATGTACAGAAGCTAACCATGTACAGAAGCTAACCAAACAAAGCGACAACTAGTTTTAGGTTACACACTTTTATTTGTATGCAATAAACATGGGAAAGCTCTGTGATCCAGTTCACAATTTTATGTACGTCACCACGTTGTGTGATCCTGTTCAAAATTTTATATACGTCACCACGTTGTGTGATCCTGTTCACAATTTTATGTACGTCACCACGTTCTGTGATCCTGTTCACAATTTTATGTACGTCACCAAGTTGTGTGATCCTGTTCACAATTTTATGTACGTACGTCACCAAGTTGTGTGATCCTGTTCACAATTTTATGTACGTCACCACGTTGTGTGATCCTGTTCACAATTTTATGTACGTCACCAAGTTGTGTGATCCTGTTCACAATTTTATGTACGTCACCAAGTTGTGTGATCCTGTTCACAATTTTATGTACGTCACCACGTTGTGTGATCCTGTTCACAATTTTATGTACGTCACCAAGTTGTGTGATCCTGTTCACAATTTTATGTACGTCACCAAGTTATGTGATCCTGTTCACAATTTTATGTACGTCACCAAGTTGTGTGATCCTGTTCACAATTTTATGTACGTCACCACGTTGTGTGATCCTGTTCACAATTTTATGTACGTCACCACGTTGTGTGATCCTGTTCACAATTTTATGTACGTCACCACGTTGTGTGATCCTGTTCACAATTTTATGTACGTCACCACGTTCTGTGATCCTGTTCACAATTTTATGTACGTCACCAAGTTGTGTGATCCTGTTCACAATTTTATGTACGTCACCAAGTTGTGTGATCCTGTTCACAATTTTATGTACGTCACCACGTTGTGTGATCCTGTTCACAATTTTATGTACGTCACCAAGTTGTGTGATCCTGTTCACAATTTTATGTACGTCACCAAGTTATGTGATCCTGTTCACAATTTTATGTACGTCACCAAGTTGTGGGATCCTGTTCACAATTTTATGTACGTCACCACGTTGTGTGATCCTGTTCACAATTTTATGTACGTCACCACGTTGTGTGATCCTGTTCACAATTTTATGTACGTCACCAAGTTGTGCGATCCTGTTCACAATTTTATGTACGTCACCAAGTTGTGTGATCCTGTTCACAATTTTATGTACGTCACCACGTTGTGTGATCCTGTTCACAATTTTATGTACGTCACCACGTTGTGTGATCCTGTTCACAATTTTATGTACGTCACCACGTTGTGTGATCCTGTTCACAATTTTATGTACGTCACCACTTTGTGTGATCCTGTTCACAATTTTATGTACGTCACCACGTTGTGTGATCCTGTTCACAATTTTATGTACGTCACCACGTTGTGTGATCCTGTTCACAATTTTATGTACGTCACCACGTTGTGTGATCCTGTTCACAATTTAATGTACATCACCAAGTTGTGTGATCCTGTTCACAATTTTATGTACGTCACCACGTTGTGTGATCCTGTTCACAATTTTATGTACGTCACCACGTTGTGTGATCCTGTTCACAATTTTATGTACGTCACCACGTTGTGTGATCCTGTTCACAATTTTATGTACGTCACCACGTTGTGTGATCCTATTCACAATTTTATGTACGTCACCACGTTGTGTGATCCTGTTCACAATTTTATGTACGTCACCACGTTGTGTGATCCTGTTCACACTTTTATGTACATTTCCACCATTTATTGCAAATACACCATGCGAATTTTAAGTATCCAGAACCATCGCGGGAGATATGGAGATCGTGCTCTGTCATCGATACCTGCAGCAAATGAAATGAGGAAATACAAATGCAGAAGGATAGGTAGGGGAGAGAAGAGGAGAGAGAGAAAAAGAAGGGCAGGAAAGAGAAGGTTCACAAATAATAAGCAGATCGCATCTCGATGAAATATGTGCGTTGAGCATACTGGAATTGTCAAAGTGCCAATCAGCGTGCAGCGATTATACAATCATCTACAATTTCGATATCCTCCTGATCCAGGAGACAAATATCAAAGCCAATCGTATTACCAGTTGCCCAGGCTACACATATTACTCCAATCCATGGGGGCCTGGTAGACGAGAGCAAGCTATATATGTAAAACATGAGCTCCCTCATACATGGCTGGATACAAGTTCCCAAAATAGTGAGGATGCGGTATTGCAGGGGATTGCTGTGAATATAGGTGGCCAGGAGTAGCGAGTCTACAATTTATATGCTCATGTAGACCATCTTACAGCAGAGAGCGATTCAAATTTTCTTGTGGAATTGTCTGAAAGACAGCGAGAACATCTTTCCCCCCCCCCCCCCCCCCCCCCCCCCTCCCTGGTGGAATAAGACTGTGGAGGAAGCATGGACAGAAAAGGAAAGAGTAACAAAAGAATGGCGTAAAGCACGAAACAGACGAATGATGAATGAGGGAGAGGTTGAAGAGATGAAGGAGAAAAAGCAAAGTGACGTAAATAGATTAAAGAACTTGGCAAGGGAGGCCAAGGATAAAGTGTGGGAGGACTTTGTGACACAGGTTGGCACGGAAAAAAACCCTACATAAATTCTGGTCCTTACATCGAAGAATGAATTTGAAAAGTGCACGTCAACCCATCCCTAATATCAAAAGCTCTACAGGACTAAGCCCGAAGACGGACCAAAGGAAGGGAAGAGCATTATTCAATCTTCTTCTTCTTCTGCGTTCGTCCTGAAAAGGACGTTGGTTGCGTTGTGTCGCCGTTTACAGCAAAGCTGCGATAGCTGTGCCTTTCGGCCCGACACATCCTACTTCGGCACGGCATTTTTTAGGACCGGGTTTGCCTTCCTATATCGATCCCTACTCTCTCAGCCAGACTGCAGTGATGCAACCTGTTTCCAGGACCACCACTTGGAGGTGGAGTAGGGCCTTGGTCAGCTCTGGTTCGCTGACCCTGGCGCAAGCAGTCAGCTATGGGTCGCTGACTGCATTCCTCTTTTGACGCGTCTTAGGTCCCATTATTTAATCGATATGTGGAGCAAACGGATAAAGGTGACAAAAATGCCCGCTTGAAAATAAAGGACGGTGTGCTGGAAAATGCCCTGAGGGGCCAGATATACTTCGATCTCATTACTGAAGAGGACGTGGTGTACACATTGAAAACCAGCAGAAACACTGCTCCGGGTCCTGATGGTGTACAATATCATCACATTAAACAGCTCGACGACACAGCCATTATAAATATGGTGAGCGATTTCATTACCAGCATACCGAATGCTGAGGTGCTGGAAGACTGGCTACACAGCTACCTTCGGCCACTTCCTAAACCTGGCAAAGACCCCACACTGCTCAGCAACTATCGAATTATCCCACTACAGAATGTCTTTGGTGCAAAAGTAGCAACCTTTCAACCAGCATGACTGGGACGAACATTAACTTTCGCAGATGACATACTCGTGCACAGAACTGGCTCAGACAGGCATGAAATAGTCCACGGCATAAAAGAGACACTACAGGCGGTTTCTAAATGGTGTGAGGAAAGTGGATCAAAGGTTAATCCCAACAAGGCCTGTGTGATGTGGTGCTCTTTGAACAACTCCATAGTGAAAGCACACCTTCCAGACATCACATTCAATGAGCAGAACATTGAAAGGCCAGACAGGCTGAAGTATCTGGGAGTAACGTTTGATCGTGTTACATCATTCAATTATCATGTCGAACTGCTCATACAGAAGTGCAAGCGAGGAGTGGCAGCCTTAAAAACAATGGCTGCTGCGCGCTTGGAACAGAGACTATTGTTTCTCCTATATCATCAGCTCGTGATCTCAGTAATCGAGTACGGGCTAGGAATACTCACGCTGTCAGTGTCACAATGTGAACGCTTTCAAAATGAAGGGATGCGACTAGTTTTGGGCTGTACGCGTGATACCCCCATTGTGACAATGAGATACATGCTCGGATTGCTGTCGATTAGATCCAGATATGCGTTGGCCCAGGCAAAAGCTTATCTGCGGGTAACCTCCGATAAAAGACACCAGCGACATGAGAATGTGTGACCGTGCAATGGCTGCATGCTTCGTCTGCAGCATTGCTTCCAATAATATGTAGCTTAACATAATAAAACAGAAAACTAACATATAATAGGGAATTAGTGAATAATACAACAGGGCTGCATGCTCCATCAGTAGCATTGCTTTAGATAATAATAAAAATAATAAATTCTTTAAGCACCAAACACGGCGCATAAGGCAGAAACCAGTGCTCTCCAGGTTGTTCGTTGTGACGCCACTCCTCTTAGCTCTTGCACATTATTTAGGCCCAACGTTCTTCCTTCTCTTATTATTGTTCTTCTGAGTGTTTCTTTTGGTCTTCCTTTTTTCCTCTTACCCTCAGGAACCCAAGTGAGTGCCTGCAATGGTATTCTGTTGTTTTGCATTCGTAGGACATGACCGATATATGACCATCGTCTTTTCCTTATATAGTTGGAGACATATTTCTGCCTAGAGTCTTCTCTTATTTGTCGATTAGTCTTGAATTCTTTCCAACTGATGTTCATGAGTTTTCTAAGACATTTGTTCTCGAATGTATTCAGCTTGTTCTCCAATGATTTTGTTATTTTCCAACTCTCACAGCCGTATGTTAACACGGAGATAACATTTGAATTAAACAGACGAAGCTTGGTATGTATATTTAATGATCGTAATTTCCAAATGTTAGATAATCTATTGAAGGCATTAGCTGCCAAAGCAATTCTAGTATGAATTTCTCTTGTTGTATCACCATCCTGAGTCATTTTACTGCCTAAATAATTGAAACTTTCAACTTTCTGTAGTTTTTCCCCGTTCAGGATGATATTAAAGGTCTCGTTAGAAAAGTTCATAACTTTAGTTTTAGAGGCATTTATTTGGAGACCTATTTTAACCGAAAGATGACACAAATTATTTACTGCTTCTTGGGATTGTCTGGGTGTTGATAATATAGTGATAGTGATAATATAGTCAAATATAATAAAACAAGAATACTAATTTAAAACGTACAAACAAGAATGTACATTGATATTTTCTCACATTTAATAATTACAAGCTAAAGTTCCATGCACAGTTAGTTGACCCGGATGTCAGGAGCTGTTAATCGGGGGACGTTTAACTAAAACAACAAGGGTCGCTAGTGTTGTTTGGTAGAATCAAGTGCGGGTCATTTTTTTCCGCACATCTGTGCATTTTATGCTATTGGCATACGTAAACTAACAGCTTCTCTAGGTTTATACGATGGTTCTCCCACTGGTAACCAAAAACAAAAGACAAAACAAAGTAATTTTTGACTAACATCTTATTTTATTTATAAGAGAAAGGAATGAAATGTTGATAGATATAAGTTACATTTAGGAAAATGAATTGGATTTTAACTATTAGCACTGAACACCTGTGCGTGTGAATGGTGGATAGTTTTTTATATTTTTGTTAATGAGAATATTTGTACAAGTGCATTTGTGTCGCATATCTGGGACGTGAGAAAGAGTCATTGGAAAGACAAAACAGGCTGAAGTCAGCATTTTGTTCTGTCAGCAAGGATGACAGAATCATGAAATCCTGACAGTTTCCCATAGAAACAGAGAAAAACAGGTGCCGGGTGCAGAATGACGGAGTACAAATATTGTTGTTAGCAAGGTGAAGTTCAGTTAGAGATTTGGGATTTTTGATTTGAGATTCAGAGATAGAGATTTGTAGAGAAGAGAACTAAAAATGTAGGAAGTTTGTCATAGGTCGTGCGCTGGATTAGCCAGTGTTCGGCTTTTGAAATGATATTGTAGGAAAGAAGTGTAGATTTTTATAGATAGTGTTTTGTAGAGAATAGCTAATAATGATAATAAGTGGTAAGAAGAGAATTGTTAGATAATCTCAGCTAGAGTTCGAATAACTATAAGTACCGATAACTGGAGAGAAGAAGTAAGAAAGAGAGATAGTGGTTCTCAAGCTGTTAACCAATGATCTTAACCCGCTAAGGTGACTTGTGAATCACAGGCGGCTCTTAAGTCATTTTAAAGTAAATATTATTCTGCGTGATAACGCTATAGAATATGTAATGAATATTTATATCTTCATGCCGTTGGTGGAGCGGTTGAAGTGAAGTGCCAATGTGTGATGCTGCGGACTGGCATGCATAAAATAGATAAATAGTGGTGATTTTTATTTCAAGCGCTTAGCTGTTGATGCCACTTGTAAGTAAACATATTGAGAACCACTGACTCGATATTTAATTATGGATACAGTAAAACTTAATAAGGAATGTTCATTGAATATTAAGAAAGATGATATTGGGAATCTATATGAGATTTTGAGAATCAGTGTAACTGTTGAATTGACACATTGTTATGTAAAAGTGAGAACAATGATTCTCAAGGTTCTTGTCATGATGGGAACAAGAATATAAATAGAGATACTGTAACTATGAACAACGATTCTCCTATTGTATAGAACATGATTAGATAAACTTAGAGTTAAAATGAAATGAAACTTTAAATAATATTGCTGGTTTTGTAAATAGGCATGCTTTAACATTCTTGTATCCAAAATTTAATTTTAATAAACATTTAATCTTTTATTGGATTTGTTAACAGTGATTAGATCGATTATTGTTAGTAGTTTTGAACATGGTTGTCAGTGAAACAGTTAGTTATCGTGGTTACTTTGTTAAGTGTCGTCAATGACTTATGTGCTACTGTGAGAGGAACTGTGTTAACAAACTAAGGTGAGCACTTACATTACATTATATGCAACATCACGTGCCATGAAACACCAACAAGTAGCTGCATCCTCATCCGGAAGAACGAACCTGGGTTGAACAAGGTTGCACACATTCTCATGATGGTGGAAATCAACATCTGGGGCGTATAGCCTTTCAGACCATTGAACACTAACAAGAACACTTTCATGAACATAACATGTGTCTGGTGTTAATATGGTACAACCCAGTCTGATCTGAACATTGAGAACATTTGAACACTTGACATTTCAAAACGTTCATGTACAAACAGAGTGTGCGATGTTACAAATGTAGCTGACATCAACGGAGCAAGAATCAAGCTGGGGATGTCATGGGTGGCACAGGCCGAGGCTACGATTGGTCAGTTGACCAGGGTTAAAAATATATCTAAAGGGGAAGAGTGGAGTAAGTCAGTGGGGAACTGGATCAACTACCAGCAGGTCATCATTAGCCTTGGCAGAGAGTGCAGATCTTGGGACAATGGAAAGGCAGAGTTGGAGATTAATCAGCTGATAAGTGATCATGCTGGGGATGATGATGCCATTTTGTACACTGATGTGTCTGTAGTGCGTGGTGAGAAATCAGGATGGGGCTTCTCTGCGAGAATAAAGGGCAGGATCGTTGCTGAACAGAGTGGAGCCTACATGACAACAACCTCCAGCATGAGAATGGAGGTAGAGGCAGTTACTGCAGCACCGAGGTGGCTGTCTGAAACTCCATCAACCAGGGCAGTTATATTGTCAGACTCTCAAGCCACGCTTCGGAAAGTTCAGAACGGATGGCTGCGGCAGGAATGGAAAACATCAATAGAATCCTCAAGTCTTGAAGAACTGGTGTGGATCTACTGTCCTGGTCATGCAGGGGTACGTGGCAGTGAAAGAGCTGACAGACTGGCCTCGAGAGCACCCATAGTGAGGACACTGGACATGGATAAAGGAGAGATACTAAAGGCTATTAATGATAGCCTGCTGGATAATGACACTGCAATGGATGAACCAACAAGGCTGAGGCTGTTGGAGTTTGGCATCAAACGTGGGACTAGCAGAAGTGGACGTGAGAGAGGATGCATCCGTCGTATGTACAACCAGCGTGCTACAGGTACCATTAGCATTCATACTCTTCGACATTTGCTGAGGGAGACTGAGCACCTATGGGTTTACCCGGAGTGCAGTGAGGTCGATTCTGATTAACAATAACAGTAACAATTATATGTACGTCACCAAATTATGTGATCCTGTTCATAATATGTGTAAAGCGTCATAAAGTCATTTGATCCTTTCAGAGCTGCAATCTCGTAAAAATACAAAGACTGTTTCGGCTTTAATTGTTGAATGGCGAGCTAGGAACAGGTATCTCCATCTTCCATCAAATTGTTAGAGTTTAAATTATACCACGATAAAGGGTCGCGCGCACAATTTCATCTCCGTAGCTCATCTGAAACCTAGTGAACCAAGGGCACAAAGATTTGAAACATCCAAACAACGCTCATATCAAGTTAAATAAAAAGTACATTAATATTTAAGGCAAGGTTTCATTTAAGCGTTAGCAGGGTTAAACAATTTTTGCGTGTTTCTTATTTAAAAAAGAACGAACAGGGGACGTAATCTTGTGATTAAAATATCGTGAATGTCGTATATGGATAAAGTCCCTTTTACCATTTTGCACGTCATTTATAATGTGTCTGGTAAGTCTCTGAGTAATGACGCCTCGGTCAAGAAATGATATATTAATATTAAACAAACATAAAGGTATGTTTTCAGGCACTCGTAAGAAATAAAGAAGTAGAACACTAGACAACAGAAAAACAACAGACATGAGTGGCTTACCCAGGATTTGAACACTGGACCTTCCGTGCGACAACCCCGCCTAGCTATGCAAGCGAATCACACTATCCTCTCTGCCATCTACGCATCACCAAAAAATGATGCTTTGATGACAGGTCAACAGTGCGAACCGAAAGACATAACACCGGTGATGCGTAGATGGCAGAGAGGATAGTGTGACTCGCTTGCATAGCTAGGCGGGGTTGTCGCACGGAAGGTCCAGTGTTCAAATCCTGGGTAAGCCACTCATGTCTGTTGTTTTTCTGTTGTCTAGTGTTCTACTTCTTTATTTCTTACGAGTGCCTGAAAACATACCTTTATGTTTGTTTCATATTAATTTACCGTTTACAGGCCTCGGGTTTCCCTTCCTTATGTGTTATAAATGTTCAAGAAATGATAGTCTGAGAGAATCCAGTGTGCAACTACTGCAGGGAATAGAGACGGCCGTAGAAGCGGCTGCCTTGGGCGCTGAAGGCAAGGGTCGGCCTGAGATGAGGAAAAAAAAAAACGAGTATTTTTCGTCAAATACTCGTCGACTGTTCTTCAGCTTTGACACACTTTGCCAATGTCAAACTACACACTGAGTATCTTTCATAAGAACACATTAAAACCAAAAGTGTGACACGTCTAAAAAAAAATTGTTCATTGTTATTATTGTGTTTCTTTTGTAACGCAATCTCTATGGAACACAAATAATAGCTATCCAAAACATCTGTAATTTTATTAACAGTCTTACTTAATTTTTCATAAGAATTTATCTTTCGCGGCTCGAAGTGTGGGGGAGGAGGCGCATGTCAAACCTATATGCTCTGAGACAGTCTCTGGCAAGGAACATATATTCTGTATGTGCATGACGCCCAATGCTCTCTGAATTTGCTTGCATATATAGTAAACTGCCAGACCCTCAAGATCGTTTATATTTAGATATGAGCCCAAATGTCAACTACGGACCTTGTGACTTTGTCGAACATCAAAGGTTGTGCATCGGCCTGACAACATCATGATGTACATCTAAATACTACATTAACCAGTGGTTGTTTAGGTTGTCCCAAGTCGGAGGCAAGCGTGAACTTGCGAGGGTCCTGTGAAATGAATTCATATATCGACAAACATACATGTATGTGCGAGGCCCCGATAAGCACGAGGCCTGGGCAAAAGCTTAAGTTGCTTATTCCCAAAACCGCCATTGACAGAAGCCAAGACTTCAAGCCCACAAGAAGCGCTTTGGCCCACCAGCTGCTGATGTGGCCTCTGTTGTTAAGACCAGTGAAAAGTATGACAGAACAAATGTGTAATACCGAGGAAAAATTAATGTTGACATTAAACTAAGACCATATATACTAAATTCAGAATGAAAACATCAAACGAAAAATATAGGACTATGTACTATGTCGTAAACAAAATTGTAGATGGCAAAAAATTGTAGATGTAAAGAAAGAATGTCGGTGTAAACTACAAAATGTAGATGATGAACATATAATGTAGGTGTACAGAACAAAGTGAACATATAATGTAGGTGTACAGAACAAAGTGAACATATAATGTAGGTGTACAGAACAAAGTGTAAAAAAAGAATGCAGGGAAAAAACAAACAAATAATGTAGGTGAAAAAGAAATAATGTAGGAAAAACATTTTTTTTTTAAATTCTCCTTTTTTTAAAATAAGGAACCAAAAGCTGGAACAAACACATTTACATATCTAGGAAGCAAAGTAACACCAGACGACGGAACAAGCAAAACATCAGTAACAGAATGAATAAAACCAGAACAGCCTTTGCAAATCTCAACAACATTTGGAAATCTTCTCAGTACTGCACAAACTTAAGATTATATGAGAGTTGCATACTTTCTGTACTTTTGTATGGCGCGGAGTGCTGGAGAGAACAGCAAAAAAATTAAATGTCCAAATTATCCTCTTTCCACACAACCTGCCTGTTGAGTGCATATCATGGGGCGAGACAAATTTGAAGATTTGCTTCGCACCAGGATATGCATCACATAAACGCAGAATATGGGGTTTAGGATCTGACGAATCCGGCATAGTGAAGGATGTCGAAAACCTTTGGTATCGAGGGGAGATATTCGGCAGTTTTCGTCCAAGGGGGATGTGTCCAACGGACTTGGAAATGTAGAAATCCTTCTCTTGAAGTAAATGTACAGGAGTCTGACTTGACTCTGGAGCTGAGATTGCGTTACAAATATATTTCAAAGTGAAATGTGAAAGTGGAACAAAAATACGGCTAGAATTGCCAAGAATGCGTGAAAGACTTATCACTAAGGTTAGTAAGAGTATTAACCTCGAATAATTCGTATATAGAATGTCGAGAAGCGTGAGTATCGACTACCTCAACCACCCCAGTTGTAGGTGGAAAAATGCATAAGTAATATTTGTGAAGACACATATGTTTGACTCCTTCGGAGAATAGAAGGATGCAAAAACAGTGTAGACGTTAAAAATGGACGAACCAAAGTAATAATGTGTTCAGATGGAACTTTATTGTAACGAACTTAGGAGAGTACACATGAAATAAATATATAGTCGCTGATAGTGACAGCACACAAGGACGATAATGTTGGATCGAATAGTGACAGTGAAACGGACATGGTTCATTATATTTATGTATCTTCCATTATGTGAAAACGTCTTGTGCAAAATTAAATGAGTCAAAATATTGAATGGACTTCGACGTTGGTGTCTATAGTTCATATGGTTTATTGAATTGAAATACTAAGTATTTACAAGTTCCACAAATTCGGGCACAAGGCAGTCTAAGTGAATGCTACGAATTTACCCATAATCGATTATGAAGAAAATGAAGCCAGATTTTCTGTTGATTAGTGTTAGAAAAATGAACCACCTAGACCATGCGACTAAAACAACCCGAGACACAGTTGGTAGATTTTAATCAGTATAATAAAATTATGAACCAAAACCACACTAATACAGACTCAACAGACAAGCAGCATCATCATCACTTAACAATACCTAAGGAAAATGCTTCGAAATTTTTGGCCTAACCCCCATCTCAAACGAGGAACTGCTTCCATGGAACTGCTTCCAAGGAACTGCTTCCAAGGAACTGCTTCCAAGGAACATGAACACGGGACGACGCTGGAACTGGGTTGGCCATGTCTTCAGAAGGAACCCTGACACCATCACCAGAACTGCTATGCTATGGACCCCAGAAGGACGGGGAGAGAGAGGCAGACCAAAGACAACCTGGCGGAGAACAGTGAAGGCTGAGATACAACGCGTGAACCAGAGATGGGGCACGGCATGAAGGATGGCCATCGACTGAGCTTAATGGTGACACTTTGTTGCTGACCTACAAGACGCCACTAGGCGTGATGGCCACTGACTGCTTCGTCAGTCAGGGGCTAATGATAAACGAAGAAGAAGACAAAATAAATATAAGTGATAAATCAAGAATGGTAAGTGTAAACAAAGAATATATGTGATGAATCAAGAATGGTAAGTGTAAACAAAGAATGTAAGTGATAAATCAAGAATGGTAAGTGTAAACAAAGAATGTATGTGATGAATCAAGAATGGTAAGTGTAAACAAAGAATGTATGTGATGAATCAAGAATGGTAAGTGTAAACAAAGAATGTATGTGATGAATCAAGAATGGTAAGTGTAAACAAAGAATGTAAGTGATGAATCAAGAATGGTAAGTGTAAACAAAGAATGTAAGTGATGAATCAAGAATGGTAAGTGTAAGCAAAGAATGTAAGTGATGAATCAAGAATGGTAAGTGTAAACAAAGAATGTAAGTGATGAATCAAGAATGGTAAGTGTAAACAAAGAATGTAAGTGATGAATCAAGAATGGTAAGTGTAAGCAAAGAATGTAAGTGATGAATCAAGAATGGTAAGTGTAAACAAAGAATGTAAGTGATGAATCAAGAATGGTAAGTGTAAACAAAGAATGTATGTGATGAATCAAGAATGGTAAGTGTAAACAAAGAATGTAAGTGATGAATCAAGAATGGTAAGTGTAAACAAAGAATGTATGTGATGAATCAAGAATGGTAAGTGTAAACAAAGAATGTATGTGATGAATCAAGAATGGTAAGTGTAAACAAAGAATGTAAGTGATGAATCAAGAATGGTAAGTGTAAGCAAAGAATGTAAGTGATGAATCAAGAATGGTAAGTGTAAACAAAGAATGTAAGTGATGAATCAAGAATGGTAAGTGTAAACAAAGAATGTAAGTGATGAATCAAGAATGGTAAGTGTAAGCAAAGAATGTAAGTGATGAATCAAGAATGGTAAGTGTAAACAAAGAATGTAAGTGATGAATCAAGAATGGTAAGTGTAAGCAAAGAATGTAAGTGATAAATCAAGAATGGTAAGTGTAAACAAAGAATATATGTGATGAATCAAGAATGGTAAGTGTAAACAAAGAATGTAAGTGATAAATCAAGAATGGTAAGTGTAAACAAAGAATGTAAGTGATTAATCAAGAATGGTAAGTGTAAACAAAGAATGTATGTGATGAATCAAGAATGGTAAGTGTAAGCAAAGAATGTAAGTGATAAATCAAGAATGGTAAGTGTAAACAAAGAATATATGTGATGAATCAAGAATGGTAAGTGTAAACGAAGAATGTAAGTGATGAATCAAGAATGGTAAGTGTAAACAAAGAATGTATGTGATGAATCAAGAATGGTAAGTGTAAACAAAGAATGTAAGTGATAAATCAAGAATGGTAAGTGTAAACAAAGAATATATGTGATGAATCAAGAATGGTAAGTGTAAACAAAGAATGTAAGTGATGAATCAAGAATGGTAAGTGTAAGCAAAGAATGTAAGTGATGAATCAAGAATGGTAAGTGTAAACAAAGAATGTATGTGATGAATCAAGAATGGTAAGTGTAAACAAAGAATGTAAGTGATAAATCAAGAATGGTAAGTGTAAACAAAGAATATATGTGATGAATCAAGAATGGTAAGTGTAAACAAAGAATGTAAGTGATAAATCAAGAATGGTAAGTGTAAACAAAGAATATATGTGATGAATCAAGAATGGTAAGTGTAAACAAAGAATGTATGTGATGAATCAAGAATGGTAAGTGTAAACAAAGAATGTAAGTGATAAATCAAGAATGGTAAGTGTAAACAAAGAATGTATGTGATGAATCAAGAATGGTAAGTGTAAACAAAGAATGTATGTGATGAATCAAGAATGGTAAGTGTAAACAAAGAATGTAAGTGATGAATCAAGAATGGTAAGTGTAAACAAAGAATGTATGTGATGAATCAAGAATGGTAAGTGTAAACAAAGAATGTATGTGATGAATCAAGAATGGTAAGTGTAAACAAAGAATATATGTGATGAATCAAGAATGGTAAGTGTAAACAAAGAATGTAAGTGATGAATCAAGAATGGTAAGTGTAAACAAAGAATGTAAGTGATAAATCAAGAATGGTAAGTGTAAACAAAGAATGTATGTGATGAATCAAGAATGGTAAGTGTAAACAAAGAATGTATGTGATGAATCAAGAATGGTAAGTGTAAACAAAGAATATATGTGATGAATCAAGAATGGTAAGTGTAAACAAAGAATATATGTGATGAATCAAGAATGGTAAGTGTAAGCAAAGAATGTAAGTGATAAATCAAGAATGGTAAGTGTAAACAAAGAATATATGTGATGAATCAAGAATGGTAAGTGTAAACAAAGAATGTAAGTGATGAATCAAGAATGGTAAGTGTAAACAAAGAATGTATGTGATGAATCAAGAATGGTAAGTGTAAACAAAGAATGTAAGTGATAAATCAAGAATGGTAAGTGTAAACAAAGAATGTATGTGATGAATCAAGAATGGTAAGTGTAAACAAAGAATATATGTGATGAATCAAGAATGGTAAGTGTAAACAAAGAATGTAAGTGATGAATCAAGAATGGTAAGTGTAAACAAAGAATGTAAGTGATGAATCAAGAATGGTAAGTGTAAACAAAGAATGTATGTGATGAATCAAGAATGGTAAGTGTAAACAAAGAATGTAAGTGATGAATCAAGAATGGTAAGTGTAAACAAAGAATGTAAGTGATGAATCAAGAATGGTAAGTGTAAACAAAGAATGTAAGTGATAAATCAAGAATGGTAAGTGTAAACAAAGAATATAGGTGCAAAAAAATTAAAAGATAAAAACAACAGCAAAAAGGAGCGGGTTTAAAATCAAGAATGTGGGAATTACAAGATTGTAGGTTTAAAAAGCATCAAGAATGTGGGAATTACAAGATTGTAGGTTTAAACTTGCCACATCTCGGAGATGAAAAACCTGTACAAAAAATCCAAAACCCTGTACAAAGACCCGCAAACCCTGTACAAAGACTGAAAAAACATATAAAAAGAGTTAATTCGTGTAAAAATATTTTCAATTACAGTGGGCTGCATTATAAATGAGGCACGTGGACTTTGCCTTTTAAAGCAGGTCTTCACTTATTTTAAAACCCAAACAATAAATGTCTGAGTGTATTTTACACTGTCAAAATAATGTGATGATGTCATCATTTAGTCTATTTCTTTGCTTAATTATCGTTAACAGACTGGGAAATCCTGTGTTCAATAGGACCTTATAAAAGACCCCTGAGACACAGTAATAAGGGGAATGGGTTAGAAAACCTGTACAGAAATTATGTACGGAGTGTACACATCTGAAAATGCAAACACCTTGTACAGACTATGGGTAAACCATTAGGTTTAAAAAATATCGAGAATGTGGGAATAACAAGATTGTAGGTTTAAAAAATATCATGAATGTGGGAATAATAAAATTGTAGGTTTAAAAAATATCATGAATGTGGGAATAATAAAATTGTAGGTTTAAAAAATATCATGAATGTGGGAATAATAAAATTGTAGGTTTAAAAAATATCATGAATGTGGGAATAATAAAATTGTAGGTTTAAAAAATATCATGAATGTGGGAATAATAAAATTGTAGGTTTAAAAAATATCATGAATGTGGGAATAATAAAATTGTAGGTTTAAAAAATATCATGAATGTGGGTGCAAGAAAAGACTGTAGGCTTACAACAAAGAATGTAACTGTTAGCAAAGAGTGTATGTATTAAACAAACCTCTGAGGCTAAGTAGACCCTCCTTGACTCTTGAAATCATCCCCACACTTCCAGGGATTGCCCCTGTGATGAAACTTGTTGAGAACCCAGCATTGTACACTAAGCTTGGAGGAGTCAATTGAGCCCCAGGCGTAACTGTGGCTTGTACCTGGTTGCCTGCATGCAGAATGATCTCATCATGGACCCCACGATGGACAGAGGAAGCTGAGAAATGGCTTTTTTAGGAAGTGACAATTCCTTTGGAAAACCCAGAACCAGAGCACATTATTTTAGGTCTGCATATTTGGACAGGCCCCTTGGATTACGGGGCATGCAGAGTATATCACGCACATCTTCCTCCTAGCTTGGGACCAGATGTGATGATGCCAAGCTGGAGAAAATGGAGCTCATAACTTCAACTCAACACGTTTCGGAATGGCAGAAAAGCCACAGGAAAAGCCTAGATCTACAATGTAGATCAGCGGTGGCCAAACTACGGCCCGCGGGCCAGATCCGGCCCGCCAACCTGTTTTGACCGGCCCGCCAACCTGTTTTGGCCGGCCTCTTATTCTTGATTGAAGCCAAATTCTTCACAATGAAATAACACACAAATGAATGTCTGAAATAAATAATTACATGTCATATTACAAATTACAAAACAAATTAAAACAACAGATTCATTATATATATTTTTTTACAGTAATTTCAATTCGAAGACTGGTATACATGTCTTGGCAGATGTGCAGAACAGTAGTTTGCCGTTGCTTTCTGTACGGGGTTCATTATATATGTAAAACTAATTATCAGAACGTTATTTTTTAAGGATTTTATAGGTCTGGCCCTCGGGTGTTACCCTTTACCATAATCTGGCCCTCGGCCAACCTTAGCTTGGCCACCACTGATGTAGATAATACCAAGGACATTTCAACTTGGTAATGGCTGCAATAGAGCGAAAAGCTCAGCATCCCTAGGTAAACAGCAACAATAGCAAACAAAGAATTTAGGTTGTAAACAAAGAATGTATGTGGAAACAAAGATTGTAGGTGATAATTTCATGTGTATGTAAAGACTGTGCTTTTACTTTCCCTCCTTCATAGTCTCTCTCTCTGTCGCTCTCTCTTTGTCGTTCTCTCTCTGTCACTCTCTCTGTCCCTCTCTCTGTCACTCTCACTGTCCCTCTCTCTGTCCCTCTCTCTGTCCCTCTCTCTGTCACTCTCTCTGTCCCTCTCTCTGTCACTCTCTCTGTCACTCTCACTCTATCGCTCTCTCTCTATGTCGCTCTCTCTCTATGTCGCTCTCTCTGTGTCTCTCTCTGTGTGTGTCTCTCTCTCTGTCACTATCTCTATCTGTCGCTCTCTCTCTCTGTGTGTCTCTCTCTGTCGCTCTCTCTGTGTGTCTCTCTCTATGTCGCTCTCTCTATGTCGCTCTCTCTATGTCACTCTCTATGTCACTCTCTCTGTCGCTCGCTCGCTCTCTCTCGCGCTCTCTCTCTCTCTTCCCTGTATTCCTTTACCCTATATCCTTTCTGTCATTATAGGAAGCCTATTTCATGTGTAACATTAAACAGACTATTATTTAGAGTTTGATCTACTTGCGGGCGATCGAATCATTGTTGTGACACGACACCAATCCTACTTGCAGGCGATCGAATCAGTGTTGTGACACAACAGCAGACCTACTTGCAGGCGATCGAATCATTGTTGTGACACAACACAAAATTTAAAAGTGCACTCCCCATTTGTCAGATAGGAAACAAATTGACAAGTTAATGTCAACAGTCGGAAGGCATTGTCTGCGAGCAGCAGAGCACAACCTCTCTGATTAGCCACTTTTGCGTCAATGTTATTGCGGAGAAAGGTCAGCCCAGATTTCAGTGGGAATGTTGAGATGATGATACAATTGAAAGTAAGTAAATGAGAAGTCATTACGTATCGACATGGCTTCATCATCAACATCATTATCATTACCATCATTAATCATCGTCGTCGTCATAATCATCATCATCATAATCATCATCATCATAATCATCATCAACATCATTTTCACCATCACCGTCATCATCATAATCATCATCATCATCATCATCAACATCATTTTCATCATCACCATCATCGTCATAATCATTGTCGTGAGTTAGTCTGTTTCACTACACAGCCTTCTGTATAATTCTGAGTAACTCTGACCACACCACGCGCCATACATTGTAAGAACTGTATGATACATTGGCCAATGGAAAGACTTCCTTATTCGTGTGTTTACTGAAACGTACTAGGTTTAACATGGAGTCTCAATCCGTGCAACCGAGTGAAGGATGCCATTTAATTACATAAGTAGGAAAGAAGTACCACCGGGAAGAGGTCTATAATTCAACAACAGGAATGTTACTTTAGAGGTAGGTGTAAAGACTTCCTCGAAAAGTAGTTTATTAAGAGAGAAAAATCGAGTGGAAAGGCCTCAACACATCAGGTTAGTCCCTAATTTAGCTGTTTAAAGTATGCATAAAATAAAATGCACTTAGGAGACTAAAAGATTATTAGATAGATAGATAAAGAATAATTCAGGGTATAATTTAAGCTTTGGATGAATAAAATCGCTCCAGAAATAAGATTTGAAAAGCACAGCGAGCAGAAGAAGCGGTAAAATTGTTAATGAAGTGTGCCTTTGCCAACTGCATCTGAAGAGCAGACCATAGATGCCCATTAGCAGCTCGTCTGTGTGTGCCTGATGGTAAGATAGAATATATATATATATATATATATATATATATATATATATATATATATATATATATATATATATATATATATATATATATATATATATATATATATATATATATATATTTCTATTAATTCACTACAGTGTGCAATAGGGAGTGTGTAGACGTGATTCTGCAGCCATTGTGTAATTTCTGAAGGACTTACCAGACTGTATATATTCAAAATAAATTGCGAATGATGGCAAAAGTGTGTCTGTAGGTTTGGAAAAGCATTTAAAGAATTATTTCTTGTTGGAATGAGACACCTACCAGGAACATAAGAAGGATGACAGAAATTGTTTTAATATATTGATCAAGGTATTACTTAGTATTTTATAATAGACCAAATCATTGTATGGAGGCGTAGCATAGACAAATGGATCTAACGAACGAACGAACGAACGAACGAACTTTATTTTCAAAGGGTTGAGAATTGGGCACGCAGGCCCGTCTAACATTCTGCCCTTCCTTTCGCTCACCTTTCATACAGTATCCTTTCAATAGCACATGCATTTTTAGCATTATTTAAGCATACAACATTATCGAGGTAAAATAATAACATACATTTGTAACATGCAGACATAATCAAATTTAAGGGGGAGGGGGGGGGGAATTATTAATTAAAATACATTAACAAAAATTAATACCTTAAAAATAAAAAAATAAAAAAATAAACATAAAAAACTAACAAACACAATCTAAACCATTTATACGGTAAATAAGAGATAATTTGAAACGTAATCAGATAATGGTGGCATATAATAAGAACTCGTGACATTTTGGAAATCTGCTGAATTAGCTGGGACTTCATGTGTTGTCAGCGCATGCGGAAAATGTTCCCACAGGTGAGCAACTTTGAGTCCCAAGCAGATACTGCCACAGGGAGTGAATTGTCGACGCCTCCACTACACGAGATCCAGTTTTATGACCTATGCTCCTTAGGGAGGTAAAGGGTATTGACTGATAGATGAGAATCGTACATATAGGCCCGTCTTGCATTTTGCCCTTCCTCTTACTCATCTTTATTGCTAGGTATCCAGACATTCTCCAACATACTTAAGGTATTAGTTCAATGGCGATGCAACATTATAAGTAGTATAAAAGCATACATTTACAATATCTGATTAACGAAGGATTTAGAAGGAAAGTGTAGTCACAGTGAACTGGCTGTGGGTAATACTAGTATAAATTATCCTGTGCATCTGCTAGCACATTGTCTGACAATGTCTATCATCTCCATCTTGTGTAATAAGGGAATAGTGATATACCATATAGGGGTTACGTTTATTTTTTTTTCAGGTTTTATCCTGAAAACTAAACCAACTTTAAAGAGTCATCCACCTCTGTTGGACTCTGTGGTGCGAGTGCTCTTGTGGTCAACAGAGCCAGATACCCAGTTTCCACTGCGTGGAGGAATTCATAATACTTGTCCGTCCATGGCAGGAGTGTGAACGATCTCTAAACAACAGATAAGTGGCAAAACAAAGCCACTAGTCATCGTATCCAGATTATACCCCGACATTAACAAACAAGATACTAATAAAGACAGTCTACAGTGTATGATGAAAAGTGTGGACATAAAGTTACCCATTACTAGCTTCACAGTCAAGAAATAGTGACAAAACTCATTAGTATCATATAAATGTTCTTTAAAAGGAGATAATTAACCCAGGTGATAAGCTTCAACAAGTGAATGACTTTTTAAAATTTTTAATTATTTTCAATGTTTATTGATTTATTGTTGTAAATAAATTTGATTTCATTTCAAACTTTCCAGACCGAAAAGAGAAACGGTATAGACTAAATAAATTGTAAATATTTACCAGCAGACTTACTTACTTATTAAAGTTGAGTTCATGTTCTTGTTGGAAATAATTTTGTTAATATTCCCTAGCAGAGTCAACAATAATAATAATAATATAATAATCAAGGGAGGATCTTGAGAGGGAGCCCATAGGGATCCAGGATAATACAATAACATCCTACCTGGAAACTTATACAGCTTGCCCATACCTTTGATATCCATACACGCTTACTCTTTTCAGAGAAGGGGGTATTACTTATAAGACCAGACTCTTATCTGGCACTATCCTGGTATCACCTGACACAACTTTTTGTCCAGTATATCTTATATTTTAATAACATCTCAACCCTCTCGCGACAATCATCATCATCATCATCAACAACATCATTTTCACCATCACCATCATCATCATCATTTTCCATGTCGCCCAGTATTGAACAAGAGCCACTGCTGTAGCTGGACCCCTTACAGATGACCTACACCAAACACTGACATGCTGTTGTAGTAGTGGTTTATGTAGCAAATTGTTTCGCACGATGAGAACTGGAGACAAGATACGAAAGGAAAAAGGAAGACATGGAAATAGCTTGAGCTGATGGCACCAGACAGGCAGACGTGGCATAAAATTATAGAAGGCCTATGTGTGACGAGTCAATCTTTATTCGTTATATTTACCTGTGCCACCCTTTTAACTTTTTGCTGTGTCCTTTTCCTTTCCCTAACTCGCTCATTGACGTTGTTTTCGCTTTCATAGTTCAAAGTTTATTTATCACATCTTGTTCTAAATTGTCACTCCCTTACTAATTACCTTCTAGTTTTGAAACAGCATTGATTTATATCTGTGCAGAGCGAGCTTACCATACTGACGTTTTGCTTATCGCTAGCTCCAGACGGAGTAAGAGTACACTGAACGACTTTCCTATTGTTAACCCTGACGTTTTGTCTGGGAAGATAAACAAACCATGTTGTTCACAGGTTTCAATATGAATGAACAGACGGTATTGGGAGGTAAGTTGTCAGTTCGCACATGATGTGTCGGAAGATGTCAATCTGGTTAAAGATTAAGACATGGACAGTAAGATAACAACTGTGATTTTGGAGCACGTAAAGATACGTAATTGCGTCCGCTCAGAGTTGTTGTAATAGGCATGTACAAGGAAATAACATCTGGAAGGAGATTATAATGTTAGATCTATGAGGTAGTGCGTTTTTAAACATGATAGGTGAAACGGAACAAGCGAGACCTTATATGGTCATGGAAGACTTGCAGATGGAGTTTGATAAATGACATGTGAAGACAATATCTTGTGTATCATGCAGAATGTTCTACAGGTGAAGGTAGTGAGGGAAAAATGGACCCTACGGATATCAGACCCTAATTCATGGTTAGATTGGCATGAGTAGCTTGATGTAAACACAATGCCTTGTTATGATAGAATGAAAGGAAATTTTGGCAACCAATCAAAGGCCACAAAGCTCGCATGTAGACGAATCGGTTTTTACAATGGCGTTCTGCAGAGGAAATGAAAGTGTGTTAGAATAAAATGGATTTGTGTGTCGTTCAAGTGAATGAAGCTACAGAAAGTAATGACAGTGATTTCGTCTTTTGAGGAATACGATCAGCTATTTTCATTCCAAGGGAATAGTTGCTGTGTATATTACTTCTTGAGATAATTGAAAGTAAAGGCGCCAGCGCGATAAAAACTGCTGTGTCGATCATCTTTAAAAATTTGGTATAAATCGAAATCGGAACCAATAATGGAAAACGTCAGATAGAAAGAAAGCAGAAGTTATGGAAAGTAAAAGGAGATATTGATGAAAGTCGTTGATATCAGGGTTGAGAAGCATGAAGAAGATTACTGGACCAAGCTAACACAGACTTGCTAAAATCTGCAAAAATATGCAATCTGCAAACTGTGACACCGCATTGCTCCCCGGTACGCCCGCTCTCTCACTATAAAAAGGCAAATAGCGGAATTTTCAAACTACACACACAAAGCAGAAGACAGATAGACTGAAGGAAAGGGACGCTCGCCAAGGTTATAACTTTACCTTCTGTTTGCAGTGCAGCTCTTCCATCACCAGACCGAGTCTGTTCTGTACTTTGCATCTATCCTAAGAGGGTTCATTCGTGTCATACTAGTTCAGAGGTCTAGAATCCTAGATTAATATTGCATTACTGGACAACTCAGGAGCATCAGAGATTGATATCTAGATTCAAGTTCTAGGCCCCATCAGTGCTTAGTGGTCTAGTGCAAGACCTGCAACTGACACTGATGTGTATATTCATAGAGGACAGTTACAGAACTTTAATGTTAAGTATTCTATGTGACAAAATTCTAGCAGCCATTGTGAGTGGTCAAAGCAAAGTGACTAGTGTGTTATGATGAGAAAACAGTTCTGAAATAATAGACTAGACAAGAGAAACGGTAGTGATAAAGGAACATTTGGATGAACATTTCATGCTATTTTGAAGATTCCAGAAATGACTTCTTATTTAGTTATTGAGTATAACTCAACTATCAATCAAGTTTGTAATTAAATGTTATTCATTCAATGTTTCATCATTTTATCATTCATACTTACACAAGAAGAGACAAAAGATAGATGTACATAATAAATGATTCAGTAATTGTAATTCTCTGACTTATCAATTATATATTGTTGAATTTTGAATTTTACTGAATTATTGATTGTCATAAGTTAGTTATATAGCAAAGGTGACATATTAGGCTCTAACCTTTTTCTGATACTATCTGAAGTAGAGACCTTCACAGCCGTGACTATCATGTGATACCAATGCTCTTCTCTGACACTGGGACTACATTCTTGTCAGACAGAATTATTCTTATGTTCTTTCAGTAACTACTACTGACAACTATACTCATAAAAACCTTTCGCTACAGCATGGAAATGCTAAATAAATCATTTCTGATTGAAGTTTTTCCAACCAAACCACACGAGCGTGTGAGCGAAAATGTCACTTTTAATCGGCAGCGTTTTAGGACTACTTCACTGCATTTCTATCTTGTCGAGAAGACGTTTCAGACAGCCAGTATAACGAACAGAAACAGGATGACAGGATCAAGTATTAGAGGATCTTCTGATATTAGACAGAAAGAAAACTCGACTATAGTACTGGAAACCATGAGTCCTAGGAACTTAGAAACAGAATAACAGTGGGATTATAATTAAAGTAAAACCCCGACCATCTGTAAGACGGCCTTTTAAAACCAGTTGTCCGACACTATTCGGAATTTTTTACTATGCAAGACATCTGTAACTTTATTCCCGGTAATCGGGGTAAGTTGTAATATGTGCATTTTGTCATTCTATATTTTTACATTTAACATGCATAAATTGCTTGTGGATGTACAGGTTCATACGAGGCTGGCAACCTCTGCATATGAAATAATTGGATTCATGAACCACCACTGCAAGAGCTGGAAATTGCTTCGTGTGGGCTTCCTCACAAGAAACCCAAAAGCAGAGGTACCCCAGGTTCTATGTGGAGCACAGAGTGGATGATGATGACACACTGGTGTACACATTTGTTATATTAACATTTTAAAATGTTTATGTGTATGTTCAAACATGTTGAAGTAATGCAATAGTTGTTTTCCGCTGCCCAAAAGCACTTTCATCCGACTCACTGGGTTGAACATTAACGCTCAAGGAGGGTAAAGTTTCTGAGGAAGATGAAGTAGTGGAATGATAGCGCGGGGCACAGGATTCTCTTGTCAGTAGACCCTATACTTAGAAGATGAATTGGTTTTTCTCTTGGTTTGTGGTCCATGTTTGTAGAACATGTTTGTGGTACAAGTCTGTGGTTGCCAGCTGTCTACGCTAAATGCCTAAATCAGACGTGTCTTGAAGACGCTTGCCCTGACAATTGAAGTGGGTACCCCCAGCATTATGCATTGATGCATATCTGGAGTCATCCTTATGTGACCACCAGCTATGCACAATGCTACAATATATGTACGTGGAAGTGAACCTATGTCTGTCAGGCTAATTACATCCTCATTGACTCTTGAAATCATTCACACACTTCCAGGGATTCCCCCTGTAGTGAAACTTGTTTAGGACCCAGCATTGCACACTAAGCTTGGAGAAGTCGCTTGAGCCCTAGGCGCAATTCTTTGGCTCGTTGACTGCACGCAGGAGGATCTCGCTATGGACCCAGTGATAGGCAGGGGAAGCTGAGAAGTGGCTCTGTGCAAGACGTGACAATTCCTTGGGAGATCCTAGAACCAGAGCACATTATTTTAGATCTGTATAGTTGGAAAGCTCCCTTGGATGGCGAGGAATGCACAGTATGCCACACACTTCTTACTTCTACCTTGGGACCAGATGTGACGATCATTTAAATGCAAGTTAAGCTAGAGAAACTGGAGTTCATTACTTCAACTCAACAAGTTTGAGAATGACAGAAAAGCCACAAGACAAGCCTAGATCAACAGTGTAGATAATACCAAGGAGTCTTCAACTTGGCATTGGCTGCTAAAGAGCGAGAAGCTCAGCAGCCCTAGTTAAACAACAACAACAACCCCCAGCATTACCGCTAGGTACGTGCTATCGCCACAGAATTTTGGGATTGACGTCAACAAAACCCTTGAGAACCAAGGTTGACATAACCCAACACCAACAATCATCATCAGCCCATGGCTAATTAAGTGTAACTGTCAGGCTCAGCTAAATAACTTTTTTTAACAATAGCCACTTTAAAGTCACTACCAGTAACGAAAACATCAGTGCTTCTTTGTTGCACGAAAACCCTATTTCACTTTCTTAAATATTATTGTATATTAAATTTGTTATCTGTAAATACAAATTTATAGTTGATTTAATCATTATTGAGTGCATTGCACCCGCATGACTCAATTATTTTAATTATATAACCACACAGAGCTATTAAAAAAATATTTTACTCAGACAATACTAGTAAATATCTTTTTCCTCACAGAAGAGCGGGATGATAAAAAAGTTCATGACAACTTAGATGATCTCAGTTGTTTTGCTTGATTTCTTAAAATTCGTGGGAGCCCCCCTGAAGTAGAAGCATCATTGTTCTTCAGTTTATATATCTGCCAAGAATAATCTTGAGCGAAGATTGATACTTTTGGATACCTTCATCATTATTCTCTGTCCCATGTTTGAACACTTCTGCAGAGCAAGAGAGACAAATACGCGACATTATGCTTCTTGGGGAGCTGAAGTGTGATGATATAGATGACAACTCTGCAGGTATTCAACATCGTAAACTGATTACAGAGTTGTAACACTGGCGTACGTAACTATAGACCCCTGCCTGTACATCATCGATGTGCGAAAGAAAGAATACAGTATGCAAGATGACAGAGAGAGGAAGGGCAGACTGTAAGACGGGCCTGCGTGCCCTATTCTTAGCCCTTTGAAAATAAAGTGTGACAGAAGGGGACTACCCTTCTCGATCTCTGTTTCACTACGGGAGTATCAGTTACATTTTTGTACTAATTTTTATTACGTGCTTTCAGTTGTCGAACTTTCTTTCTTTCTCTGCTATGTGTAGCAGGTATTTGGTATTTTCCTTCTTACACACATCCCAGAGATAAGATGGCATGTCTGTTATCCATTTAACTCGCGGGTGCAGCCGACATCAGAATAAATATTAGCCCTACAAATCGCCACCGTATTTGCTAATGCTGATAAAGGCCATGGTGCGCGACAGATAAGAGATTACTTGTCTAGGTGACACGTTTTGGACAGACACGGATGACCTAATCGCTTCCTGTCCGCCTTGTTGTGACAAGATTACTGTTACGTACATTTATTACCTAAGGGGGTAGTCTTCGGTCCTGCCAAATGTACGCACCAGTTTTATATATTTTATTATTTGTGCGTTCGATTGATTCACGCACTGACGTGCACAATGCAGTGTGAGTTGCTTTGGACGCACGTGTAACCTAGTTTGGGAGATAGTGACGTCATGTGAGTTCGGGGCAGTACGGACTGTGTTTATGTCCGAGGTATATTTCTTGGAATATTTTATTGGCAAGTTTAGAAGAAGCCATTACTTTTGTATGATCTCTACTGGTTCATGATGCAGCCAAGAGTAGAAGTATCATGTAAGTGTCGCCCCATGTCATTGAATGTTTATTGAGTAAATTAATGTATAAGGCCGCTCATAGTTCTGATCTAGCGGGAAGTCATCACAGTATGTCCTTCCTAGAATGGACAGACGGAGTCGTTAGCCCTTTTGAATTACCGTAGAGGGGAGGATTCCTACGAAGAAACAAAGTTAATTGATTTGCATACTTCTTATGTTTATATGCCGTATTTTCGTAAATGCCAAAGTCGTGGCATGGATACAGAGAGGTTGGTCAATACAGAACTCTAACCTGGTCGTATTGTTGTGGATGACTTTGTTTGGATTGTTATATATCTATGCTACCTAAATATTGTATGAAGGAAGTCTGGAATTAGTGCGAGTATGACAAGAAATATTACTCAGTGAGAATTAATCCGTTGGTCATAGGATACGTCCTTGAGAGAAGGTCAACGGACGTTACTACAATACATATGCTATGGCAAAGGAAGTGATCGATCTTTAGTCACTTGAATGAGAGGACTTAATTGTAGAGGATCTTCGTAAACTTGAAAAGTCAATGATCAACATTTTGATGTAATGACCTTTTTGCAACTGTAAATATGACCGTCTTGTTCAACGTCGTATATGTCACGTTCAATAAAATATATGTACAATCATCACAGCCTTGTGTGCTGCCAGTCAATAACCAGTTCATCACTACTTGTTGGTGTTCGTGTTGAAGAACATTTATGACATTTTCGTTCTATCAAAACCATTCGCGTAAATAACACTCTTGAACGTTAGAAACGAACCCAACAGTAATTGGTATGCCAGTGTGGTCTGGAAGTAATTTCAAAGGAACGTACCCATCCAAATTATCTTTTGAAAAGAAGAATTTGTACTTTCAAGGCGACATCATCTCAATTTGGATCCTAGCGTGATAATGAATCAAAATCAACTCAAATGCTCAAGATCATCAATCAACCTCCACGTCAAGTTCTACAGTGACTGACTGCCTTGCTCACCTCTTCGTCAGTATTACGTGCGAGCTGGTTTTATATACGCAGAGCGAAGTATTGTATCCTCTGACGTACATCCACGGAGACGAGGCACCTTGTTTTTCCCGGCACACGCGAGCTAAGTATAACTTGTATCCGTTATACATTTTATTATTATTAGCTGTGCCTTAATTGTTTATGTCCACCTTTATATTTTCCGTGTTATGTGTTATATGTTGTGTATTCTTTGTGGGAGGTAGGGTTTGGAGACTCACGGAGGATACATCCCAGTTTCACACCAGGGCCTTCGTGACTGTTCTTTAGGAATTGTTTTGCAGACTTCCCTCAGTGGAATGTTCCTACGCGTGAGCGTAGAAGGATTCTAGGTCCACTGTGTCTGGTGGTCTGTGACACCTGACTGTTTAGCTGTAGTGTCAAGTTTTAATTGTTGTTTTCGTATTTATTTTTATTCGTAATTTAGTTTTATGATGAATTTTGTTTGTATTTTGCGTCCATCTCACCTTTCCTGTCGTTCAGTTTTTTACAAAACCTATGTTTTTACACTGTGTTGTCTATTGTCTTGTTGATTATTTGATCGCAGTTATCATCGTAACTCTTTACGACATTCAATTTTTAGTTTCACATTTTTATTTTTATTGGATTTCTGCGACTGTTTTCTATCGTCTTTGATTATCGTGTCTTGTCGGTATTGTTTCTATTGTTTGTCACGTTATTACTTTCATGACATTTCATTACATAAATAACTGTATTGATTATTAACATATTTCATAACTATATGATAACAAGATACCGTTCTAGGACAGGAACGAAGAACACTTGTTATAGTGATTAATTATCATTTTATAAACCAAGAGTACTGTGACTACTTATAAAGCATAATGTATTCACTAGATTATTTCATTAAGCAAGCAAAAGCTCTTCAGATGGCTCCTGATGAAGCAAAAACATTTGCACTTGCAGAATATAGAAAAGCTCAAGAAATAGAAGCCGAACAGAGAAAGTTAGAAACTTTAAGACTAGAAAAACTTCAATTTGAGGCAGATCAAAAACGGATTGAGGCAGAGGAGAATGAGAAAAAAATGAGATTGGCCGCTGAATTAGAAGATAAACGATTTCAGCGAGAGGCAGAACAGAAGCAAAGGGAGGCTGAAGAAAGACTTAAAATTGAAATGGAAGTTAAACAAAAAGAAATGGAAGAGAGGAGATTAATAGCTGAACAAAATGTAAAACGACTTCAGCTTGAGATGGAAGAGAATGAAAAAAAAACGACAGCATGAACTGAAATTAGCAGAGTCAGAATATGAGAGAATTAGGTTTACTCAGGAAGCTAATTCTCAGAGAACTTTTGAAAGCCAAACTCCATCCAGACATGATTATTTTAAGGAAATTAACCTTAAATTACCTAAATTTAATCTCCCGTCGGATGACGTAATATTTTTCCTAGATAGATTTGAGGCCACTTGTAGGTCTTACAACGTGGATAAAACACTGTATTGCACATATTTATCCAGGTTACTTACTGGGGATGCTTTGGCAGTTTATCATACCACCAGCATTGGTGAGAAAAATGACTATAATGCTCTTAGAGCAGCACTTCTGCAAAAATTCCAAATGACAGAAGACGAATATCGTTTAAGATTTCATACATTACTACCTCAATCTGGCAGAAATTTTAGTGATTTCCTGTCACAGATACGACTAACATTAGAAAGATGGATCGAATTATCCAAAATTGAAAAGTCGTATGAAGGTCTCTTCGATTTACTGATGCGCGATAAGGTACTTTCGTCTGTAAATCCTACATTTCTCGCATTTTTACACGAAAGGAAACCTTTATCTATGAAAGGCTTAGAAGAACATGCAAAAAATTTTTGTACTGCTCACCCAAACATGGATCTAAGTAACGCACAGATTAAGAATGAATTGCCTGTTGCTTTTGCAGCACAACAAAACAATTTTTCACGCAATCGTTCTTTTAGTGCTGATAGGTATGTCAATAAGGGAAATAATTACAATTTTAACAATGATAACTTTTACAAAGGGAAGCAATTTCAACAATCTGCTCCATTTAATGTTTCTTGGAACCAAACTCACAGATCACAAGATTTTGGTAACAATAATTTTAAAAATAATCAAGGACATTATAATAAACAAAACTGGAGATCAAAATCTCAGGGTCCGCAAAACAGACAAGGTTCTTGGAATAAAAAATTTTAAAGAACAGCATAACTTTAATTATACAAACTATCGGACTCATCCAAATTTTAACTCCAGTAGAAAAGACAATTATGGCAATTTTAATGCAAATAATCAAAATCGATCGCGTCGCAGAGAAAGATCGTCGAGTAATACGGGTAGACATTCTAATGTCTCTTTAATTGATACACAGGCTAACATTGAACAGGGTAAAGTAGCTGAAACTCACAATGCTATGTCTTGTTCTCTTGATTGTACCCAGGTGAAAGACTGTCCAGCCTAAGGCGATCACGACGCTGCGTTGCGGACATACCTTGCCTAGTCTACCTGCAGTCTGTACGGCCACTGCTGCGTCAGTACACCAGGGACAGGGCTCTCTTAAGTTTAACAAGGGATTTGTCAACAATATTTCATGCTCTCTCCTATTTGACTCAGGTTGTAGCACTGTGGGCGTCCGGACGTCGCTGATCAACCCAAGTTGTGCCACGGGCAGGGTTGTCAAGTGTGTGACTTTTGGTGGCACCGTCGAAACATTTCCCACTGCTATTATTGATCTTAATACACCATTTTTTTCAGGAAAGATCCAAGCATGTCTCCTTCCGAATCCAATTTGTGATTTAATACTTGGTCGCATACATGGTATTAAAGAGTGTACACCACAGCAAATTGCTGAATGGGAAGAGCGACATATTAAAACTGCAAATGCAGTAGTGACTAGAGCGCAAGCTACTAATATGTCGCATGATACACCTATTGAACCTACAGTTCATACCACTTGTGATGATGATGCTCCTATTTCACGGGAGTTGTTTGCTACATTGCAAAAGAATGATGATTCATTAAAAAAAATTTTTCAGTATGTTAACAAAAAGAATACAAGCAACAAACTTGCAAAATCTAGACATGACTTTATACTTAAAAATGGGATTTTGGTGAGAGTAATACGGGAAAAGGATTCATCCTTATGTTATCAGATCTTAGTCCCATCCTCTATGAGATCTCGTATATTACGACATGCGCATGACTCGCAATGTGCGGGCCATATGGGTTTTTCGCGTACCAAATCCAGAGTGCTTTCGGCATTCTACTGGCCAGGCGTCCATAGGGACATCACTCTCTATTGTCGGTCCTGTTTGATATGTCAGGAAGTTAAGGTACGGGGTCCATTTCATGCGGCTCCTATTCAAGCTGCGGACATCCCGATTAGACCATTTGATAAAATGGCCATTGACATTATTGGTCCGATGCTTCCATCTGCTAGAGGGCATACGCATATCCTTACGTGCAGTGATATGTGCACTCGTTGGCCTGAGGCCATCCCTCTCAAGAACACTTCATCTGCCAGTGTAGCAGAGGCATTGATGTTAATCTTTTCACGCATTGGTTTTCCACGGAAAATCTTGTCGGATCATGGGGTTCAGTTCATTTCTGAATCCATGTCTCAAGTTATGATGACATTAGGTATAGACAGATCTCTTAGTTCTATTTATCATCCGATGTCAAATGGGTTAATTGAGCGTCTCAATAGGACACTCAAGCAGTTGTTCGGTAAGATGACTCAAGACCATCCCCAAGACTGGGATCGGGTCCTACCCGCTTGTCTCTTTGCGTATCGCGAAGTACAAAATCAAGCCACGGGGTTTTCTCCATTCCAGCTTGTTTTTGGCATGCAACCACGCGGTCCTATGTCGTTAATCCACGACTTATTGGTTGACGAGAATATTGAAGAGGAAACTCAATCCTCTTATGAGTATGTGATCTCTCTGAGAAAGAGAATCATAGATGCTTGTAGACTAGCTACTGCATCATCTGAACAAGCCAAAGAAAAAGCTCGTCTATTTGCAAACAAGTATAGACGTCTTCGCCAGCTCATACCTGGTGATGAAGCTTTTGTCTTACTACCTGCGCATAACAATCGTCTTTTAATTACCTGGAGAGGTCCTTTCAGGATCATCTCAAGAATATCCGATGTCGACTACATCGTTGATGTTAATGGTAAACATAAAACCTTCCACATTAACATGTTGAAGGAGTATTACTCACGTCCTGATTATCTACAGTCAGTGTTTCAGGCAACTGACGATCCTACACCTCCTATTCAACACTATTCTAGTTTGTCAGTCATCCAAGAAGAGGAATCTTCTTTCGATGATGTACAACTACCAATACCAGTTGTACCACTCCATTCCACTGAGAAATGGAATGATGTTACAATCTCATCTACTCTTTCGGCTGATCAACGTCAGCAAGTCTCTAATATTCTACACTCGTATGAGGATGTCCTCACTGACATCCCAGGTCATACGTCAGTCATCCAACATGACATTATTCTGACTGACGATACGCCTATTCGAGTTCGCCCATATCCTATTCCCTTACACTTTCGTGATAAGGTTGATAAGGAATTGGATGAGATGCTCCAATTAAATATAATTGAACCATCTTCATCACCATATTCTTCTTCCATGGTAATCATTAGGAAGAAAGACAACAATATACGTCTTTGCGTAGATTACAGAAAATTAAACAAAGTTACAAAATTCGATGCGGAACCATTACCTCTTTTAGATGACTTATTGAAGAGATTATCTCATGCTACATTCTTTTCGAAATTTGACCTTTCAAAGGGATATTGGCAAGTGCCACTCACTCCTAAAGCAAAGCCATTCACCGCTTTCTCGACACCACGGGGTCTTTTTCAATGGAATTTTATGCCATTCGGATTAATGAATGCGCCAGCTACCTTTGTACGCATGATGCGCCGCATATTGTCTCATCGTCCCGATGTCATTACTTATATAGATGACATCTGTCTTTTCAGTGACTCTTGGGATGAACATATTCAGGGTTTAAAATCTTTACTTTCTACCTTACGGGATTATAACTTAACAGCGAAACCTTCAAAGGCTTTTGTCGGTTTTCATGACATCTCATTTCTGGGTCACCGCATAGGTCATGGTTTCATGTATACAGAAGACAGTAACGTCTCTAAAATTTTAAACATCTCAGCACCTAAGACAAAAAAACAAGTTAGGTCGCTTTTAGGACTAATACAGTTCTATTCAAAATTCATCCCTCATTTGTCTACTATAACTGCACCTTTTTCTTTTCTACTGAAGAAAGGCACATCTAATGTAATAAAGTGGTCGCAGGATCACCAAGCGGCTTTAGACTATATAAAACAATTTTTTTCAAATGCACCTTTTTTGAGGTTGCCTAACAAAAATCTCACCTTCATTCTCCGCAGTGATGCAAGTTCTTACGCTATTGCTGCAGTTTTGATGCAGGAATATAACGGCACCTTATTTCCGGTTATGTACGTATCCAGAAAGCTCACGCCGAGCGAGACGAAATATTCCGTTCTGGATAAAGAGCTCCTTGCTCTTGTCTGGGCAATCACTAAACTGGATCGTTATCTCCTCGGATCTCACTTTGTGGTGGAGTCTGATCAGAAAGCTCTTACCGCACTGAACACAGGGAACGTTAAGTCATCAAAGTCAGCGCGTTACGCTATAGCACTTCAACCGTTCCATTTTGAGATGCGAGCTATTCCTGGAGTGCAGAATGTGTTCGCAGACTGTCTATCAAGATGCCCAAGTGAACGTGTCGAAACTAAACCACTTCCAGATGTTGGAACATCCTCACCGATAACATAAATAACTTTGTACATTGTTATTGATACTATATTAACGTTTTATTAGAACGGGAACATTGGTACTACAGTAACTTTTTATTAATATGGCAACATTGTTAAGAGCGACAAATATACATTTGTTATTCCTATGGAACATATTACACTACATAACGTGTTAGAGAATATATTTTATCTTGTATGGAACATTCAGTACATCGTCGCGTCTATTACTAACTAGTTGCAACTGAACATTGACAATGAGTGATACTGGAATTACTTAGAAATATTAGTAACTGTTTATTTGTTAGTAATTAAGGAATATATAAATTAGATTAATTCAATTTAATCTATTTAATTGATTATGGATCACACACAAACTAACTTTCTTAGTTGTCAGGTAATACCTACATTCACGGGTCTTAGTTATGATATCTCACTTTTAGATCACTAGTCAACCATACTAGTGTTAGAAAAACATTAAGTGTGTTGATTCTTAAAGTGTTTAATTTTGCATTGCTTCATTTTTGCACATTGTATTTTCAATTTTTCTGTTTTATTGATCCTCTTGTCATTGATTATCATCAGTGTTGCTGTTCATTTTCATTTTTGAAATCATATGTTTCAAATTTTGTTGAAAACTTAGTTGAATTTTATTATCATCTTTTTTTTTTTTTTTTTTTTTTTTTAAATGGTTTTTTTCATTTTTCATTTTCAAACTTGTTTTACCACATCGTTCCAAAGTAGGTCGTTTGTGGATGTGTGCTTTAATGCATACTATCATTTAGTTATATTCATTTCGTTTAATATTCTTTTCTTAATATGGTATAATTTTATGCATTTAATATATCTTGTTGTAGTTTTGACTCACCTCTCTCGGGTATTAAGTTCAAAAAAAATTAATAGAATTAATTTTTTTTAAGGGGAGGTAATAAGGGAGCTGTTACGTACATTTATTACCTAAGGGGGTAGTCTTCGGTCCTGCCAAATGTACGCACCAGTTTTATATATTTTATTATTTGTGCGTTCGATTGATTCACGCACTGACGTGCACAATGCAGTGTGAGTTGCTTTGGACGCACGTGTAACCTAGTTTGGGAGATAGTGACGTCATGTGAGTTCGGGGCAGTACGGACTGTGTTTATGTCCGAGGTATATTTCTTGGAATATTTTATTGGCAAGTTTGGAAGAAGCCATTACTTTTGTATGATCTCTACTGGTTCATGATGCAGCCAAGAGTAGAAGTATCATGTAAGTGTCGCCCCATGTCATTGAATGTTTATTGAGTAAATTAATGTATAAGGCCGCTCATAGTTCTGATCTAGCGGGAAGTCATCACAGTATGTCCTTCCTAGAATGGACAGACGGAGTCGTTAGCCCTTTTGAATTACCGTAGAGGGGAGGATTCCTACGAAGAAACAAAGTTAATTGATTTGCATACTTCTTATGTTTATATGCCGTATTTTCGTAAATGCCAAAGTCGTGGCATGGATACAGAGAGGTTGGTCAATACAGAACTCTAACCTGGTCGTATTGTTGTGGATGACTTTGTTTGGATTGTTATATATATCTATGCTACCTAAATATTGTATGAAGGAAGTCTGGAATTAGTGCGAGTATGACAAGAAATATTACTCAGTGAGAATTAATCCGTTGGTCATAGGATACGTCCTTGAGAGAAGGTCAACGGACGTTACTACAATACATATGCTATGGCAAAGGAAGTGATCGATCTTTAGTCACTTGAATGAGAGGACTTAATTGTAGAGGATCTTCATAAACTTGAAAAGTCAATGATCAACATTTTGATGTAATGACCTTTTTGCAACTGTAAATATGACCGTCTTGTTCAACGTCGTATATGTCACGTTCAATAAAAATATATGTACAATCATCACAGCCTTGTGTGCTGCCAGTCAATAACCAGTTCATCACTACTTGTTGGTGTTCGTGTTGAAGAACATTTATGACATTTTCGTTCTATTAAAACCATTCACGTAAATAACACTCTTGAACGTTAGAAACGAACCCAACAATTACTTTAGATAGTAATAAATTTGTTACATCTGAAACACATTGTCTTATGAGTTTACATATGTGTTGGTGAGTTCGCCTGCCAGGGATCGGATGTTTTCATACCATATGTGGGAAAGGTGACCTCTACATTACGTTCACAATTTTTCCATGTCAGGAATATTTTGAAATTCACCCCCCCCCCCTCACCCACCCACCCACCCACACGCATGTGTGAAAATGATTGGAGCTGTTGGGTAGCCCCAAAACAAACAGATGCGGGGGGGGGGGGACAGCTTGCCAAGACATAACCAGATTTGCCAGAAGTTAGAATTCAGAATTTCCATTTATCAGGCCATACTATGGGGAACAATCTGGAAGGACTTACATAGACCAGGAAACCCATTTTAATAAGGACAGCTGAGGAACCTGAAACACACGGAGTCATAGAGGGAATTATCTTATAAAAAGTAACGACCCCAAGAACACGTATCAAGTGCCTGTCGTAGATTTTCGATAGGGAAATTAAGACATTGGTTGGTCCCTTCTGAATAGAAATAGAATAGGTGATAGCCCAGTGGGAGATGATAATAGAAATAGATTCTCACGAGTGGTATGGTAGAAATTAATAGAGGCTGTCCCTGAAATCGAGAATCTTCTCTCTTTCAGCCTATCTTCTACAACAGATTTAGAGGAGTCAGACAGTCTATTACAATATATATATATATATATATATATATATATATATATATATATATATATATATATATATATATATATATATATATATATACTTAGGTTAAAGAATACTAAAAGAAGAATAGACCCATAGGTGTACTGTTTTCCCGCTATGTTTAGCCCACGATCCTGTTAGAAGAAAAGTGATAGCCCCAAAGAGTCACGGATTTATACGCTATAGTCTAAGATTTCCTCTAAAGTTAAGAACAGAGTTGATATATTAATCTATTCTAAGAGGAAAAACACCATTAGCAACAAACTTGCATAAATGAAATTACAAAGTAGGTGCACAACTCATATCATAAAGGAATCACTCAGTCCTACATTCTCTCACTTCATTCAGCCGTGGCCACAGGCGTGCTTTCTTACCTACAACTTGAGCAGTAACTGCTGGAACAATACTTAGGACACGCACATACAGCAACTCCCGTGTTATTTTTGGTCAAGAGAACCCCAGTTCCACAAAGACAGTTTGAATTCACTTCTCCAGGGAACGCTATCTTGGTTATTATTATTTAGGAGTAATGTTTATGTCACATTTAATTTGTCCAGGCTAGAAAGTTAACAGCGTGCACAGTGTCAATAGCTTGAAGTTTCCAGTAACTAGGAATGACAGGTCGGTGACTTCTCTCCGTATAACAATTTTTTTTGTCACACCACAATTAGTAAAAAATGTAGGAAAGTGTTACTGTTAGTAATATCGCCACAGGGCTGCATGTAACAGAGATTTTGGGAAGACTATAATCTGGCTCGATAGGCCCAGTTACTTCATTTAGTCTTAAAGTTTGTGCGATGGGCACTCTGTTGTTTCTGGATGCAAACGCAGTACCAGACAGGTGTTAACTTGTAAACCCACGTATTTAAGTACAATAAATGTTTTTTCTTCAATGCTTTTCTCATACATACTGCAAACCAAACCGCTGGTAGATGTTGGGCTGACCCAGAACACTGTATAAAGAAATAGAAACATACAGAATACTAAATCATAATATCATACACATCCTATCCTACCCTCGCGTAAAAATATAACATTTTATTCACTTCGGTTATTAACTTAAAGTTAGAGACTATAAGCTTAGCGCTTGTCTCATCGTTTAAACTCCCGTGAAATATATTCTAGTCATTGAAAAGAATCAATCATCATGAATTAGAAATATATATATATAAATATATTCCGTCAATACGCAATGATGAAACAGTGCATTTACTAGTTAGTTAAAATAATCTCTGACTGGTTATAAGCATTCAATTTAAATTTATTAATAGCCGAATGAGTTTAGCTATCCACTGTAACACGGTACTTAGAGAAAATATAACTGACTTCCATTTAATCGCTCTACACATAAATCTAGTAAAAATGTAATAGGCGATTACCACTTAAATCACTCACAAATTCTATCAATATATTATGTTACCTTCACACAGCCTACTAAGACTATTTCCTCCAACGAAACTGAGAAATTCTATTTAAATAAAGTGATTTCTAGAACGTAGCTAGGTTTTCTAGAGAACTGCGGAGTCTGGAATGAATTTGAGTCTCAAATGCTCTGGTATAAATATCTCTCTGATGAAAGGAAAATGGTTACGTCTAAAACCCGAAATAGACTCGAATCCCAGATGTTAGCACCTACGTTTAGTTCTACGTTCAAATTATGTGAAACACGCGAAATCAAAGATCTGCTCACACGAATTACTTCGCACAAATGCCGACCAGGTCTCTGTTATGATCTAGATAACATAGAATCTACATATATCATCGCCTTCTCTCGACATCTGCAGAGTTGGTCGTAAAAGAATTGTAGCGAGAGTCTTTGATATGGCGGTTCGCATGTGTTAAGGATAGATTTGGGATGCAGATAAAATAGTGTGGAATGTTACTACACGCTAGCACATTTCCATTTTTATGAGAGGAATTGTGTTCGACTGTAGTCAAACTACTGTTTGCACGAAGCGTTCATCCGTGGTGAGCGAGGCGTTCACCAGTAGTGAGCGACGGTTAACTAGTGACGGTTTTGTCACTTGTCGTGGGTTTCAGTGTGTTAATTAATTGGCCTTCCGTCTTTGTGTTTGCGTCCGAGAGAGATGTAATTTTTCGAGCTCCAGGATAATGGACAGTGATATATAAATATACATTGCGGCATTATTGATTTTTCGGAGGCCGCCACGTTATTTGCAAGATGGTTCATGAACTTATCTAGAAGTTCATACCATAATTTACTACAAGTAACTTTGAGATTTGAGGCAACTAATATTTTGTTTGGCCTGAGTGCTTCTGCCGCATTACTTTGGTTTTCGTGGATTGCCCGAACCTTTAGTACAACGGCCAGGATTGAGTGAAGATGAGTGGAGTGTATTATTACTCGTATTATATTATTGCCACTTAAAGATGCCTAACGTTTGAAACTTATTGACGGTCGAGGGATAATCTACTACTCTTATCTATTGCCATGTACTTTTGATGTTTTGATGGACGTTATTGTGAAGGGACTTTATTTATTAAATGTCAACCATGTTTCCCGTGAACCGGTTCACCTACCGGCTTTTGTTATGTATACAGACCCTAATGTCCTGAAAGAACACCTACAATCATTCGCATATCCATGCTTGATCCTCTAATTTATCACAGCGTAACACCATGTTGTAACTTAACTTACAACGAACGAATTTAGGCAGAGGTGATAGACACTTGTCTGCCTGTTCGTTCCCAACTTATCTCTCCTGATCACTGTTACATCGATTTCTCGATCTCTGGCGTTTACAATTAACATAAAACCGACTCACATATGCTAATCCGATCTACTCGTACTCTCAACATCAAAGAGATTAGCGCACAGCCCTAAACTGCGCGTGCTAAAGTAGAAGAAATGGGAAACAGATAGCTGTGTGTGTGGGAAAGTAAAAGTTAACAGCAAAATATATGTAGGTGAAAAAGTCGAGTAAAGAGAAATGAGGAAAATGAAAATAGATATAGAAATGTCCTTATATAATCTACCACAGTGTCTTAACTTCATTAATCTGAGCAAAAAGTCTGTGAGCCAGGATTGGCGTAAGTTGTCATTTTACATTCTATATTGTTCATGTGAACTAATATGTATATATTGCCATGTGAATTTTAATATATGAATATCGCTAGTGGATGTCCAAGTCATTTGAGGCTGGCAACCTCCGTGTATAGAATGATGATTTCATGAACCACCAGTGCAAGGGCTGGTGACTGCTTTATTTCTAGTCTCTTCTTCTTCTTCTTCTTTGATCCTTAGCCGCCGACCGTCAAAGCAGTCAGTGGCCATCACGCCTAGTGGCGTCTTGTAGGGCAAAAACAAATTGATTCCACTTTGCTCGGTGTCGTGGAATATTCTAATCCACATATATAAATTATCAAGTAAATATAAAGCCTAGTAAATACATATAATAAATAAAGGAAGAAGAATGGTAAATAACAGTGCTGTCACAAAGACTGTACTCGAAATCCCCTTGTTTTCTACTGCGTAAGCAAATTGTAACGTTTCACGTTGATATTAAAGGCCTTCTGCAACATACACGCGTTTCCCAAACACACAATAAAATGTGCTGCCTTTCTAAGAAAAACCTTGAAATATGCAAGTTGACCTAAATTTTAAATTCCATTCATGTCTTTTTCTACACTGCGTTACCAAAACGAACGAACAGATGGACAAAAGGATAAAGAGAGAGGGGAGGGCTGAAAATCAAGAACGCATGCAACACGCGTCGCGCGATACACAAATGCTGCCATCACGCGTGTAAGTCTACATGCACTAATTTTTTTTCAGACGGACAGTGATAAAATACACTACCCTTTCCCAGAGTTAGGTTTATAAATCATAAAAAACGCTTATTAGAAAAGATAACATTAGATGGGTTTACGGTTGAAAACATAACAGTACCCAGACAGCACATCTTCGAAACAGGAGGTAGAAAATACATATTTTGAACGCAGCCACGTAGCTCTTTCAAATTGGTATTTTTGGGTTCCTTAGGGCTTGCTGACAAATAATATGTAAAACGTTACGCAAATAGTCCAGGAATTAATAAATTATACCCAAAATAAAATATTGGGGGTGCCTGACAGCCTAAAATCATTTCTGCTCATAAGATTTTTTTTATAACGTGTTTGAAAAAAATTTACGTTACATAAATAGCCTACCATGTAAACTCCCAATTGATTGGAGCGCAACAAATGAAAGCCTAACCACGATTGGTCGGACTATAAATACTATCTTTCGTTGTTAGGGGAAACGGGGAAAGGTAACATTTTTTCAAACACTTGTCGAAACGGGGCTCATTGGTCAGACTCGCTGATATACACACTTGGGAGCGTTAGTTCGAAACCACTTGTTTAAATAAGCTTGATAAAGCATCAGTGCGTTGAAGCCAGCTTATATTGTGCTAAATAAAAGCCTGGAAGATAAGCAGATGGGAATTTGTGCCAGTTTGTGCCAGAATTCATTGCTAATCAACGTATCTGTGTTTATTCGTATGAATTGTGGTAAGCTTGAACCATTCAGTATCTTTTAATGAAAATTGAATGTAAATTGTTAATTTATGCCTGTATATATATGTGTAGTTCAGTGGCAAACAAGAGATAAAGCCTATAATGCTCCAGCCTGAACAGAGGGTGTCGGAGGGAAGTAAAACGGCATGGAATGGCCAAACAGTACACTGACACCTGGATGATTGAATAGAAAGAAATAATGCTGGAATTGCAGAGGCGTAGTAACCATTAAGAAGGGTAATACTGGAATAAAGTATTTCAAATGAAGCTGACAGTTGGCCTAATGCTCTGAACTCAATGTTTGTGCTGTGTTGTGATCAGTGTAACAAGAGAGTTTAAGTTAGTTATGAAGTAGAAGGTACATCCTTCTTGATTTCAGGGACAGTGGTCTTGATGGTACTGAGCAGCACCTGGTCAGAGCTTTGCTGAATCCAGAGTCGGACAGCATACTCCTTGGTCCTTTTAGCTATCAGTGAGGTGTCTCCAGAGCCCAGAGGAGAATTCGAGCAGAGGAGTCCTTTCCTGCCGCCATCACGCCAGATAAGCTAACTTGGCCAGCTGAGCTCAACATTATGTCCCCTCATCTTGAAATGACTTTATAAAATTAACATTAAGAGGGGAATTTAATTGTCTTAATATCAGGAACTGAGAACATCTCCAATACTAGTCCCAAAAGACAAACTATTGAAGTCATGATGACAAATACCAACAGAGCTTGAACAAAACAAAACCAGTATTACCTCATTTTACTACTACACAACTGACACACATAGAATATTTGTAATAATATATGTCACTACAATATTCATATTAAATACATTCTGTACATAACTTGTAATTTAAATTGATTGTGATTCCTGGTTCCCTTGTAGTTGAATCAGGACACATATTCATTCATGCCAGTAATGAATACATATTGTTATTTGAAAAGTTACGAGTGACTTCTTTAAGATATTCTCATAGAGTGTTATATGTATGTGAGTGTCACAGTGTTGTTAAGAGTAGTGGATTAAATTAAATTGTTTATCTGTCTGTTGTTGTGACTTACACTTCATCATACACATACCCTAGACACCTAACGTAGTCATCACACTATTCCAGAATAATTCTGACTGAGATATATAGATATGTGGTAGCAAGTAAGGTTATATATAATACACTACTCTTATTAGATATATATACCTTCACAGCTGATCTCAGTCAGTACACTAAGTCCCCTATAAATATTTATAACATCCCACTTCACCACATATATTGGGGTCTCGCTCTTGGGATTTTGAATCTTTCACTATTAAAAATATTGGGGGTAATTCACTTCAGGGAAGATAAGAATTAAAAAGTATCCTTGGGTGGAATTGAATAAGGTTGAGCTCACGGTGCCTGTGTTGTCCATTAGATATTTAGAGATTAAATTGTTGGTTAGACATTTTATAAACTTACCTGATAGACAATGGCGGACCTGGCCAAATTTCGATCTGCTGCGGTTCAGACTGCAAAAGAGTTAGGATTAGATGGGCAAGTTATGGTTGCCTATGTCACGACGGAATGTGACAAATTTATTGAACGCGAAGAAAGAAGATTAGAAAAAGAGGCCGAAAGAAAGTTAGAGGCTGACAAGGAAATTAAGAGGTTGCAGATTGAAGCTGAGGCTGAGACTAAGAGGTTGCAGATTGAGGCTGAGGCTAAGAAATTGGAGGCAGAAAGAGAAGACAAAAGATTAGCTGCAGAAGAGAAGAAATTAGCTGCAGAAAGGGAAGAGAGGAGATTAGCTGCAGAAAGGGAAGCAGAAGATAAAAGATTACAAAGGGAACATGAGTTACGACTAAGGGAGTTTGAGTTTCAAGGCCATGCTCCTGAAAATGGTGCCAGTCCCTTTGCCTCTGATGCTACGGTTACTCAAGGAGCCTCAACCTCAGCTATGAATTTTCATTTAGATCATTTTGTTGAGAAAGACGATGATATTGAGAGCTACCTAAATAGGTATGAACTATTAGCTACCACGTATGGGTTAGAGAGAGAAAGGTGGAGCTTAAAGTTATCTCAGGGACTTCGTGGGGCAGCTTATGAAGTTTTTGCAAAAATGAGCAGAGGTGATCAGGAAAATTATGACATGCTAAAGCAGGCTCTTTTGTTAAGGTATGAAAAGAATGCAGAATTCTATAGAAAAAAATTTAGGAATGCTAAACTACTGTCAGGTGAAACCTATCACCAGTTCTCTGCACGAATAGAGACATACTTGGAGAAATGGACTTCTCTGGGGAAAACCCAAGATCTTAAGGAAATGGTCCTTATAGAGCAATTAAGAGAGTCCATGGCTCCAGACCTGAGAAAGTTTCTCATGGAACAAGGTGCAGAGAGGCTGGGTGAGTTGCTAAATGTTGCTGAAAGGTATCAAGCAGCTCAAGCAGAGGTAACAGGTAATAAAAAGAAACAAGTGGATAACTTTAGGGCACCACAGAACTTTAATAAATTTGATCCTAAGGATCAAAATAAAGGTAAGCACCAATTTGATAGGCCACGGTATGAAAATAAAAATAAATTCCCACAATTCGATGAAAGGAAATATAATGAAAGAAAATCTTTCAACCAAGGAAAAAGGTGGTGTAAAAATTGTCAGATGGACAATCATGACACTGACCGTTGCAGAAGGAAACCTGTGTATATGGCAACCCTTCAGGTCAGGTCGACCTCAAGACAGGAGGAGGATATTATGTTAGATACCACTCCAGAAGAGATGAGGAAGGCACAGGCTGGGGATAAAACACTCAAGCCTTGTTTCAGAAAATTGTCAACTTGTCATACAACTCCAGGCAAGGGAGATTTTTACATGAAAAACAAGTTGATGTATAGGAAGACTGGAACTAGATCCAAAGGTCAAGGACAGCTGGTACTTCCAAAGAGATATAGGACAGAATTAATAAGGAGCCTACATGTGAAACCAGATGGGGACCATGAGAAGATAGGTACCATCATTCAAAAGGTGGCTCACAATTATTATTGGCCCAAAGCAAGATGGGACATTGAAAATTTTGTAGAAAGGTGTAGCATAGCACATGAGGGAACACCCACAAGTGGGAACATGGATCAGGACCTGGACACGCCATGGGGCAAAATCAGGCCTGACAATAAAAGGAAAAATAAATTTGATAAAGTGGACCAAATGGAATGGGAAGCCCCTTTTCACGGACAAGCTTCACTTAACTGTTTTACAATGGCCACTATGCGGAGAGTGCAAAAAGATGTCTTACCCCAGGATAAGCCGAAAATCCCTCAATCGGACTTAAACAAACTGGAGGAAGAGGATGTAGGGAGGAAATCTCTCATCAAGAATTTTAAGTGGGGAGACAGCCCCAAGAGAAAAATTGGTAGCGGTCGTTTTGTGAATGAAAATTCTGGGAGGAAAAATCATCACTATAAAGCTTCGAGTGGAAGAGACCATACCGGTGCATGGACAAATAGGTCCACACAATTAAAGGTCCATATGTAGCTTTGTTAAGAACGTGGACTGATGAAAAGGCAGAGGAAAACATTACATCTTCATACCAATATGTGAATGAGCTGACCACTCGGTTGAAAACTGGCTGGAAACTTGCCAATGAAAATTTGAAACAAGCCAGGAAGAAACATGCTGCCTATTATAACAGGAAGGCGAAAGACAGAAATTTGGCTGTGGGAGAGAAAGTACTGCTTCTTTTGCCGGGGAGTCAGAATAAGTTACAAATTGGATGGCAGGGTCCATATACAGTTCTAGAGAAGGTGTCTAGAACAAATTATAAGATAGATAAGAAGGGGAAAGAAAAAATCTATCATGTGAATCTCCTGAAGAAATATTTGGAAAGAGAAGATCAGGAAGAGACACACTTGTTGACCTTGTCCATCGCCATGGAGATGAAAAAGGAACCACTTTCATCATTTGAATATCCATTACACCCCTGTGAGACAGCAGCACAGGTGAAAATCAGTACACATTTAACGAAAACTCAGAAAGAGAGAGTGCAACAGGTTCTAAATAATCATGCAGAGGTGTTAACAGACCGACCAGGGCATACAAACCTATTGGAATATGATATGAAACTCATAGACTCCACACCTGTCTGTATGAAACCATATTCGATTCCGTTTGCTAAGGAAAAAGCTTTGAAGGAAGAGATAGACTATCTATTGAAGGAAGGAATTATTTCGCACAGTGAGTTTTCGTATAGTTCCGGTGTTGTACTCTTAAGGAAGCCCTCTGGAGAACATAGACTCTGTATAGATTACAGGAGACTGAATGCTATTACAGAAGGACAGGTGGATCCATTGCCGGATACAAATCAGCTGTTTGCCAGACTAAATAAAGCTAAATATTTCTCAAAAGTGGATCTGAGTAAAGGATACTATCAGATTCCAGTAAAGCCTGAGGTTAGACCATACCTAGCTTTTAGTACCTCAGAAGGACACTATGAGTTTAATCGATTGCCATTTGGATTGAAGAATGCGCCTAGTGTCTTCTCTAGAATGATGAGAAAATTATTGGATCCTCTGAATAATCCCTGTATAACAAATTTTATGGATGATATCCTTATAGCAACAGAAACATTTGAGGATCACATTGACTCTCTGAACATGCTGTTTAATCGACTTAGGGAGGCAAATTTAACAGCCCGACCAACCAAATGTTGCGTTGGATGTAAAGAATAGGAATTTTTGGGACACACAGTTTATCAGGGAAACATGACCCCTGACCCAAAGAATTTAGAGAAACTACAGAAAGCCCCGAGACCACAAACCAAGAAGGACGTGAGATCCTTTGTCTCATTATGTGGTTTCTACCAGAAGTATATCAAAAACTTTAATTCCATATGTGCACCTTTAACGGAATTGACACGTAAAGGACATCCAGATCGCATTACATGGACACCACAATGTGAAATGACTTACCAAGAATTGAAGGAAAAGCTCACAAGTAAACCCATTTTGAAATTACCTGACTTAAGTCAAGAATTCATAGTAAGGACGGATGCAAGTAATATTGGACTGGGTGCAACTCTACTACAGAAATCAGATGCATTGGATGGGGAATTAAGCCCAGTGGCATATGCTAGCAGAAAGTTGAATAAAGCTGAAATCAACTACTCAACTAGCGAAAAAGAATGTCTTGCAGTAATATGGGCAATAAAGAAATTCAATATTTATCTATATGGGAAGGCATTTAAGTTGCAAACAGATCACAAACCTTTATCGTTTCTAGCACAGGCTAAGCATGAGAACTCTAGGTTACTCCGATGGTCTTTGCTTCTGGCTCCATATAATTTTAGCATCGAGTATATATCTGGAAAAACCAATTTGGGAGCGGATTTTTTAAGCCGCCATCCGTGTGATGAGAATCACCGTAAACCCCAGAAATAATAATGAATTTCTCTATGTGTATATAGAATAAAGGACTGACATATAATGTCTGTTTTAAGAGGGGAGGTGTCGTGGAATATTCTAATCCACATATATAAATTATCAAGTAAATATAAAGCCTAGTAAATACATATAATAAATAAAGGAAGAAGAATGGTAAATAACAGTGCTGTCACAAAGACTGTACTCGAAATCCCCTTGTTTTCTACTGCGTAAGCAAATTGTAACGTTTCACGTTGATATTAAAGGCCTTCTGCAACATACACGCGTTTCCCAAACACACAATAAAATGTGCTGCCTTTCTAAGAAAAACCTTGAAATATGCAAGTTGACCTAAATTTTAAATTCCATTCATGTCTTTTTCTACACTGCGTTACCAAAACGAACGAACAGATGGACAAAAGGATAAAGAGAGAGGGGAGGGCTGAAAATCAAGAACGCATGCAACACGCGTCGCGCGATACACAAATGCTGCCATCACGCGTGTAAGTCTACATGCACTAATTTTTTTTCAGACGGACAGTGATAAAATACACTACCCTTTCCCAGAGTTAGGTTTATAAATCATAAAAAACGCTTATTAGAAAAGATAACATTAGATGGGTTTACGGTTGAAAACATAACAGTACCCAGACAGCACATCTTCGAAACAGGAGGTAGAAAATACATATTTTGAACGCAGCCACGTAGCTCTTTCAAATTGGTATTTTTGGGTTCCTTAGGGCTTGCTGACAAATAATATGTAAAACGTTACGCAAATAGTCCAGGAATTAATAAATTATACCCAAAATAAAATATTGGGGGTGCCTGACAGCCTAAAATCATTTCTGCTCATAAGATTTTTTTTATAACGTGTTTGAAAAAAATTTACGTTACATAAATAGCCTACCATGTAAACTCCCAATTGATTGGAGCGCAACAAATGAAAGCCTAACCACGATTGGTCGGACTATAAATACTATCTTTCGTTGTTAGGGGTAACGGGGAAAGGTAACATTTTTTCAAACACTTGTCGAAACGGGGCTCATTGGTCAGACTCGCTGATATACACACTTGGGAGCGTTAGTTCGAAACCACTTGTTTAAATAAGCTTGATAAAGCATCAGTGCGTTGAAGCCAGCTTATATTGTGCTAAATAAAAGCCTGGAAGATAAGCAGATGGGAATTTGTGCCAGTTTGTGCCAGAATTCATTGCTAATCAACGTATCTGTGTTTATTCGTATGAATTGTGGTAAGCTTGAACCATTCAGTATCTTTTAATGAAAATTGAATGTAATTGTTAATTTATGCCTGTATATATATGTGTAGTTCAGTGGCAAACAAGAGATAAAGCCTATAATGCTCCAGCCTGAACAGAGGGTGTCGGAGGGAAGTAAAACGGCATGGAATGGCCAAACAGTACACTGACACCTGGATGATTGAATAGAAAGAAATAATGCTGGAATTGCAGAGGCGTAGTAACCATTAAGAAGGGTAATACTGGAATAAAGTATTTCAAATGAAGCTGACAGTTGGCCTAATGCTCTGAACTCAATGTTTGTGCTGTGTTGTGATCAGTGTAACAAGAGAGTTTAAGTTAGTTATGAAGTAGAAGGTACATCCTTCTTGATTTCAGGGACAGTGGTCTTGATGGTACTGAGCAGCACCTGGTCAGAGCTTTGCTGAATCCAGAGTCGGACAGCATACTCCTTGGTCCTTTTAGCTATCAGTGAGGTGTCTCCAGAGCCCAGAGGAGAATTCGAGCAGAGGAGTCCTTTCCTGCCGCCATCACGCCAGATAAGCTAACTTGGCCAGCTGAGCTCAACATTATGTCCCCTCATCTTGAAATGACTTTATAAAATTAACATTAAGAGGGGAATTTAATTGTCTTAATATCAGGAACTGAGAACATCTCCAATACTAGTCCCAAAAGACAAACTATTGAAGTCATGATGACAAATACCAACAGAGCTTGAACAAAACAAAACCAGTATTACCTCATTTTACTACTACACACTGACACACATAGAATATTTGTAATAATATATGTCACTACAATATTCATATTAAATACATTCTGTACATAACTTGTAATTTAAATTGATTGTGATTCCTGGTTCCCTTGTAGTTGAATCAGGACACATATTCATTCATGCCAGTAATGAATACATATTGTTATTTGAAAAGTTACGAGTGACTTCTTTAAGATATTCTCATAGAGTGTTATATGTATGTGAGTGTCACAGTGTTGTTAAGAGTAGTGGATTAAATTAAATTGTTTATCTGTCTGTTGTTGTGACTTACACTTCATCATACACATACCCTAGACACCTAACGTAGTCATCACACTATTCCAGAATAATTCTGACTGAGATATATAGATATGTGGTAGCAAGTAAGGTTATATATAATACACTACTCTTATTAGATATATATACCTTCACAGCTGATCTCAGTCAGTACACTAAGTCCCCTATAAATATTTATAACATCCCACTTCACCACACTCGGTCGGTGGCCATCCTTCGTACAGTGCCCCAACTCTGATTCATTCTTTGCATCTCAGCCTCCACAGTCCTCCGCCAAGTTGTTTTTGGTCGGCCTCTCTTTCGTTTTCCTTCAGGGGTCCAAAGCATAGCTGTTCTTGTGATGGCATCGGGGTCTCTTCTAAGGACATGGCCAACCCAGTTCCAGCGTCTGCCAGCTATGATGGTGTGCATGTCCTCTTCCTTGCTCCGAGTAAGCAGATCTTGGTTGGTGATGGCATTCGGCCAGAAGATTCGGTGAATCTTTCTTAGGCATGTTGTGTGAAAAGAGGACAATTTCGACATTTCCTTCTCTGTAACTCTCTAGCATTCCGCACCATAGAGAAGCACAGAAAGCACACAGCTCTGATATAATCTTAATTTTGTGCTTGTGCTGTATTGAGAGGACTTTCAGATGTTGTTTAGGCTAAAAAAGGCTGTTCTTGCTTTGTTCATTCTGTTGTTGATGTCTTTGCCTGCTCCGCCGTCTGGTGTTACTATGCATCCTAGGTATGTGAAGGTGTCTCTTAAAGAGAGCTAAAGGGCATAAGTAAGTCCCAAGTTCCATATGGAGCAGGGAGGGAAAGGTGAAAGAAATGATGTACATTCTCATTATAATATTACAGTTTCAAACCAGGGTAAATGTCTATGTAAACATATTCACTTTAAATTTATGAAAGTGTCAAACTTTTCAATCAGTGTAAATGTAAATGAAAACATTTTCAATTTATATTGAGAACACTTTTCAAACAGTGATGATGTAAATGTAAACATATTCTATCTGTACTATTAACCTGTTCATTTAAATGTAAAACAAGGAAAAAGCTATTCAATTTTAAATGTAAAGAAAGTTTTCGCTCGACGGATTAAGTTTAATTCTCATCGAGGGTAAATTCTGAGTTAAATGGGATGGTAGAATAGGAGAAAGGGAACACATAAGTATGTGTCGGGAAACGCAATACTCAGGAGAGCGTTTCGTTTCTATTCTTCTACCATAGTTGTTGGCGGTGGTACCAGTGAAGGTAATAATCTCTGAAACAAAGTGAGGGTAGAAGTGGACTGACGTAGAAACGCGGGACCAGCTTGGCAGTTACTCCTTGATTATGCTGAGAACGGGCTGCACCTTTAAGCTTAACCACAGACGTGAGAACTCCAGGGATCTATCTGCACAGATCCCATCAGCGGAAACAGAAACTACTAATGGCAGCTAAGTGAAACGTATATGAACATTTTCTGTTAAAGACTATTCGATTTTTTTTAAACTGTTAAAACTTAATGATTATTAAATCTGTTATTTGTAATTATACAAATTTAACTTCGATTCATTTTAAATATACTGCATGGGTCTCAATCAATTTACTAAACACACTCTAAACAGAGTTATACCAGAATAATAAGTATTTCACTGAGTAAATCAGATGTGGGGGCTTAACGAGCTGAAAATATTAATTGCTTAATCCTTCACAAAAGTTGTTGGCATCATAGAATTAACGTGCTCAGCCAATGCAGCATTGTTTTCGCTTTTCTGAATATCTTGTGAAAACTCCCGTGGGATAGAAGCGTCATTACCCTTCTACCTACATCTTTGTCAAGAGTCATCTTGTACGAAGGTAGACACCTTTGACGACCCACTTTAGATACTCTTGAGTTTTGGGCACTGTCGGACCACTACTGCAAAGCAGGGGAGGCAATACCGTCACATAAAGTTCTTTCGTTCGTTCGTTCGTTCATCAACATTGTCATCATTTCTCTTTCTTTTCCTTATGACGCATTGAACCACCCGTACAGCTGCTCCCCTATCAGGAAACCTAATCCAGGAAACCTGAACCGGGAAACCTGAACCGGGAAACCTGAACCAGGAAACCTGAACCAGAAACCTGAACCGGGAAACCTGAACCGGGAAACCTGAACCGGGAAACCTGAACAAGGAAACATGACCCGGGAAACCTGAACCGGGAAATCTGAACCAGGAAACCTGAACCGGGAAACCTGAACCAGGAAACCTGAACCAGAAAACTTGAACCGGGAAACCTGAACCGGGAAACCTGAACCGGGAAACCTGAACCAGGAAACCTGAACCAGAAAACTTGAACCGGGAAACCTGAACCGGGAAACCTGAACCGGGAAACCTGAACCAGGAAACCTGAACCGGGAAACCTGAACCAGGAAACATGACCCGGGAAACCTGAACCGGGAAATCTGAACCAGGAAACCGGAACCAGGAAACCTGAACCAGGAAATCTGAACCAGGAAACCTGAACCGGGAAACCTGAACCAGGAAACGTGATACAGGAAACCTGAACCAGGAAACCTGAACCAGGAAACGTGATACATGAAACCTGAACCAGGAAACCTGAACCAGTAAACCTGAACCAGGAAACGTGATACAGGAAACCTGAAACAGGAAACCTGAACCAGTAAACCTGAACCAGGAAACGTGATACAGGAAACCTGAACCAGGAAACCTGAACCAGTAAACCTGAACCAGGAAACGTGATACAGGAAACCTGAACCAGTAAACCTGAACCAGGAAACGTGGATACAGGAAACCTTAACCAGGAAACCTAAAACAGGCCGTCTGATAGACTTGCAGAAGTAGTTTCTTTAGCAATTGAATGTTACATGATGACGTTACCAGGTTCATGTAAAAACTTGCTTATACGACATGCTTGAAGGTGCAATTGTTCTGTTCTATATTTATTCATCTCATCAGGGGAATTAACCAGTCACTGACTTGCTTATATCAAATTGCTGTTATTAGTTAGTAAAACATCAGATTGGCAGAGTGGTTAGAGCTCTTGTCTCACGCGTCAAAGGGACCGGGTTCGATTCACGGTATCGACACAATAAAGTCTACCCAGCTGTAAATAGGCACATGACTTTGTTCTTGAGTTAGGGAAGGAAAAGGCAGCGAAGAAGTGAACTAGTTACCCCAGCTCTCGATGCTGGACCTAGTGTAGTGAAGTCTCTAACACTTCACTCCCCTATGGCAGTATCTGTTATGGAACTACCAGTTATCTGCACTCTCATTACCTAGCCAGATTTAGTACTTTGTACATGGAACCACCAGTGTAAGTGATCCCCGTGTAGGAAGCCTGAGCACCCAACCATATACTCTTGTAGCACTGGTTAATGTGGCACTCACCACCCAACCATATACTCTTGTAGCACTGGTTAATGTGGCACTCACCACCCAACAATATACTCTTGTAGCACTGGTTAATGTGGCACTCACCTCCCAACCATATACTCTCGTAGCACTGGTTAATGTGGCACTCACCACCCAACCATATACTCTTGTAGCACTGGTTAATGTGGCACTCACCACCCAACCATATACTCTCGTAGCACTGGTTAATGTGGCACTCACCTCTCAACCATATACTCTCGTAGCACTGGTTAATGTGGCACTCACCACCCAACCATACACTCTTGTAGCACTGGTTAATGTGGCACTCACCACCCAACCATATACTCTCGTAGCACTGGTTAATGTGGCACTCACCACCCAACCATATACTCTCGTAGCACTGGTTAATGTGGCACTCACCACCCAACCATATACTCTCGTAGCACTGGTTAATGTGGCACTCACCACCCAACCATATACTCTTGTAGCACTGGTTAATGTGGCAATCACCACCCAACCATATACTCTCGTAGCACTGGTTAATGTGGCACTCACCACCCAACCATATACTCTTGTAGCACTGGTTAATGTGGCACTCACCACCCAACCATATACTCTTGTAGCACTGGTTAATGTGACACTCACCACCCAACCATATACTCTTGTAGCACTGGTTAATGTGACACTCACCACCCAACCATATACTCTTGTAGCACTGGTTAATGTGGCACTCACCACCCAACAATATACTCTTGTAGCACTGGTTAATGTGACACTCACCACCCAACCATATACTCTTGTAGCACTGGTTAATGTGACACTCACCACCCAACCATATACTCTTGTAGCACTGGTTAATGTGGCACTCACCACCCAACAATATACTCTTGTAGCACTGGTTAATGTGGCACTCACCACCCAACAATATACTCTTGTAGCACTGGTTAATGTGGCACTCACCACCCAACAATATACTCTTGTAGCACTGGTTAATGTGACACTCACCACCCAACCATATACTCTTGTAGCACTGGTTAATGTGGCACTCACCACCCAACCATATACTCTTGTAGCACTGGTTAATGTGGTTTACATTAGGAGATTGCTAGCCCAAAGAAAAACCTCATATTAGGCGCCGTGATGGAGCAGTACTGATGGACCGTGATGGAGCAGTACTGATGGGCCGTGATGGAGCAGTACTGATGGGCCGTGATGGAGCAGTTGTCATTTTCTATTTTGTGTCATCGGAGACCTCTAGGGACTACACGGGACATTGAAATGACTTGCTTACATAAACATGCTGTTCGCGGTAAAACCAGTTATTAGCGCTATCATTACCAAGCCAAACTGTGTATGGTGTAGGATCGTATCTTTATATATATCTCATTCTCTGCAGCTTCCCATCAATTTTGTTGTTGACATCTACCTGTGGTATTTATATATCAAACTTTCCATTGTTGTCTTGTAATTCTATGCTCTACTTCTGTCATCGATTTTCCCGCGTTATGTGTTTACACGCGTCCATATCATGTTCAGGGAAGGTTAATTTTTGTATTGTTCATTTACTAAAGTATTTCTTTCTCCGTGTGTTATCTCAAAAATGGTTCATTAGCCATTTTAGCTGTCCATTAGGTTCGTAAAATTCCACTGCGAAATCATAATTCTAGCTTTTCCTGTTATTGATTTTAAAATTCGTTTATCTTTGTTTAAAGTTTACTTGCACCGAAAACAATGGGTTACTAATAATAGTATTATTTCTGCTTTCTATTGATTGGTATTACATCATGTTTTGATCATTTATTACGTTTAAAACGTTGCATGAATATATTCTTTCTCTAACATCAGTAATTATTTAGTTTCTTTTCTTTGAGGTCGCTTTTTCCGTGTGCAAATCGATGACAGAAAGGAGGTAGGAAAATGTATTCAAACAAGAACAAATTTTCTTTTGAAAAAATCGAATGAGGGTGAGGGTAGCTAGTAAGATTGCGTTGCAGAGGAGGAGGGAACCAAAAACTTGAAATATGATTTTTTTTTTGTAATGACAAAAAAACAATGTGTGCAGTTTATTTGCAATGTAGAATATTTGTCTTTCTTGTTTTAACTTGTAATATGTCAGCACTATGCGGTACTTCCGTTGATATTTTCATCTCCCAAATCGTTGTCTTCGGGTCTACGTGCTAATTGTTGCATAATATTTTGCTTGTGGCTACAGTTGTCACTGTGGAGCTGTCATCATCAAGTCTGTAATATCAGATGCTTCTATATCATTGTTGCCGAGTTCCCTGGCAGAGTTAACAGTGATTTCTATGACTTTCTGTACAACACTGTCAATTTTCTCGTAGTCATCAGCTGTGTTTGTTACAGCGTCTATGTATGCCCAGCATGCTCTGTACGTTTACAAAGCTGGGAGTTTAGAGCTTACTGTAAAATCGAATTTATTAAACGTATAGCAGTCATATGGCATAAAATAAAAACAGCATAATATCGAAATAGCGCTAATGAAAGAGAGTAAGACGGGGGTTTGTTGTATTCAAGTACACTGGGATGGTTCTCATTCTGTAACGTCCAGCTGACTTTGAATGAACCTATTTAGAGTTGAACATGACTGTGGTAAAGTGGGATGATATAAATATTTATAGGGGACTTAGTGTACTGGCTGAGATCAGCTGTGAAGGTATCTGTATCTAATAAGTGTGGTGTATTACAGATGACCTTACTTTGCTACCACATTTAGACCTCAGTCAGAATTATTCTGGAATATTGTGACGACTACGTTGAATGTCTAGGGTTATGAAAGTGATAAAGTGTATGTTCACAACAACCAACAGACAGATAAACAATTTAATTTAATCCACAATACTTTACAACACTGTGACACTCACATACGTAGAACACTCTATAAGACTATCTTAATAAATCAAGTGTAACTTGTAAAATATGTATTAATTTCTTTCAATAATAGATATCCTGATTCAACTACAAAGTGAACCAGGAATCACAATCAAATGTAATTACACGTTGTATGTACAAAATTTATAGATAGGATTTGTGTATTGACATATATTATTATTATTACACTATGTGGGTAAGTTGTGATGTAGTTGATGCGTGATGCCATATGATGATGGATGGTATCCGCATGTCTGGTTTTGTGTAGTGTGCAGATGTGTTCAGTCAAAACAATGTTCATACAAAAATAACAGGGCAATCCACATAGGACGTCAGTAAACTCACGACGTATAAAGTCAATGATTCTTGAAACAGCCGTTGACGTTTTTCTTCATTATTTATTGTGGACGCCACAGTGACAAAATGGTTACGCGAATATGTAGACACATCAAACAGTCATTATCACAGCAACATTCAATACAGCAATAGACGGTAGACAGCATTACAATGATGAGTCAGATGCATGTTATATTTCAAAGTGCTGTAAATGTAGTCAGGTGAAAAACTCCATCCCTTTCTATAACAGCCAGGAGATAACCAGATGTATGAGATCAGTTCACTCTCCTTAGTTTGACTTCAGCAAGACAGACACGTCTGCCGAAGTATAAATAATGTCCTCAAAAATATCCTCTAGATAATAAAGGTTTTCCAAACCTAGTTCATTTAACAAAGTAGCAAGTAATGGTCCTTGGTACCTGCATCAACCGATGCAGTACAATACAGCGACATGTGAGCTAGGAAAACATCTCGTGACGACGACTTTCGAAGACAGGCTATGAACCAGAAATCGTTCACGACCAAAAATCGATAGAGTTAATGAAAATGTTAATTTACCTTGCCTTCCGGAAATACACAGAAATATTATGCCTCCCGGCATGTGCAAATACACTAGAGGTATTATCTCGAATAAACGAAATATCCATAAGAGGACTACACATCCCTGACAGAACAAAAAAAAAAAGCGGAGATCCCCTCTTCAACGAGGCATCTCTTTCGCCATTCCAAATCGCTCACTCCACTAGTGGTGGGCGGAAACCGATCGACCAAGAAGCAAGACAAGTCATGCGCAGTCCAGCGCAAAATGACCACAGCTCAAACTTAACTGCATTCGATACCAACGCGAGAAGACAAATGCTTACCGAGAAAAGTGACTATAAATTCCAAGCAGTTGTTGCCCTTGCGTTATAAAATAGATATTGAAATAAAACGATGTTGCGAGAATTTATCACGCAACATATCACCACCTCCTCCCGATAAAAAAAAAAATGTGGAACATATTTTTTTTTCAATATCAAAGAGCATGCGATAAAGGGCTCAAAACGCACGAATTATGCGCTGATAATTAACTAAATTGCCAAACAATAGGCTAATTATAGAGTGTCTGGTGAGGATATACCTCAACAGAAAAATAAATATGTCTCAAAAAATATTCACATCGGGGAGGTGTCACCAACACACATCACGTTAGCATGTAAACACAATATACGTATGCAAGTTACTATAATCATCATTAAACAGCATACTCTAATATTGTCTTTAAAAAATGGATGTACAAATCTGATAGGAAAATTTAAATAGTACATTCTTTGACATGTAATGACAAAAGTACATAGTAAAGTTAAACTACATGACGATCCAGGACATATGCTCTGGTATTCCGAGGGTAAGTACACAATCTAGAACTCGTCATGCTTGATACTAGTAAGGTAAGTCCTCAGCTCAACAATGACATTCTGAGAAAGTACAAGCAATATAATGCTAATTAATAACTAATATGCTTCATAAGGTACAATACATTATTAATAATTGTGGCTGTTTAGTAAACTAACGGCCCTTATATTAACTACTCAGTCCTCCTCTATCATCTTAAAATACGAACAGAAGAAGATGACAACAAAGCACGATAGTATGTACATATAAAGTGAGTACAGATGTGCTAATCTATTGTAGAAAAATAGGTGTGTTATGACTCTGTAATATATGGAAATATAGGACAGAAGTATTAGTTGGAGTCATGTGGGCATCTAGACAAAATGTCAGCCATCACATTATCCGCACCACGGATAGCTCGTACCGTGAAGTGAAAAGGTTGAAGAGCTATAGCATATCGAGTGGATCTCGAACTCTTCAAACTCTTAGTCTGAATAGCTGTAAGAGCTTTCTGATCAGTCTCTAAAATGAAATGTGCGCCCAGGAGGAATCTTTGTAGTTTTAGAATTGACCAAACCATCGCTAACAACTCACGGTCTAAAACCGAGTAGTTCCTCTCTGCCGCATTTAGTTTTCTAGAAATGTACATAACAGGATGCAGAGTATTTGCATATTCTTGCATCAGTGCTGCTCCAATCCCAGTGGATGAAGCATCACTCCGAAGAACAAAAGTCCTATCAAGAGTAGGTAATCTTAAGATGGGAGGAGAAGAAAATATATTCTTGATTTGGTCTAGTGAAGATTGGCATTCTTCAGACCAACGGACCAGATTAGGCGAACCTTTCTTCAACAATGTTGAGAGAGGTGCCATGATCGAAGATAAATTTGGAATAAATCTCCCATAAAATTGAATTAAACCTAAGAGACTCCTAACTTGTTTCTTCGTTTTAGGAACAGAGATGTTCAGTATTTTGGACGTATTGTGGTCTTCTGTCTTCAAGAGACCATGACCAACACGATGACCCAGGAAAGAGATTTCACCAAAACCAACAAAAGCTTTAGAAGGTTTTGCTGTCAAATTATTCTCACGTAGAGTGGACAGTAAGTCATATAACCCTAAATAGTGATCTTCCCAGGTATCACTGAAGAGACAGATGTCATCTAAGTATGCGATGACATCCGAACGATGTGACAGAATTCGACGCATCATGCGAACGAAAGTGGCAGGGGCGTTCATGAGACCAAAAGGCATAACATTCCATTGAAATAGACCCCTAGGTGTAGAAAAAGCAGTAAGAGGTTTGGCATGCTCTGCTAAAGGCACTTGCCAATAACCTTTAGACAAGTCAAGTTTAGTGAAGAATCTAGAATTAGAAAGTCTAATCAGTAGATCTTCTAACAAAGGCATCGGTTCAGCGTCGAACTTTGTGACCTGATTCAATTTGCGATAATCAACGCAAATTCGTATGTTCTTATCCTTCTTCCGGACAATAACCATGGAAGAAGAATATGGTGAAGTCGATGGTTCAATTATATTTAATTGAATCATTTCATCCAATTCCTTTTCCACTTGCGACTGAAAGTGTATAGGAATAGGATACGGCCTAACCCTAATTGGATTATTGTCGGTAAGAATTATGTCATGTTCTATGACATCTGTGTGTCCAGGAATGTCAGTGAGAACATCCTGAAATGTTTGTAACATCGAAGAGACTTGTCGATGTTCGTCACCAGAAAGATTAGGAGAAACAGAAACGTTTTTCCAAGATTCCATGGAATGTAATGGAACCACTGGAAGGGGAAGGTTGACATCAGAGAAGGTAGCTTCCTCATCCTGAATGACAGACAGGGATGAATAATGACCGTGAGGTGCAGGAGCATCATCCGTTGCCTGGAAAATAGGCAGCAAATAGTCCGGACGTTCGTGAAATTCCGAAAGCATGTTTATGTGGAAAGTTGTATGCTTTCCATCAATATCGACCACATAGTCAACATCGGAAATCCGAGAGACTATTGCATACGGACCTTTCCATGCAATAAGAAGTCTATTTTTCCCTACTGGGGAGTAGGACGAATGCTTTGTCACCTGGACAAAGTTGTCGTAGACATCTATTCTTGTTAGCAAACTGCCTTGCCTTCTCTTTAGCAATTTCTGATGAAGCAGTTGCTAGCTTACATGCCTCAATGATCTTTTGTCTAAGAGCAATGACATACTCATATGAGGATTGAGTTTCATCGCTAATATCATCGGCAGTGATGAGATCGTGTAATAAAGACATAGGGCCGCGTGGACGCGCGCCAAAGACAAGTTCGAAGGGAGAAAATCCTGTGTGTTCATTAGGGACTTCTCTATAGGCAAAGAGAGCCGCGGGTAAAACCCTGTCCCAATCTTGAGGATGATCTTCAGTTATCTTACCAAGCAAAGTCTTGAGCGTTCTATTCAGACGCTCAACTAACCCATTAGACATAGGATGGTAGATACTACTGAGAGATCGTTCAATATGTAAGGTAGACATTACCTGTGACATAGTGTCAGATATGAGTTGAGTGCCATGGTCTGACAATATTTATCTGGGGAACCCCAAGCGAGAAAATATCAACCAAAGAGCATCTGCGATATCTGTAGTAGATATGCTCTTAAGAGGAATAGCCTCTGGCCAACGTGTGCACATATCGACACATGTAAGGATAAACTGATGTCCTCTGGCCGACTTGACCTTAAAAGGGCCAATAATATCTATGGCCATTTTCTGAAACGGCCGAATAGGAATGTCAGCAGCCTGGATAGGCGCAGCATGTCGTGGTCCTCTAGATTTGACCTCCTGACATACCTTGCATGATCGGCAGTAAATACGAATGTCCTTATTGACAAAAGGCCAAAAGAAAGCCGCAAGGACTCTCGACTTCGTACAGGCAAAACCCATATGTCCAGCACATTGCGAGTCATGAGCATGTTGTAATATTTGGACTCTCATGCTCTTGGGAACAAGAATTTGCGAATGTGCCGACGTAGTCGAATCTTGTACCATACGTACAAGTACGCCGTTTCTCATTGCAATCCAAGATTTTCTATTTGTATCCTGATTCGGATCACCTTTCTTCGCAAGAACGAAGAATTTTTTTAAAGAAGGATCTTCTTCTTGCAATTTTATGAAAGAGTCACGAGTAATCACTAAGTGACTATCTTGGCTATCAACTTCATTATCACTATTCAGTGAAGTTTCGGGTGTTTGTAGAGCTTGTGCTCTTGTAACTACTGCATTTGTAGCTTGCATGTTATTATCTTCCCAAGCAGCAATCTGCTGCTTGGGGTACACTCCCTAACTCCGTGAATACGACCAATAATAAGGTCCGCAATAGGATTAGGTAAGAGACAAGCATGCACATCTCCAGTAAAGAAAGGAGTGGCAATGCGAATTACAGCAGTAGGATATTTTTCTAGAGTGCCGCCAAATGTGACACATTTAATAACCCTTCCTGTAGCACAAGATGGATCTACAAGCGATTGTCTAACACCAATAGTGGTGCATCCGGAATCGAAAAGTAGTGAGACCGGAGTATCATTAACAAGACCCTTATGTAGAATTAAAGAACCCCTCCCGTCATGCGCAACAGCAGCAGGAAGAGCGGGAAGTGGGTGACCACAACTCAAAGTAGTTATGGTACCCGGTTCGAATAAAGTACTGCATTGGGGGCATTTGTTTGCTCTCTCAAAGTCAAAAGCAGAACCAGTGACAGCGTCAAAGTTTTTACTATCAACAACATGATTACAGGCTCCCTCAGTTTCCTGTTGTACAGCATTAGCCTGCTGATATCTCTTTTTTTTGTGTTGAGATCTACCCCGACTATTATTACCTCTGAAGTTATCAAAGTTATTATTATCTCTGCAGTTATTATTGTCTCTATTGTAATTATTATCCTGGTTCGAATTCCAGTTTCCACGATTACTATCATGTTCACATTGATGCGAACATCTATTTGTTTGGTTTTGAGGTCTTCGGCAGGAATAACCTCTATTACCATATCCTCTTTTGAAATGCCTATAATTATTAGGGTGATAGTAACGAGTACTATCAGGTTGTCTCCAATTCTTCGAAGAAGAATCACCATGAAATTGATTTCCATGATTTTGACAGAAATTACCGCTACTCTTTCTATCAAAATTTTGTTGGAATCTACGAGCAAAGTTTTGGCCATACGGAGCTGCCGAAGCAACTGGTAAACCTTCTTTCACCTTAGAGTTACCCATGGTTATGTGTGGGTGCGCAGTTACGTATTGGCAACAGAAATCTTCCATTTCTTTTATTGTTTTAGGTTTACGTTCATGAAGGAAAGCAAGGAAAGACTCATTGACAGACGACATGACTTTGTCTCTAAGTATTAAGTCCATAAGTCCTTCATAAGTTTTTTCCGTCTTAGATAGTTCAACCCATCGTGAGAAAGTAATGCGTATTCTTGCAATAAACTCGGAGAATTCAACTCCATTTTCAGGTAACATGTTTTTAAATTGTAGACGATAGCCGTCTTCGTTAAGCTGATATTTCTTTAACAAAGCGGCCCTGACAACCTCATAATTGTTCTTGTCAGGTTCATCCACCATATTTAATATACTTAGAGCTTTACCTGTCAGTATCCCTGATAACTGATAAACATATTTTGCTTTGTCTATGTTATGAGCTGTACATGCTTGTTCAAATCTGTCCAGGTAGAACATTATGTCATCACTGGAAGGACTAAATGTTGGTAACTTAATCTTAAAAGTATCATTATTAGCCTTACCAGAAGATGAACCCTTGTTTGAATCATTACCATTACTCATGCTTGTCAATTTCAATTTTTCCAACTCTAAAGCTAAGACCTTTTCTTCATGTTCCATTTTTGCTTTCTCTTTCCTCTCATCAGACTCTCTCTGTAATCTTCTTTCCTCAGCCTGAGCCTCTTTTGAAGTCTTTCATTTTCAGCTTCTTTTTCAAGTCTTTTATTCTCAGCCTCTTTTTGAAGTCTTTCAGCTTCTAGCTGTAGCTGGAGTTTTCTTTCCTCAGCTTCTGATTCCCTTTTTTGTTTTTCCATTTCCATTTGGAATCTCTTTTCATCCACCTGCATCTGCAGTTTCTTTTGTTCAGCTTCCATCTGCAGTTTCTTTTGTTCAGCTTCCATTGCTTTATCATATCGAGCAGTTGCAAATTCTTCTAACTTATCACCAGTCTTGCCAAGCAATTTACCCTGCTCAATAAAGTGCTCAAATGTAGACATGTTGTCTGACATATGAGTCCAAAACCTGAAATAATTAACTAATTTATTTCAAACCTAAGTGTAACAAGTCTTAATTAAGCACTTGTATATTCACATCACATTATATTATCCCAGTCTCTGTGGGAAACAAGTCTCCAATCAAAGAACTTGTATATGAAATATCAACAATCAATTCTTGATCATAAGTGCACTTCTCATTCAATAGTGCACGACACTATTCATCATTCATTTATCATCAGTGTAGTAGTAACAGTGCATTAGCATAGCCCATTAACTAATTACTATAACTGTAAACAATGACTATGTAAACACATGCAGAATGTAAACATTGAAAATGTAAACAATACAAACAATGTAAACAATAACAATGTAAACAATAACAAAGATCAGCAACAATACAAAAACTTTCGCAGAAATCAACTAAAAATAAAGCAGAAATTAATGAAATATCACAAAAAATGTGACGATATCTGCGATAGAATTAAACAAAATACATGACACCACAGTGTATAAACAAAAATGTTGTATGAAACTAAATTATAGACAAGAGTAGGCTAACAAATACAAACAAATCAAAACAAAACTAAAGAATGCGAAATAATAACGAAAACAATATTAAAACATGTCATCACAGCTAACATAAATAGCAACAGAAGTCGCTTAGCAAATTCCAGTATCGGAAATTTGCAAACCCTACAGAAAACGCTCACAATAGACGACCTCTATGACGTGGCATAATCTAACGGAGACACCACCCAACCGAGAACCCGCTGAAATATAAACATATAAATATACGAATAACATATAAACATATAACATATAGAATGAGATGATACACAGAAGACTCAGCAGAAGTATAAGGGCACAGTTTACATACAAACAGGCCACTTAACTTATAGGCTTCCAATCGTAGAACAGCAGAAAAAACGGATGTCAATCAACGTCCTAAAGAGCGAAGCTCCAACGATGATGGCACATCTGAACTGCTTCCACTGCTAACACGATGGTACAAGAGCTTCTGAAATACTGTGTGTTGAGTTGTTTCGGCACTTGACCTTCTAATCCAAAAGTAAGTTGATGGAAATCGGTACTTGGCCTTCTTCAGAAAACAACCCGTTTCAACCGGCACTTGACCTTCACAAAAACGACAGCACTGGAACCTTGACAGCAGCAACTTGCTTGACTTGCGTAAAAGATAACAGCAGTCCGAGTTATCCGGCAACATGTAACAACGCCGGGTACTGTCAAATTCTTGTTTCCGTCAAAAAGTTGAAATTTTGACTTTTACCGGGCAACGCCGAGTACTTTGAAAATTTTGAAGATGTTGACTGTATTGAAGAATGTTAATTTCTTGAAGGATGCTGATGAATTCTTGTTGAAAATGAAGTGGGTAAGGGACCCCGTGTTTGCTGGTACCAGAATCAAACCAGCTTATGGCCACCAAATGATGCGTGATGCCATATGATGATGGATGGTATCCGCATGTCTGGTTTTGTGTAGTGTGCAGATGTGTTCAGTCAAAACAATGTTCATACAAAAATAACAGGGCAATCCACATAGGACGTCAGTAAACTCACGACGTATAAAGTCAATGATTCTTGAAACAGCCGTTGACGTTTTTCTTCATTATTTATTGTGGACGCCACAGTGACAAAATGGTTACGCGAATATGTAGACACATCAAACAGTCATTATCACAGCAACATTCAATACAGCAATAGACGGTAGACAGCATTACAATGATGAGTCAGATGCATGTTATATTTCAAAGTGCTGTAAATGTAGTCAGGTGAAAAACTCCATCCCTTTCTATAACAGCCAGGAGATAACCAGATGTATGAGATCAGTTCACTCTCCTTAGTTTGACTTCAGCAAGACAGACACGTCTGCCGAAGTATAAATAATGTCCTCAAAAATATCCTCTAGATAATAAAGGTTTTCCAAACCTAGTTCATTTAACAAAGTAGCAAGTAATGGTCCTTGGTACCTGCATCAACCGATGCAGTACAATACAGCGACATGTGAGCTAGGAAAACATCTCGTGACGACGACTTTCGAAGACAGGCTATGAACCAGAAATCGTTCACGACCAAAAATCGATAGAGTTAATGAAAATGTTAATTTACCTTGCCTTCCGGAAATACACAGAAATATTATGCCTCCCGGCATGTGCAAATACACTAGAGGTATTATCTCGAATAAACGAAATATCCATAAGAGGACTACACATCCCTGACAGAACAAAAAAAAAGCGGAGATCCCCTCTTCAACGAGGCATCTCTTTCGCCATTCCAAATCGCTCACTCCACTAGTGGTGGGCGGAAACCGATCGACCAAGAAGCAAGACAAGTCATGCGCAGTCCAGCGCAAAATGACCACAGCTCAAACTTAACTGCATTCGATACCAACGCGAGAAGACAAATGCTTACCGAGAAAAGTGACTATAAATTCCAAGCAGTTGTTGCCCTTGCGTTATAAAATAGATATTGAAATAAAACGATGTTGCGAGAATTTATCACGCAACAGTAGTACTATGAGGTAATACTGGCTTTTTCAAGCTAGGTGGTTGTTTGTCATCATGACTTCAAGTGTTTGTTTCTGGTGGAAATAGTATTGGAAAAGTTCACAGTTCCTGTCATTTGAAACAAATAATTGTCCCTCCTTATTTAATATACAGTCAATTTTAGAGGGGGGGTACACAAGATTTAGCTGCTCTGGCCAACGAATCTTAACTTCTGTGTGGGCGGCAGGAAACAGTCTCCTCTCCTCGCTTGCTTCACCGTATTCTTGAGAAACAACACTGGTCGCTATCTTGACCAAGGAGTATGCTATCAGCCTCTGGATTCAGCAAAACTCAGACCAGGTGCTGCTTTAATAGTTTAGTACCACGGTCCCTGAAACAAGAAGGTTGTACCTCCCTTCAGAACTAATTTATAATCTATTTCCACACTGAAGCACAATACATAACTGTGGTAAAGTGGGATGATATAAATATTTATAGGGGACTTAGTGTACTGACTGAGATTAGCTGTGAAGGTATCTGTATCTAATAAGTGTGATGTATTACAGATGACCTTACTTTGCTACCACATTTATACCTCAGTCAGACTTATTCTGGAATATTGTGATGACTACGTTGAATGTCTAGGGTTATGATAATGATGAAGTGTATGTTCACAACAACCAACAGACAGATAAACAATTTAATTTAATCCACAATACTTTACAACACTGTGACACTCACATACGTAGAACACTCTATAAAACTATCTTAAGGAGTCAAGTGTAACTTTTAAAATATGTATTAATTCCTTTCAATAATAGATATCCTGATTCAACTACAAAGTGAACCAGGAATCACAATCAAATGTAATTACAAGTTGTATGTACACAATTTATAGATATGATCTGTGTATTGACACATATTATTATTATTACAATATGTGTGTAAGTTGTGATGTAGTACTATGAGGTAATACTGGCTTTTTCAAGCTAGGTGGTTGTTTGTCATCATGACTTCAAGTGTTTGTTTCTGGTGGAAATAATATTGGAAAGGTTCACAGTTTCTTTTTATTTGAAACAAATAAATGTCCCTCTTGATTTAATATACAGTCACTTTTAGGGGGGGGGGTACACAAGATTGAGCTGCTCTGGCCAACGAATCTTAACTTCTGTGTGGGCGGCAGGAAACAGTCTCCACTGCTCGCTTGCTTCACCGTATTCTTGAGAAATAATACTGGTCGCTATCTTGACCAAGGAGTATGCTACCAGCCTCTGGATTCAGCAAAACTCAGACCAGGTGCTGCTTCAATACGTTAGGACCACGGTCCCTGAAACAAGAAGGTTGTACCTCCCTTCAGAACTAATTTATAATCTATTTCCACACTGACGCACAATGCATAACAAACACCGAGTTCAGCGCTGTAGGCCAACTGTTAGCTTCTCATGTAACAACATTCACCAGTATTCCTCTCCCTAATGGTTACAACGCCTCTGCAATTCCAGCATTATTTCCTTCTATTCAATAAGATAGGTGTCATAGTACTATTTGGCCATCCCATGCAGATATATTCCTCTCCGACAAGTTTTATTCATGGTGGAGCCATATCTAGGTTTTGCCTCTGTTTATTGTTACTGAACCACACACATATAGACATAAATTATCAATTCACATTCAATTTTCATCAACAAGATATCAAATAGGTCTAGCTTACCACAATTAATGGAAATATTAAACAAATACGTTGACTGGCGATGAGTTATGGCACAATTCCGATCTGCCTCTGTCCCAGGCTTTTATTTAGAAAAATATGAGCTGGATCTCAACGCACTTGCTTTTACAAATTGGATTTTCAAAATGTGGCACTGAACTGACGCTCCTAATTGACTATATCAACTGGTCTAGCCAATGAGACCATGTTTACAAAAGCCTTTGAAAAAATTTACCCTTCCTACGTTTCCCTTAAAAACCAAAAATAGTATTTGCAGTCGACTAATCATGTTTCGCCTTACATATAATTCTAACCAATCAAATCGGATTTAACGTAGTGGCCTCATTCCCCTAAAGCAGTATCCAAACATGAGCAAATATGATCTGGTGCTATCAGACAACACCCCTATAATATTTTGGCTATAATTTGTTAATTACTAGACTATGTGCATAACACTTAACATATTCTTTGTCAGCAAGTCCTAAGGCACCCAAATATATAAATTTAATGGGGCTAAGTGGCTCCGTTCAAAATATGTATTCTAGGATAGTCGTGTATTTTTATTTTTATTTTTTTTATCGATTTAGAACCGCCACCTGTCCTGCCTTTTCGACTGTTCTGTCAGTATAAAGTCAGGATTTCAGACGTAAAACAGTATTGTGTCATGTTTCCTAATAAACATTAAACATGTTTTCAAAACCTAACCGTGTATTGGTAGTGTTTTTTGTCACTGTTTATTTGAAAAAAGGTTAGTGCTTCATGCCTTACGCGTGGGATTGGCGTTACTATTAATCGCGAGACTGTGGTAGTATTGCATGCGTTCCTCCGTACATCTCTCTCTTCTAAGTCCGTCTGTCTTTTCATTACGCAGTGTATATAATGACATTAATGCTAGTATTTTATCTAGGTCATTAAGCAGTGTGCGTATCTCAAGGTTTTCTAAGAAATACAGTACACGTTTTATTTTTAGAAACGCGTGTATGCTGCTGTAGGCTTTACTAGTAAACGTAAAAGCGTTACAATTATGCAGACGAAGTAGAAAAAGGGGGATTTTTGTACGCCATTGTGACAGCACTGGTCTTTTACCATTCTTCTTTCCTTTTATTGAATTAATTCGTTAGGCTTTACATTTACTTTTTAATTTAGATATGTGGATTTAGAATGTTTCACGACAAATTCTCCCCACCTAAAACAGACGTTATATGTCAGTCTATAATTCTATATACACATAGAGAAATTTAATATTATTCCTGGGGCTTACGGTGATTTTCATCACACGGATGGCGGCTTAGAAAATCCGCTCCCAGGTTGGTTTTTCCAGAAATATACTCTATGCTGAACTGGAATGGCTGCTAAAGTAAGGACCATCTGAGTAACCTCGAATTTTCATGCCTAGCCTGCGCTAGAAACGACAAGGGTTTGTGATCCGTTTGCAACTTGAATGCCTTCCCATACAGATAAATATTGAACTTCTTGATCGCCCATATTACTGCAAGACATTCTTTTTCGCTAGTTGAATAATTGGTTTCAGCTTTATTGAACTTTCTACTAGCATATGCCACTGGGGTTAATTCCCCATCCAGTGCATCTGATTTCTGTAACAGGGTCACGCCCAAACCGATATTACTTGCACCCGTTCTCACAATGAATTCTTGACTTAAGTCAGGTAATTTCAAAATAGGTTTGCTTGTGAGCTTTTCCTTCAATTCCTGGTATGCCAATTCACATTGTGCTGTCCATGTAATTCGATCTGGATTTCCATTGCGTGTCAAATCAGTTAACGGTGCACATATGGAATTAAAGTTTTTGATATACTTTTGGTAGAAACCACATAATGAGACAAAGGATCTCACGTCTTTCTTGGTTTGTGGTCTTGGGGCTTTCTTTAGTTTCTCTAAATTCTTGGGGTCTGGGGTCATGTTTCCCTGATGAACTGTGTGTCCCAAGAATTCTAATTCTTTACATCCAACGCAACATTTGGTTGGTCGGGCTGTTAAATTCGCCTCTCTAAGTCGATTAAACAGCATGTTCAGAGAGTCAATGTGTTCCTCAAATGTTTCGGTTGCTATAAGGATATCATCCATGAAATTTGTGATGCATGGATTATTCAAAGGATCCAACAATTTTCTCATCATTCTAGAGAAGACACTAGGCGCATTCTTCAATCCCAATGGCAATCTGTTAAACTCGTAGTGTCCCTCTGAGGTACTAAAAGCTAGGTATGGTCTAACCTCAGGCTTTACTGGAATCTGATAGTATCCTTTACTCAGATCCACTTTTGAGAAATATTTAGCTTTATTTAGCCTGGCAAACAACTGATTTGTATCCGGCAATGGATCCATCCGACCTTCTGTAATAGCATTCAGTCTCCTGTAATCTATACAGAGTCTATGTTCTCCAGAGGGTTTCCTTAAGAGTACCACACTGGAACTATACGAAGATTCACTGTGTGAAATGATTCCTTCCTTCAACAAATAGTCTATCTTTTCCTTCAAGGCTTTATCCTTAGCAAAAGGAATCGAATAGGCTTTCATACAGACAGGTGTGGGGTCTATCAGTTTCATATCATATTCCAATAAGTTTGTATGCCCGTCGGTCCGTTAACACCTCTGTATGATCATCTAGAACCTGTTGCACTCTCTCCTTCTGATTTTTCGTTAAATGTGTACTGATTTTCACCTGTGCCGCTGTCTCACAGGGATGTAATGGATATTCAAATGATGAAAGTGGTTCCTTTTTCATCTCCATTGCAATGGACAAGGTCAACAAGTGTGTCTCTTCCTGATTTTCTCTTTCCAAATATTTCTTCAGGAGATTCACATGATAGATTTTTTCTTTCCCTTTCTTATCTATCTTATAATTGGTTCTAGACACCTTCTCTAGAACTGTATATGGACCTTGCCATCCAATTTGTAACTTATTCTGACTACCGGGTAGAAGAAGGAGTACTTTCTCTCCCACAGCAAAATCTCTGTCTTTAGCTTTCCTGTTGTAATAGGCAGCATGTTTTTTCCTGGCTTGTCTCAAATTTTCATTGGCAAGTTTCCAGCCAGTTTTCAAACGAGTGGTCAGCTCATTCACATATTGGTATGAGGATGTAATATTTTCCTCTGCCTTTTCATCAGTCCACGTTCTTAACAGAGCTACATATGGACCTGTAATTTTGTGAACCTATTTGTCCATGCACCGGTATGGTCTCTTCCACTCGAAGCTCTATAGTGATGATTTTTCTTCCCAGAATTATCATGCACAAAACGACTGCTACCAATTTTTTTCTTTGGGCTTTCTCCCCACTTAGAATTCTTGATGAGAGATTTCCTCTCGACATCTTCTTCCTCCAGTTTACATAAGTCCGATTGAGGGATTTTCGGCTTATCCTGGGGTAAGACATCTTTTTGCACTCGCTGCATTGTGGCCATTGTAAAACAGTCAATTGAAGCTTGTCCGTGAAAAGGGGCTTCCCATTCCACTTGGTCCACTTTATTAAATTTATTTTTCTTTTCAGTGTCAGGCCTACGTTTGCCCCGTGGCGTGTCCAGGTCCTGATCAATGTTCCCACTTGTTGGTGTGTCCTCATGTGCTATGCTACACCTTTCTACAAAATTTTCAATGTCCCACCTTGCCTTGGGCCAATAATAATTGTGAGCCACCTTTTGGATGATGGTACCTATTTTCTCATGGTCCCCATCTTTTCTCACATGTAAGCTCCTTATTAATTCTGCCCTGTATGCCTTTGGAAGAACCAACTGTCCGTGACCATTGGATCTAGTTCCGGCCTTCCTGTAAATCAACTTGTTTTTCATATAAAAATCTCCCTTGCCTGGAGTTGTATGACAAGTTGACAATTTCCTGAAACAAGGCTTGAGGGTCTTATCCCCAGCCTGTGCCTTCCTCATCTCTTCTGGAGTGGTATCTATCAGGATATCCTCCTCGTTTCTAGAGGTCGACCTGACCTGAAGGGTGGCCATATACACAGGTTTCCTTCTACAACTGTCAGTATCATGATTGTCCATCTGACAATTTTTACACCATCTCCTTCCTTGGTTGAAAGATTTTCTTTCATTATATTTCCTTTCATCGAATTGTGGGGTTTTATTTTTATTGTCATACCGTGGCCTATCAAACTGGTGCTTACCTTTGTTCTGATCTCTAGGATCAAATTTATTAAAGTTTTGTGGTGCCTTAAAATTATCTGCCTGTTTCTTTTTATTACTTGTCACCTCTACTTGAGCTGCTTGATACCTTTCAGCGACATTCAGTAACTCACCCAGTCTCTCTGCACATTGTTCCATGAGAAACTTTCTCAGGTCTGGAGCCATGGACTCTCTTAGTTGTTCTATACGGACCATTTCCTTAAGATCTTGGGTTTTCCCCAGAGAAGTCCATTTCTCCAAGTATGTCTCTAACCGTGCAGAGAACTGGTGATAGGTTTCACCTGACAGTAGTTTAGCATTCCTAAATTTTTTTCTATAAAATTCACCATTCTTTTCATATCTTAACAAAAGAGCCTGCTTTAGCATGTCATAATTTTCTTGATCACCTCTGCTCATTTTGGCAAAAACTTCATAAGCTGCACCACGAAGCCCTTGTGATAACTTTAAGCTCCACCTTTCTCTCTCTAACCCATACGTGGTAGCTAATAGTTCATATCTATTTAGATAGCTCTCGATATCATCTTCTTTCTCAACAAAATGATCTAAATGAAAGTTCAAAGCTGAGGTTGAGGCTCCCTGACTAGCAGTGGCATCAGAGGTAAAGGGACTGGCACCATTTTCAGGAGCATGGCCTTGAAATTCCAACTCCCTTAGTCGTAACTCGTGCTCCCTTTGTAATCTCTTATCTTCTGCTTCCCTTTGTAATCTCTTGTCTTCTCTTTCGGCTTCCAATAGGACCTTCTTAGCCTCAGCCTCCAATTGTAACTTCTTAGCCTCAGCCTCTAATGCCCTAGCCTCCTTGTCAGCCTCAATCTGCAACCTCTTAATTTCTTTTTCAGCCTCTAACTTTCTTTCAGCTTCAAATTTTCCTTCTTCACGTTCAATATATTTGTCACATTCAGTAGTGACATAAGCAATCATAACTTGCCCGTCCATTCCTAACTCTTTAGCAGTCTGCACAGCAGCAGATCGAAATTTTGCCAAGTCGGCCATTTTCTTAACAGGCAAATTTATACAATGTCTAAGTTAAACAAGTTAATCTATACTAATTATCTAAGGACAACCACAAGCACTGAGAGCTCAGCCTTATCTATTTCCACCCAAGGATACCTTTTAATTCTTTATTATTCCCTGAAGTGAATTACCCCCCAATATATATAATAGGAGAAGATTCAAAATCCCGGACAGGACCCCAATATATGTGGTAAAGTGGGATGATATAAATATTTATAGGGGACTTAGTGTACTGGCTGAGATCAGCTGTGAAGGTATCTGTATCTAATAAGTGTGGTGTATTACAGATGACCTTACTTTGCTACTACATTTAGACCTCAGTCAGAATTATTCTGGAATATTGTGATGACTACGTTGAATGTCTAGGGTTATGAAAGTGATGAAGTGTATGTTCACAACAACCAACAGACAGATAAACAATTTAATTTATTCCACAATACTTTACAACACTGTGACACTCACATACGTAGAACACTCTATAAGACTATCTTAATAAGTCAAGTGTAACTTGTAAAATATGTATTAATTTCTTTCAGTAATAGATATCCTGATTCAACTACAAAGTGAACCAGGAATCACAATCAAATGTAATTACACGTTGTATGTACAAAATTTATAGATAGGATTTGTGTATTGACATATATTATTATTATTACACTATGTGGGTAAGTTGTGATGTAGTACTATGAGGTAATACTGGCTTTTTCAAGCTAGGTGGTTGTTTGTCATCATGACTTCAAGTGTTTGTTTCTGGTGGAAATAGTATTGGAAAAGTTCACAGTTTCTGTCATTTGAAACAAATAATTGTCCCTCCTTATTTAATATACAGTCAATTTTAGAGGGGGGGGGGGGGTACACAAGATTGAGCTGCTCTGGCCAACGAATCTTAACTTCTGTGTGGGCGGGAGGAAACAGTCTCGTCTGCTCGCTTGCTTCACCGTATTCTTGAGAAACAACACTGGTCGCTATCTTGACCAAGGAGTATGCTATCAGCATCTGGATTCAGCAAAACTCAGACCAGGTGCTGCTTTAATAGTTTAGTACCACGGTCCCTGAAACAAGAAGGTTGTACCTCCCTTCAGAACTAATTTATAATCTATTTCCACACTGAAGCACAATACATAACAAACACCGAGTTCATCGCGGTAGGCCAACTGTTAGCTTCTCATGAACAATATACACCAGTATTCCTCTCCCTAATGGTTACAACGCCTCTGCAATTCCAACATTATTTCCTTCTATTCAATAAGATAGGTGTCATAGTACTATTTGGCCATCCCATGCAGTTTCACTCCTCTTCGACAAGTTTTGTTCTGTGTGGAGCAATATCTAGGTTTTGCCTCTTGTTTATTACTGAACCACACACATACAGACATACATTATCAATTCACATTCAATTTTCATCAAAAAGATATCACATAGGTCTAGCTTACCACAATTCATGGAAATATTAAACAAATACGTTGACTGGCGATGAGTTATAGCACAATTCCGATCTGCCTCTGTCCCAGGCTTTTATTTAGAAAAATATGAGCTGGATCTCAACGCACTTGCTTTTACAAATTGGATTTTCAAAAAGTGGCACTGAGCTGACGCTCCTAATTGACTATATTAAATGGTCTAGCCAATGGGACCATGTTTACAAAAGCTTTTGAAAAAATGTATCCTTCCTATCGTTTCGAGTAACAACCAAAATTAGTATTTGCAATCGACTAATCATGTTTCGCCTTACATATTATTCTAGCCAATCAAATCGGATTTAACGTGGTGGCCTCATTTTTTCTAAAGCAGTGTCCAAACACGCCATTATGAGCAAAAATGATCCTGTGTTGTCTGACAACACCACTCTAGTATTATGGCTATAATTTGTTAATTATTATACTAATTGCTTAACACCTAACATATTCTTTGTCAGCAAGACCTAAGGTACCCAAATATATAAGTTCAAGGGAGCGAAGTGGCTGTGTTCAAAATATGTATTTTCTAGGATAGTCGTGTATTTGTTTTTTTATTTTTTTATGTTTAGAACCGCCACCTGTCCTGCCTTTTCGACTGTTCTGTCAGTACAAAGTCAGGATTTCAAACAGAAAACAGTATTGTGTCATGTTTCCTAATAAGCATTAAACATGTTTCCAAAACCTGACCCTCGTATTGGTAGTGTTTTTAGTCACTGTTTATTTGAAAAAAAATCAAGCCTGCATGCCTTTCGCTTGGGGGTGGCATTAATTTTATATCGCGAGACGGCGTGTTAGTGTTGCATGCGTTCCTCCGTACATCTCTCTCTCTCTCTCTCTCTCTCTCTCTCTCTCTCTCTCTCTCTCTATCCTAAGTCCGTCTGTCCTTTTAGGTTAACGTAGTGTGTATAATTTAATTAATGCTAGTATTATATCTGGGTCATAAAGCATCTTGCGTATCTCAAGGTTTTCTAAGAAACACAGTACTAGTTTTATTTTTAGAAACGCGTGTATGATGCTGTAGGCTTTACTATCAACGTGAAAGCGTTACAATTATGCAGACGGAGCATAGAAAGGGATTTTCTTGTTTAACTAGCATGACGTACTATAACACAGGCGTACGCTATAGTGACGGCACTGTTCTTTACCAGTCTTCTTTCCTTTTATTGAATTAATTCGTTAGGCTTTACATTTACTTTTTAATTTATATATGTGGATTTAGAATGTCTCACGACAATGACGTGTGATTCTACAATTTAGACTTGACTAAAATAAATATCTGGCGTTTGTTCTGATGTAAAGCAAGCAGTAAAGAGATGCTGGCAAGGATGACATTACAGCCACTGTTCATGTCAATTTTGACAACAAAATTGCAAATAAACAAACGTTTGGTAGTAGAAGGGAAATTGGTTGGGAAATATCTTCCTCCTAAATTAGATACTGAGAGAATTCTTAAACGTACACACACACTACTGACATTTAAATGAAATGGCAAGTGAAGTAAATCCATTAAATTATTCTTTCAGGAGAAGATCGAACTGTCTAGGCTCATCTTGAGAAGCGCTTACTCTAAAACACAGTGTCTTGTAAATGCCAGTGGGATAATGTATTAAATATATTGAACATGGACGTTCTGGCAGGGACAATGCTCAGGGTTTTAACAGAATCTGAGATTGGGATTTTGAGAGATTAGTAGACGCAGGCGTTTTTAGAGGATTGAGTATTCACGTTGAAATCGTGGCTTCCAAATTGTTCGTCTCTACAACTTACTGTTTGGATCCGCTAATTTCGTGACACGTAGTAAGAGGCTGAAGTGTGTGGAGTTAAGTGTGTCACACTCGCTACTGTGATCCCATTGTTGGTGTAGAATTATGTGATGTTGTCTATCTGTCTGCCTCTTGGTACGGGACAGAAAGGTTGTTGAAGGTCTCGTCTCCTTGTGGAATTGGAGGATGTAATGATGTTGTTGCACAACGACTGTGTTACATCATGATTGCGCTACACTGGATCTGTGTAGTACAATCATGTTATGACATTAAAAATAAATCAAGCCAAACATAAAAATCAGAATCTTTAACTTAAATGTGAAAATTCCGTTATATGACTCTAATAATAATAATAGCCCCTTCAGTCATAACTGACTATGGGAATGCGCCCCTGAGGTGGCAGCCCTCAGCTGCTTATTTTCCTGGTGCTAATTTCGACGTTTTCTCCTCACCTCTGCTTCTTGTGTGAGCCTCTCTTCGCCCAATCTGAGGTAGTGCCGTAAATAGCATCGCCACTTAGTGCGATCGGCAGCTTCATCCTCCCATGTTGCTGGATCCATGTCCAGTGCCCTCATATCTCTCTTGCACACATCTTTGAACCTCAGCTGTGGTCGCCCAACTGTTCTCTTGCCATCTGCTAATTGTCCGTAAAAGATATCTTTTGGGATGCGACCATCTTCCATGCGGCGAACATGGCCAAGCCAGCGAAGTCTGCGCTGTCTAAGCAGCGTATACATACTTTGAAGGCCAGCACGTGACAACACCTCGACATTTGTCACTTTATCTTTCCACGAGATGCCGAGGATGCGGCGTAGACACCGCAAATGGAAGGTATTGAGCCTTCTTTCTTGCTTAGCATAGGTCGTCCAGGTCTCGCTGCCATATAGGAGTGTGCTGGTGACGCAGGCATTATATACCGCAGCTTTGGTCTTCGTTGTGAGTTTAGAGTTTCCCCAAACACGCGATGTGAGGCGGGCAAAGGTAGCTGCAGCTTTGCCAATGCGGCTGTCGATTTCTGTATCCAGTGAGAGTTTGTCATTGATGGTAGACCCTAGGTATGTGAAGTGGTGCACCACTGCCAATTCATAGTTATCGATAGTGATAACTGGTGCAGCACCCACATCCTGACTCAGCACATTCGTTTTCTTTAGACTTATTGTGAGGCCAAAGTCCTTGCATGCTTTAGTGAAGCGATTCATCAAGCTCTGAAGCTCCTGTTGGCTTTGAGTGACGACTGCAGCATCATCAGCGAACAACAAGTCTCTTATAGTGACCCTTCTGATTTTTGTTTTTGCCTTCAGCCTTGAAAGATTAAACAGACGGCCATCTGACCTAGTGTGAAGGCATATATATGACTCTAAAACGTTGAAAACAACAAAAGCTACCACCACAAAGATACAGACTGTCATAAATGGGTACTTACATAGAAAATAAGGTTTTAAGTGCTATGTAAGGATGACCTAAGTGTCGTGGAGTAGTTTTGAGGAGAAGGACAGCTTGGATGGAATGGAAGAATAAAGATAATAATGTCTTATTGATATTTTACGAGTTCGTAATGGAACTGCCTCTCCACGGGAAATAGTGTACAGAAATTTACTTAAAAAAGAATTCTGGTAACTAAACAGGATATTTTCTGGACGATAAATTCTTCCTCAGGAATCCTACAAAAGGACTGTGTAAAGCACATAAGGTCGAGAAAGAGATTTGGTGTCCAGCCACATTTAAAATATCCCGACCCAATAGAATTTAATTTAATTATGGCTCAGCCCCCAGGGTGTAGAGTTATATTTAAAACAAAATACATCCCAAATAAAGTTAACAAGAAAAATAACAACAGACGCTGTTAAGTTAAATTGAATAAAAGGGTATAGATTCTCACATATGTGAATATACATATAAGTATGAAAAAAGAGTTTAGCTCTACTGTTTAGAAAAAAAAAACAATTAGTATGTCATCATATGGACCAGAAGATCTCTTTTATTGCTGTACTGCTGGTAGGTGTTATACTCATCTCTCCGAAGGCCTATAGTAGCTGCGGAGATGATTTGTGTTCGGACTCTCTTGGTTTGGTCTGCCCCAGCACGTTGGTACAGTGTTACAGTTCTATCGTATCAGCGGGCGGCAGAGTTTACTTCCCTGGACTCATTGCGCATCTCAAATAAAGATGGGGTAAGTCAGCCCAGCTGAATACTTCTGCTTACTGGTTGATAGGGGTAACTGGATTTTGGAATGGTCACCTGGTTAATAGAGTATGGTTGGTATGGGGTAATCTTTGGTACAGTGAACTCGTACCCTGGTTTGTACCCTGGATCCGTAACCTGGTTTAGTACCTTGTAACCGCAACCTGGGTGAACTGGAAACAATTGAAGTCCCATTAGTGCTTTCAAGAGCAATCATCTCCTAAGTCTGATGGCCGGTAAGCGTCCATCAGAAATTAAATTAACACGATGTTAACTACCATTCAGTAACAGTGTGTTGTCTGTTATCTATGAAATACTCTTTCTTAACTGACATTATAGCGTATCTTGAGTTCTCAGTCTCTATCTGGCTGTTTGCTTATTTACAGCAGTGGTTTTCCCCATGTGGGCACTGAGTTTCACAAACTGTGAGGTATGGGCTGGGGTCATCAAATGGTTGAGAACCACTGGTTCACCTAGTGCCCATAGAGCAGTATTTTAATTTCGGGGTCACTGTCAACAATGGTTTGAGAACCACCGGGTAATAGTTTCCTATGCTGCTTTAACATGTTGGGGTGTCATTGCTGCCAAGATCTGAGAACCAATGATTTACATTCTTGCTACTCGAGCAGTAAATCATTTGGAGGGTAGTCATGGTCTCAAGGCTTGAGAACCGCTGACTTACATTTTCTCAGTCAAGTGGTAAATTCATTAAATAGCTAAATAATTGTAAGCATTCTTAAAGTCCTGGTTCCTGTAAAAAATAACATTCATATAACATAATAAAATAGTTCTTCAATCATACAACGTGGTATATGCATAGGATTGCATTAAATACATGTAAAGAACATTCCATGGTGAAAACCACATAAATGTCCCATATGAGACAAAGGGAGAAGAAGTGATTGAGAACACATGTATCAAGTTTGTAGTCTTGACAGAGAACACTGAAGCCTTATAAGAAATAGAAAATAGAAGGACCACTAATACACTTCTGTTTTGCTTGGGTCAATATGCAAATACCAAAGTAACAACAATAATATGCATCAATTATTTAATCCTGTCTTATTTCTGCCAGGATGTGAGAAAAAGATCAGTGGTTAATTAGGTCTATGACCTCAGTAAACTCATACATTAGTTTGAGTGATCTGTAAAACTGCAAATAACAATTATTGTCACTGAAAATAGAAATACATTTAAAACTTTGCTTAAAAAAGGGTACTGCAATAATAAGCTGTGAATAAACATTTGATTATTCATGTTATAAATCAGCAGTATTAGATCTTCTTACTTCGCTCAATTGAACCCTCACGGATTTTGCAACCACAAAGTAGCCTCGATTAAGGCGCATAGGCTTCTGTTTCGAGCGATAGTTACAAGTAGAATGACATAATTCCCTCCACAATTCCAGGATGGCTGTTCCCGGGCAGGGGTGAGGGACCTCTTGGGTGGCAGTGTCGCAAATTCTATTTTGGTCCCAGGGGTATAAAGTTATCTTCATTTTAACTGTCCCTAGTATCCACTGTGCAAGTGCCTGAGCCTGAAGGCAGGGTTCCTGCCCCTTCCCTGATTTACGTGCGTCCAGTTCGTGACACAAACAAAGGGTAGACTTCCGGACTTGTCGTAGCATTGTTTTTCACCTTCCAAGTGGAATGACTTTCGCTGGCTAGGGAAATAATTTATTGGCATTGGCCGTGAGAATTGCTGGGTTTTGCAAGTGCTGTGTAATATAAGACTAGAGAGATTGAGAGAGAGAGAGAGAGAGAGAGAGAGAGAGAGAGAGAGAGAGAGAGAGAGAGAGACTTTATCATTATAAGAATGAAAAAGATATCCGAAGAGAAATTGTTTTCTTGTCTAGTGATAGGGGAAATTTGTAGAGGAATAAAATAATAGACAGAAGAAAAAGTCGGTGAGAAGTCGTTATACGACACTAAGTAGGGCACTTGTCAAAAACACCAGGCGATAAAAAGACACTGACGTTTGATAGGACACACACTGAAGAAGCCTGTTGATATCAGTATTAGGCAGTGTTTGTTCTTGAATTCCAAGGGTCGGAGAGGTACAGGGATGTAGGCAACAGATTCTACCAACTCCCCCAGCTTCATAGGCCCAGCAAACTATCCTTGTCCGCACGAGAACTGGCTCCTACAGATTACTAGGCCACCATTATCATTATTATGAATGTCCATGTGGGAGAACAATCTAGGCCCCTGAACACGTTCTTCTAAACTGTTCAGCACATAATGACATCCGACGCCAGACCTGGTCAGAGGGTGTAGAGCTGAGGCAGAGGCTATAGGGCTGCCGCAAGGACATGGACAAGAATGTCAACTTGGTCCTGGCGAAAGACCATGCAGATTTGGCATGACTAACGACTGAAGTACAACGAGAAGAAGATGATATGTTGAAGGAGATCTAAAACACACGGTGAATATATCTGGAGCAGACATGAAATAAAGAAGACATTAACAGACCTTGAACGGATGGCACAGGGCAGAGAAGCTTGACATGAATTAGTTGACGACCTGTGCTTCTCACAGAGCTAGGGACCGTTCATAAATTACGTAACGCAAAGTCGGGGGTGGGGGTTGCCGAGATGTTACGCTAGGTGCGGGGGGGGGGGGGGGGGGGGCTAAAATGTAGGTTTTTTGTTACGCACACGTTGCCGGGAGTGGGGGGTGGGGGGGGGGGCTGAACATGTCAAACATTGCGTTACATAATTTGTGAACGGCCCCTGAAGGGTGGTGATGATGTAGACTACACCATTGTTAAACTTTGACGTCCTACACAATGAATGCATGTTAACTTTTCTTGTTGTTTATCTATTATTATTATCCTTCCCTTTTCGCTCAGTAGTGCTGCATGTAACCACGGCTACAGCTGACCTACTTGCGTGAAGTCAATGCCAAGGACACCATGTACTCTATCAAGCGGTGGTTGTTGTAACAATTTGTTAGTCACCATGTGTTTACCAGACAAATGTATCACCTCATGTTCGTCACCCCTTGTGATATGCCAGATGGAGCATGTCATAATCTATCTTTATTTGTCATTAGATTCTCGGGCTTTGGTTTATATCTGTTATAAGATTCTCGGGAATTAGACGTGATTTGGTTTATAACTGTTATAAGATTCTCGGGAATTAGACGTGCTTTGGTTTATATCTGTTATAAGATTCTCGGGAATTAGACGTGATTTGGTTTATATCTGTTATAAGATTTTCGGGAATTAGACGTGATTTGGTTTATAACTGTTATAAGATTCTCGGGAATTAGACGAGCTTTGGTTTATATCTGTTATAAGATTTCCGGGAATTAGACGTGCTTTGGTTTATATCTATTATAAGATTCTCGGGAATTAGACGTGCTTTGGTTTATGTCTGTTATAAGGTTTTCGGGAATTAGACGTGCTGTGGTTTATATATGTTATACGATTCCAGAGAATTAGATATGTTTTGGTTTATATCTATTTTAAGATTTCCGGGAATTAGACGAACTTTGGTTTATATCTGTCATACGATTCCCGGGAATTAGACGTGATTTATTATAATATTTATTATAATATTTATTATAATATTCCCGGGAACTACACACGCTATGTCTTATTAAAGCCATGTTTTAAAACTGTTTTCGTGCTTACAGTAGTGCTATCTGTCTTTATCTGTGACAAGACCCCCCCGGGAGTGTCACGTATCTTGGTAAACTAAACCCACGTTGTAATAATGTTTTTGTACACAAATCTGCTGTTGTCTTGACATCACGTGACACAATCTTCAATTTGTTATTCCCACATCTGCCGGGTTTCCTCGCTAATGCATCAATAATTCAGCGACTTAATTATTTGCTCCTATCTATAAATCACTAAGTCGCGCAGTTATATGACTGTTCTTTTAGACTGATAAATAATTGACGAATGTAGCGAATATTCCTGTTCTCCGTGGTTTCAGATCCGATTGGGTTGCCATGGACTCCACATCTTCATACCAGTTTTAACAAGTTGTTGTTCTACCAAATCTCTTCTTTATATTTCTTTCTTGTTTTCTTCTTTTAATTACAAGCTAGTAACAGCCAAAACATGAGGGGGGAATAATTATCTTCTGCTGATTCTGCTGATTGTCCTAATGATCGCATTAATTCCCATGTGGTCTTTTCATTCCATATATACTTTACTGGGTCGTTCTGGTCAAACTTATCTTGACATATGGTCAGTGGTCAATGCACCACGAAAAAAAAAAATGAAATGTTCTTTCAGTGAGTATGCAATGTAGTTTCCACGGTTCAGTGTGTGCTGAATTTCCGTATTTTCACAAACAGCTGGCTGAAAGTTTTCATAGTTCGCTTCAAGACGTTTAACTGAGACAATCGTGACAGTATTGCCTCCCCTGCTTTGCAGTAGTGGTCCAAAAGTGGCCAAAACTCAAGAGTATCTAATATGGGCCTTCAAAGATGTCTACCTTCGCACAAGATTACTCTTGGCAGAGATGTAGATAAAAGGGTAAAGTCGTTTCTATCCCACGGGAGCATTCACAAGATATTCAGATAAGCGAAAACAATGCAGCTTTGGCTGACCACGTTAATTCTAGAATCTGCCGACAACTTTTGTGAAGAATTAAGCAATAATTTATCTTAGCTCGTTAAGCCCCCACCTCTGATTTACTCAGTGGAATTTTTTTTATTCTGGTATAGCTCTGTTTAGAGTGTGTGTAGTAAATTGACTGCGACAAACATGCATTACATTTAAAAGGATTAAATCGAAGTTAAATTTGTAAAATTATAAATAATACAATTTAATAATCACATCAGTTTTAACAGTTTGAAAATAATTTGAATATTTATGGATCAAGAAAAAGTTATCATCACGGTCGTGATAGGATGTAAATTTTTACAAGTTCAAGTGGTAGCATATGTATTGAACTTAGCTGCCAATGACGGTTCTGCTCCTTCTGATGGGTTAGTTCTTTTTACACTGCTCACGCTCGTCGCTGGTCAAGGTTGTCGGGTGTAGCTCGTTTGCCAGAAATGTCAGGGAGAGTCTACGAAAGTTGGTCCCTCGTCTTAAAGCGTAGGCCACTTGTCCCTTCTTGTTCCAGAGATAGTACCTGCTGCTGGTACCACCAATAAGCCAAACCTGGCTCACATACTTTTTTGCTCAGAGGAATACAAGGCACTGGCAGATGCCTTATTTTACGTGTACTTGGGTCGTTAATGTTAACTTTAATTCCCTCTCTGACTCCGTGTGTTTCCTTCAGTTTCCTCAGACAGCGGCTGCCCTTATTAACATGATAGAGTTTTCCTGGGCTGTTTTTTGTAAGTCTGTCAAGATTCTCCAATAAAAGGTCCGGCCTGATAAAATGGAATTCTGAATTCTAGGCTGCACTCTGGAAAGGTCTGGTTGTGTCGTCTTGGCAAGCGATATTCACAGTGAAATAACACTGAAACGTTTGGCAAGCGATATTCACAGTGAAATAACACTGAAACGTATCAGGTTATATTCCTATCCTGCCCCCGCATCTGTTCGTTACGAAGCTCGGTAAAAAGCCAATCGTTTTCATACATGCATGTCCCGTGGAGAAATTCAAAATATTTCCGACATGGGAAAATTTTGAACGTAATGTAAAGGTCACGTTTTCCATATATGGCAATCGTGACTTCAGATATTCTCGTAAATGATTACATATAACCTACCCGGAAATATTACAACATTTCCGCTCAAGTGTGTCTGTCTTACTCCCACCATGTCTATACTTGACCGGCGCTCCTTGTGCAAACACAAACTCCTGTTTGACCAACAGTGCTGTGTCTTATCACGACAATAATTAGCCGGTCACACGAGCCATATCAGCGCTAAGTAAACTCGCTTAGTCATTTACGTGCGAAAACAGTCGCACCCTTGTGGTACAATAGGATTTATATCGGTCAACCTTGTATCACCGTCTACTCTATCCGTAGGGATAGACAGGTAAACACACAGGCATGACAACTATCGCTGAGAGGAGTGTAAGAATATTTAAAAATGAGAAAATATCTGCTACACAGCAGAAAGAACTGGTGCTACAATTGAAAAGCACTCAATTAAATCAGTACAACAAATGAACTGAGTACTGCAGTAGTGAAAGAGAGATCGAGAAGACGGGGTCGCCCTAATCCGCTATGTGACAACAATGATGCCAGTCATTACTGACAATAGGAAGACAATGATGATTTAGAGGGATTTCTGTCAATCTTTTTTTATTTAAGTTTGAACGATCCGTTTAGTTGTTTTGTTTTTCGTTGTACTTTACTACAGCAGCTGGTCCTTAGAAAGCTCGCATCAATGAATTCACGTGCTCTTGAAGTGACAGTTTCTGTAGCAATCTATTTTACATAATGCACTTGTCAGCCCCATGTCTTCTTCTTTCTTCTTCCTTTATCCTTAGCCGCCAACTGTCGAAGCAGTCAGTGGCCATCACGCATGGTGGCATCTTGTAGAGCGGCAACAAACTGCTTCCACTTTGTTTGGTTGACGGCAATCCTTCAAACAGTTCCCCAGCTCTGGTTCATACTTTGCGTCTCGGCCTCCACAGTTCTCCGCCATACTGTTTTTGGTCGGCCTCTCTTTCGCTTCCCTTCGAGGATCCATAGCATAGCTGTTCTTGTAATGGCACCGGGGTCTCTTCTGAGGACGTGGCCGACCCAACTCCAACCTCATGCCAGTTATGATGGTGTGCATGTCCTCTTGTTTATTCCGAGTAAGTAGTTCTTGGTTAGTGATAGTATTCGGCCAAAAGATTTGGAAAATTTTCTTTTGTCAGATTGTGTGGAAGGAGGACAGTTTCGACATTTCCTTCTCTGTTACTCTCTAGCATTCAGCACCATAGAGAAGCACAGAAAGTACTCATATAATCTTAATTTGGTGTTTGTGCTGTACTGGGAAGACTTCCAGGTGTTGGTGAGACTAGCAAAGACTGTTCTCGCTTTATTCATTCTGTTATCGATGTCTTTGCTTGTTCCGTCGTCTGGTGTTACAATTCACCCTAGGTATGTAAATGTGTCTATCAGTTCCAGCTTCTAGTTCCTTATTGTTATGGGCTCAGGATTGCCTACATTGAGTGTCATAACCTGTCTTCTTTAGACTGATGTTCAGACCCACCTGCTGGCAATACTTATTCAGTATATCTGATTTTCTTTGGAGTTTTGATATGAATGTGCGTGTAGTTCAATGTCATCTTGTCACGGATTGCCTCCCCTGCTTTGCAGTAGTGGTCTAACAATGGCCAAAGCTCAAGAGTATCTAAATGGGTCGATAAAGCTGTTTACCTTCGCACAAGATTTTCTTGGCAGAGATGTAGATAGAAGTGTAATGGCGCTTCTTTCCGATGGAAGCCTTCAAGATAATTCAGAAGTCAAGAACCATGCAGAATAGCGCTGAGCAATGGTTAACTTATATCTGTCCGTCGACATTTTGTGAAGGATTTAAGCAATAGTTTTTAGCCCGTTCAAGCCCCCCAGCTGAGTTAATACAGCGAATTTCTCTTATTATGGTATAGCTCTGTTTAGAGGTAAATATATGTCTAAATATATATATATATATATATATATATATATATATATATATATATATATATATATATATATATATATATATATATATATATATATATATATATATATATATATATATATTTACTTACTTAATCGTTCCTCTTCTACCGTGAGGTGTAGAGGTTTGGAAGAGAGAGCGCCAGACTATCCTATCGGCTGTCTTCTTCCTGGCCTGGTTCCATTCTAGTCCTCGGCCCTTCAAAGATTGTCTAATGTTGTCCTCCCAGCGGACTCTGGGTCGTCCTGGAGGTCTGGATCCCTGGCTCTTTGTTTCCCATGCTTGTCGTGGTAGCCGATCTTCTCCCATTCTGCAGACATGGCCAAACCATCTTAGTTGGGACTGTTCTATTTGGGTCTGCAGCGGGTGGGATTTTAGGCCTTGACGTATCGTCTGGTTGCGGACCATGTCTCTTCTTGTTACTTCAACCACCTTCCTCAGATACCTCATTTCTGAGGTTTGAATCTGGATTTTGTGGGTTGTAGTCATTGCCCATGACTCGCATCCATATGTCAAGACTGGGACATAGGTGAAGCAGTATACAGCCATCTTCGTTTTCTTACCAACCTCTTTCTTGCTGAGGAATCCTCGATTTATGGCCTGATAAAGTCTCCCAGCCGCTGCTTTTCGTGTGGCCAACTCTTCTTTGATGCCCCCTTTTCGGTCTATAATAGCTCCGAGATATTTAAAGTGGTCGACCTGCTCCAGGACCTGTTCTCCCAACTTAATCTGATGTTTTCTTTCTTCTCGTGATATCACCATGGATTTTGTTTTAGAGCTGCTTATGACCATCCCTCTGTTCTCCAGCTCTTCCTTCCAGACTTGCGGGTTGGATTGGAGATGTGTCTCTGATTTAGCAATCAGGACAACATCATCAGCAAATGCTAGCTCTGAAATACAGACCTGTCTCATCTTCCAGTACCCCACTGAATACTTTCTTGTTCTCTCCTTACATGCCTTGATGACATCGTCCATGAGGAGTATGAAAAGGTAAGGTGACAGGATATCACCTTGTCTTACACCAGGGGTGGTCCTGAACTCTTCTATATATATATATATATATATAAATTGTTCTGGCTCATACGTTTGCTTTCATTCACATAAAAAAACTGAAGCGACTATGATTGTTTAGTTTTGAAACAACAGGTAACAAATTTAGTAATCAGTTAGGATTAACAGTTTAAAATCAATAAAATGTTGTTGAATTTTATATTGGAATCACATTTTCTCTTCACTGAGATTTAGGGTGATGATATAGTTAAGAAAAATTAGGTCCTTTTTGCTGATGCCTGTTTATAAGCACTTAACTTTTAGGTGAGTCTTGCAGCTGTGATTTTAGTCACTGCTTGGTGATGAGGGCACTTCTTTACACAACTTGTCCGATTTAGGCGGTTGGTGTTGATTCCCTGCGTTTCACTCACAACTAGCTTTGTTCCACAAACCTTTGAACAAAATAGAAAGAACAAAATGCCTCCGCTAAGTACACTGAATTGGAAGCTTAACAGGTGCATCTTCTCGTTGTCCACCCACCAATGTTAATCTCTCAGAAGAATTAAATTCTTGAGCATACACAGTGTAACTCAGTGTGGTAAAGTGGGATGATATAAATATTTATAGGGACTTAGTGTACTGACTGAGATCAGCTGTGAAGGTATCTGTATCTAATATGTGTAGTGTTTTACAGATAACCTTACTTACTGCCACATATTTATATCTCAGTCAGAATTATTCTGGAATATTGTGTTGGCAACGTTATATGTCTAGGGTTATGCAAATGATGAAGTGTAAGTCACCACAACAACAACAGATAAACAATTTAATTATTCCACCACACTTGACAATATTGTGACACTCACAAACAGTCAACACTCTAGAAGACTATCTTAAAAGATTCAATGATAAATTTCAGATATGTACATATGTATTGATTTTCTCTACAATAGTGATCCTGATTCAACTACACAGTGAACCAGGCAATATAATAACATGTAATTTCAAATATTATGTACACAGATATAAATGTGGTCTTTGCATTGACATACCATATTAGTATTCTATGTGTGTGAGTTGTGATGTGGTAATAGGAGGTAATACTGGTTTTGTTCGGCAAGATAGATTCTTATTAGACATCATGACTGCATGTGCTTGTGTATGTTGGAACTAGTATTGGAGATGGTCTCAGTTCCGAACATTAAAACAATTAATTGCCCCTCTTTAATTAAGTTAGTGTCATTTACGAGGGGTACATAGTGTTGAGCTCTTTTGGCCACAGTGGGCTTAACTTTCGTGATGGCGGCAGGCAAGGACTCCTCTGCTCGACTATTCGCTGTTTCTGAAGACACCTCACTGGTTACTATAGGGACCCAAGAGTATGCTGTCAGCCTCTGGATTCAGCAAACGCTCAGACCAGGTGCGGCTATACTGGCACAAATTCCCATCTGCTTATGTTCCAGGCTTTTATTTAGCAAAAATACGAGCTGGCTTCAACGCACTGTTGCTTTATCAAGCTTATTTGAACTAGTGGTCTCGAACTAACGCTATCAATTAACTATATTAACCGACCTAACCAATCAGGAAATCTCTACCCAATCGTTTGAAAAAAAGTACTCTTACTTCCGTCTCCCTTGACAACAAAAGATAGCATTTATAGTCCGACTAATCGTGTTTAGCCTTACATATCATTCCATCCAATCAATTCAAATGTAACTTGTGGCCTATTTCCGTACAATGGTGGTTTAAAATTCTTTCACTGAGCGATTCTGATGTTTTGGGGCTGTCTGACACCCTCACTATTTTCTTTTGCCTATAATTTATTAATTCCTGGACTATTTGCGTAACACTTAACATATTCTTTGTTAGCAAGTCTTAAGGAATCCAAATATATAAGTTTAATGGAGCTAAGTGGCTGCGTTCAAAATATGTATTTTCTAGGAAAGTCGTGTAGTTGTTTTTTTATTTTTTATGTTAGAACCGCCACCTGTCCTGCTGTACTGTCAGACTAATGTCAGGATTTCGGACATAAAACAGTAGAATGTCAGGTTTCCCCAATAAGCGTTTTTCAGGTTTTAAAACCTAACTCTGGGAAGGGTAGTGTTTTTATCACTGTCCGTCTGAAATAAAGTTAGTGCATGTGGCCTTACACGCGTGTTAGGGGTGGCATTAATATAGCGAGACGCGTGTTTAGTGTTGCTTGTGTTGCTGCCTTCAGCCCTCCCTTCTTTCTATCTGAGTCCATCTGTTCGTTCGTTTTGGTAACGTAGTATAATTAATGTTAGGATTAATTTAGGTCATTACGCAGTGTGCCTCTCAATGTTTTTCTTAGAAATGCAATACCCGTTTTAATGTGTTGTGGAAACGCTTGTATTTATGCAGTGGCTTATATTTAACGTGGAAACGTTACAATTTGCAGACGAAGCATAAAACAAAGGGGATTTCGAGTACTGTCATTGTGACAGCACTGTTCTTTACCATTCTTCTTCCTTTTATAGAATTTATTTGTTAGGCTTTACATTTACTTTTAATTTATATATGTGGATTAGAATTTCTCACGACAAATCCTCCATTCTTAAAACAGACGTTATATGTCAGTCTATAATTCTAAATACACATAGAGAAATTTATTATTATTTCTGGGGCTTACGGTGATTCTCATCACACGGATGGCGGCTTAAAAAATCCGCTCCCAGATTTGTTTTTCCACTTATATACTCTATGCAAAACTCATAGGGCTGGATCAATAAAGACCAACGGAGTAAACGAGAGTTCTCATGCCTAGCCTGTGCCAGAAACGACAAAGGTTTGTGATCCGTTTGCAACTTAAATGCCTTCCCATACAGATAAATATTGAATTTCTTTATCGCCCATATTACTGCAAGACATTCTTTTTCGCTAGTTGAGTAGTTGGTTTCAGCTTTATTCAACTTTCTGCTAGCATATGCCACTGGGCTTAGTTCCCCATCCAATGCATCTGATTTCTGTAGCAGAGTTGCACCTAACCCAATATTACTGGCATCAGTCCTTACTACAAATTCCTGACTTAAGTCAGGTAGTTTCAAAATAGGTTTACTTGTGAGCTTTTCCTTCAATTCTTGGTAAGCCATTTCACATTGTGGTGTCCATGTAATTCGATCTGGGTGTCCTTTACGTGTCAACTCCGTTAACGGTGCACATATGGAATTAAAGTTTTTGATATACTTTTGGTAGAAACCACATAATGAGACAAAGGATCTCACGTCTTTCTTGGTTTGTGGCCTCGGGGCTTTCTTTAGTTTCTCTAAATTTTTTGGGTCAGGGGTCATGTTTCCCTGATAAACTGTGTGTCCCAAAAATTCCAATTCTTTACATCCAACGCAACATTTGGTTGGTCGGGCTGTTAAATTCGCTTCCCTAAGTCGATTAAACAGCATGTTCAGAGAGTCAATGTGTTCCTCAAATGTTTCTGTTGCTATAAGGATATCATCCATGAAATTTGTAATGCATGGGTTATTCAGAGGGTCCAATAATTTTCTCATCATTCTAGAGAATACACTAGGTGCATTCTTCAATCCAAATGGCAATCTGTTAAACTCATAGTGTCCTTCTGAGGTACTAAAAGCTAGATATGGTCTAACCTCAGGCTTTACTGGAATTTGATAGTATCCTTTACTCAAATCCACTTTTGAGAAATATTTAGCTTTATTTAGTCTGGCAAACAGCTGATTTGTATCCGGCAATGGATCCACCTGTCCTTCTGTAATAGCATTAAGTCTCCTGTAATCTATACAGAGTCTATGTTCTCCAGAGGGCTTCCTTAAGAGTACAACACTGGAACTATACGAAGATTCACTGTGTGAAATAATTCCTTCCTTCAACAAATAGTCTATCTCTTCCTTCAAAGCTTTCTCCTTAGCAAAAGGAATCGAATAAGGCTTCATACAGACAGGTGTGGGGTCTATCAGTTTCATATCATATTCCAATAAGTTTGTATGCCCCGGTCGGTCTGTTAACACCTCTGTATGATTATCTAGAACCTGTTGCACTCTCTCTTTCTGATTTTCCGTTAAATGTGTACTGATTTTCACCTGTGCCGCTGTCTCACAGGGGTGTAATGGATATTCAAATGATGAAAGTGGTTCCTTCTTCATCTCCATTGCAATGGACAAGGTTAGCAAGTGTGTCTCTTCCTGATGTTCTCTTTCCAAATATTTCTTCAGGAGATTCACATGATAGATTTTTTCTTTCCCCTTCTTATCTATCTTATAATTGGTTCTAGACACCTTCTCTAGAACTGTATATGGACCTTGCCATCCAATTTGTAACTTATTCTGATTTCCGGGCAAAAGAAGCAGTACCTTCTCTCCCACAGCCAAATCTCTGTCTTTTGCCTTCCTGTTTTAATAAGCAGCATGTTTCTTCCTGGCTTGTTTCAAATTTTCATTGTCAAGTTTCCAGCCAGTTTTTAAACGAGTGGTCAGCTCATTCACATATTGGTATGAGGATGTAATATTTTCCTCTGCCTTTTCATCCGTCCACGTTCGTAACAGAGCTTCAAGTGGACCTTTTATTGGCCTTCCAAACAATAATGTTGCCGGGGCCATACCGGTTGAACTATGGGGTACCTCCCGATAAGCAAAGAGGGCGGCGTGAAGGTACTGGTCCCATGTATCTGGTTTTTCGTGTGCCAACTTTCTCAGGATTGACATCAAGGTGCCATTAAACCGTTCCACTTGGCCGTTCCCTTGGGGATGATACACACTACAATGGTAGTGTTTGGCCTGGAAGATCCTGAAAACTTCTTCAGTTAGTTTCTCCTTGAACTGAGAGCCATTATCAGTCAAGATTTGAATGGGAAAACCTAACCTTGTGAAAATTGTGAGTAATGCCTCTGCCACATGTTTAGAATCAATCGATGACAGGGCTACCGCCTCTCCCCACATAGAACAAGTGTCCACCAGAGTCAGAATGTAGCTGTTCCTTCTCTTAGTTCGAGTGAGAGGTCCCACAAGATCCACGGCAACTCTCTCAAAGGGTGTTCCCACTATGGGCATTTCTCCCAGAGTTGCTGGTGCAGTCCAATGCTTAGGTGCTACTCGTTGGCACTCTGGACAGGATTTTACATATCGTTTGATATCTTCAGTTATTCCTGGCCAGAAATAGTGACAAGCTATTCGCTGTCCTGTTGCGCTGATCCCCATATGACCACTGAAGGGAATCGCGTGCCCTAGTTCCAACACTTTAGTCCTATATGAAGTGGGAAGGACCAGCTGTCCGTGACCATTGGATTCAGATCCAGCCTTCCTATAAATCAGTTTGTTCTTCATATAGAATTCTCCCTTGCCTGGAGGTGTATGTGATTTGGGCAACTTCTTGAAACACGGCTTGAGTGTTTTGTCCTCCGCCTGTGCCTTCCTCATCTCATCTGGATGAGTATTCTGGAGGTGGTATGGTTCCTGTAGTTCTGCAGGTTTGACCTTTTTTTCCTTTTTCCCCGATGTCATAGCAGCACAATGAGGAGGTTTCCTTCTACAATGGTCAGTGTCATGATTGTTCATCTTACAATTCTTACACCACCTTTTCCCTTGGTTGAAGGATTTTCTTTCATCATATTTCCTTTCATCGAATTGTGGGTTTTTATTTTTATTTTCATACCGTGGCCTATCAAATTGGTGCTTACCTTTGTTTTGATCCCTATGATCAAATTTATTAAAGTTCTGTGGTGCCCTAAAATTATCCACCTGTTTCTTTTTATTACCTGATACTTCTGCTTGGGCCGCTTGATACCTTTCTGCAACATTTAGCAACTAACCCAGTCTCTCTGCACCTTGTTCCATGAGAAACTTTCTCAGGTCTGGAGCCATGGACTCTCTTAATTGTTCTATAAGGATCATTTCTCTAAGATCTTGGGTTTTCCCCAGAGAAGTCCATTTCTCCAAGTATGTCTCTATCCGTGCAGAGAACCGGTGATAGGTTTCACCTGACAGTAGTTTAGCATTCCTAAATTTTTTTCTGTAAAATTCTGCGTTCTTCTCATATCTTAACAAAAGAGCCTGCTTTAGCATGTCATAATTTTCCTGATCATCTCTGTGCATTTTGGCAAAAACTTCATAAGCTGCCCCACGAAGTCCTTGAGATAACTTTAAGCTCCACCTTTCTCTCTCTAACCCATATGTGGTAGCTAATAATTCGTATCTATTTATATAGCTATCAATATCATCGTCTTTCTCAACAAAATGATCTAAATGAAAGTTCATAGCTGAGGTTGAGGCTCCCTGAGTAACCGTAGCATCAGAGGCAAAGGGACTGGCACCATTTTCAGGAGCATGGCCTTGAAACTCCAACTCCCTTAGTCGTAACTCGTGTTCCCTTTGTAATCTTTTATCTTCTGCTTCCCTTTCTGCAGCTAATCTCTTCTCTTCCCTTTCTGCAGCTAATTTCTTCTCTTCTCTTTCTGCAGCCAATCGCTTGTCTTCTCTTTCTGCCTCCAATGCTTTAGCCTCTTTGTCAGCCTCAATCTGCAACCTCTTAGCCTCAGCTTCAATCTGCAACCTCTTAATTTCTTTTTCAGCCTCTAACCTTCTTTCGGCCTCAAACCTTCTTTCTTCGCGTTCAATAAATTTGTCACATTCAGTAGTGACATAGGTAATCATAACTTGCTGTAAAGTTTCTTTTCTTCTTTCCACTCTGTAAAGTGTCAGTCGGTGTGCTCTGTAAGGAAGAGTGGTGTGTTGTTGAGATCAGGCATGCTCCAGTCTACCCAGCTGTAAATGGGTAACTCACCCTAGTCCTGAGTTAGGGAAGGCAAAGGCTCCAGGGGAAGCAGGCCCTAAACTTGGTCACTCCAACCGACGCAGGATGGTGTATGTATGAAGTAGAAGTGTAGAGTGTGATTACCGCGAATGGTGTACTGTTCGTGTGCTGACCAATATAACCACTCATACACTTGTGTCTACAAGGCACCAATGCAGACTGCTGGAATCTTTGTTTTCTCAATTTATTCAGACGTACACACTGGGACATACGAGTACATCATGGTATGTTGACATATCAATTTGTAGGTATACATAGCAGATCTGAAGTCATGACACATTCAGAAATAATGGGCAGTACATCAAAAGTTCAATTGTCATGATACATTATGGCCGCATCCCCCTATCTGACTAAACGCGTCAGTGAAGGCAGATCGGTAAATAACTAAAGTTACTTGACGTCCATAGTTTGTAGAATATATTATGAAACCACGAAAGAGGGGGTTTCTAGCAAGATTGAGATCTCCCTGTCACTGTCCGATAATAGGATAAATAATCTGTTCTCTTGGCAGTGATCAAAACATACGATGACCGAAATCTAACATGGCTGCCTCCCTGAGTTGTCGTTCACTCATTCATAGGAATCTCCAAATAAATGCCTCTAAAACTAAAGCTATGAACTTTTCTAACGAGACCTTTGATATCATCTTGAACGGGGAAAAACTACAGAAAGTTGAAAGTTTCAATTATTTAGGCAGTAAAATGACTCAGGATGGTGACACAACAAGAGAAATCCATACTAGAATTGCTTTGGCAGCTAGCGCCTTCAATAGATTATCTAACATTTGGAAATTACGATCATTGAATATACATACCAAGCTTCGTCTGTTTAATTCAAATGTTATCTCAGTGTTAACATACGGCTGTGAGAGTTGGAAAATAACAAAATCATTGGAGAACAAGCTGAATACATTCGAGAACAAATGTCTTAGAAAACTCATGAACATCAGTTGGAAAGAATTCAAGACTAATCGACAAATAAGAGAAGACTCTAGGCAGAAATATGTCTCCGACTATATAAGGAAAAGACGATGGTCATATATCGGTCATGTCCTACGAATGCAAAACAACAGAATACCACTACAGGCGCTCACTTGGGTTCCTGAGGGTAAGCGGAAAAAAGGAAGACCAAAAGAAACACTCAGAAGAACAATAATAAGAGAAGGAAGAACGTTGGGCCTAAATAATGTGCAAGAGCTAAGAGGAGTGGCGTCACAACGAACAACCTGGAGAGCACTGGTTTCTGCCTTATGCGCCGTGTTTGGCGCTTAAAGAATTTATTATTATTATTATATTATTCATAGGAAGGAGAATATAAGCCAGAGTTAATTTATAATGGGTATATAAATGATTTCATAAATGTTTCCATACAGCTCTACGGTGATCAGGTTAATTCACGTAGCCATAACCGCTGCAGGAAAGTCTGTCATCTTCGTCGATACAAAACACGACCCTAGCGATACGAAGCACAATGTTCCATCTAGGTCGAATCGACATGAGATCATCAATATAGGGTCTGGCAATAAATTAATATATTTTCTGGCCCTAAAAAATAAGTACAAACGTAAGCGCAATATCCTTGCGCCGGATCAATATCCAGAACGATTACTCCTATAATCAAAAGTGTGAATCAAACATGGATTCTCTCGCTTTTACCATAGACAGCATTTTCATACACAAATGAATGAATGTCTATATTTTTCCCATATTAAATAGCCATATCGATTTTTGTAATATGTGCGTCAAAATATGCACGCAACAGATTACCACACCCCTCGGGAAAAAAAAATGGTACATTTTTTTTTTTGAAATACATCTAGGAGCAACATACAATAGGCTCACAACGCACCAATACAATGCGCAGATGATAAGCATAAGTTTTATGACCTTAGAGAAGGTACTTCTCTAAGTATTAATATTTCCAGAGAGGTGTCACCAACGCATACTACAATATTAGCAATGACACAATTTCCACATTAGTTTATATATAAATTTCATCTAAGATATCTTAACATCATGATCATCAAAGACGAAAAACATTGAAAGATCAGCGGTGAATAAATATCAATGAACCGCTAAGTAGTGTTACAATCAATATATGATATATTACATATGTGTACACATTTCAACATAGAAACAACTGTATCAAAGTTGTATAACAGTTATGAATCATGTGGGCATCTAGACAAAATATCTGCCATCACATTTTCTGACCCACGGATAGCTCGCACCGAAAAATGAAATGGCTGTAGAGCAATCAGTATCGCGTTGATCTCGCGCTCTTCAGATTTTTACTCTGAATAGCCGTAAGAGCTTTCTGGTCAGTTTCCACAATGAAATGCGCGCCCAGAAGAAATCTTTGCAGTTTAAGGATTGACCAAACCATAGCCAATAATTCACGGTCTAGGACCGAGTAATTTTTCTCTGCGGCATTTAATTTTCGAGAAATATACATCACATGATGCAGAGTTCCAGAGTACTCTTGCATTAGTGCAGCTCCAATCCCGGTGGATGAAGCGTCACTACGAAGAATAAATGTCTTATCCTTAGAAGGCAATACTAGGATAGGTGAAGTAGAAAACATAGTTTTAACCTTATCCAAAGAGGATTGACATTCTTGAGTCCAATGGACTACATTAGGAGACCCTTTCTTTAGCAAGGAAGAAAGAGGTGACATAATGGAGGACAGATTCGGGATGAATCGTCCATAAAATTGTATTAGACCTAAGAGACTTCGTACTTGCTTTTTAGTCTTAGGAATAGAAATGTTAAGTATCTTACTTGTATTATGGTCTTCTGTTTTTAGGAACCCATGACCAACACGGTGTCCTAAGAAAGATATTTCGCTAAAACCAATACATGCTTTCGATGGTTTCGCTGTCAGGTTATGCTCGCGTAAGATAGACAATAGTTCATTTATACCATTATAGTGATCGTTCCAAGTATCACTGAAAAGACAGATGTCATCAAGATACGCAATGACATCTGAGCGATGAGATAGGATTCGACGCATCATGCGTACAAATGTTGCAGGGGCGTTCATAAGACCGAAAGGCATGAAATTCCATTGGAATAGACCCCTAGGCGTCGAAAAAGCAGTAAACGGTTTGGCGTGTTCGGATAGTGGAACTTGCCAATATCCCTTAGACAAATCGAGTTTAGTAAAGAAGTGAGAATTCGATAGTCTCGTAAGTAGCTCTTCTAGTAAAGGCATAGGTTCAGCATCGAATTTAGTCACTTGATTCAATTTGCGATAATCCACGCAAAGACGTATGTTATTGTCTTTTTTCCGTACTATAACCATCGGCGAAGAATATGCTGATGTGGATGGTTCAATAATTTTTAACTCTATCATCTCATCTAACTCTTTCTCTACCTGTGCTTGAAAATGTATCGGGATAGGATACGGTCTGACTCTTATAGGACTATGGTCAGTAAGCTTTGTCACCTGGACAAAGTTGACGCAAACATCTCTTTTTATTGGCAAATTCCCTTGCCTTCTGTTTCGCAAATTCAGAAGAAGCAGTTGCCAATTTGCATGCTTCAATAATCTTGTGTCTAAGTGCGATGACATATTCATAAGAGGATTTTGTGTCATCGACAATATTATCAGCAGTTATAAGATCATGAAGTAAGGACATAGGACCTCGCGGTTTCGCGCCAAAGACAAGTTCAAAGGGAGAAAATCCTGTATGTTCGTTGGCGACCTCTCTATATGCAAAGAGAGCCGCGGGTAAAACCCTATCCCAATCCTGAGGATGATCTTCCGTTATCTTACCTAGTAGGTTTTTCAGAGTTCTATTCAAACGTTCCACCATCCCATTGGACATAGGATGATAAATACTACTCAGCGATCTCTCTATCTTCAGAGTCGACATTACTTGAGACATGGTATCCGATATGAGTTGGGTACCATGGTCGGATAATATTTCTGCTGGAAACCCCAGACGAGAAAATATTAACCAAAGAGCATCTGCGACACCAGCAGTAGTTATGCTCTTTAGAGGAACAGCCTCCGGCCAACGTGTGCACATATCAACACACGTCAAAATAAATTGGTGTCCTCTAGCAGACTTTATCTTAAATGGACCAATGATGTCTATCGCCATTTTTTGAAATGGCCGAATGGGAATGTCTGCAGCCTGAATAGGTGCATCATGGCGTGGACCTCTGGATTTAATCTCTTGACATACTTTACAAGATCGACAATAGATTCGTATGTCCTTATTCACAGCAGGCCAAAAGAAAGATTGAAGAACTCTAGCTTTAGTACGGGAAAAACCCATATGTCCAGCACACTGCGAATCATGAGCGTGCTGTAAGATTTTAACTCTCATATTTTTAGGCACAAGGATTTGAGAATGAATGGACTTAGCGGAGTCTTGTACCATACGTACAAGTACGCCATTCTTCATCGTAATCCAAGATTTACGATTAGTATCCTTATTCGGATCACCTTTTGTTGCCAGAGTAAAGAATTTCTTTAGAGTAGGATCATCTTCCTGCTGTTTGATAAAGGAATCGTGGGAAATCTCCAAGGGATCATCTTGGATCTGCGCATCATTATCTTCAGAATGTGAAGATTGTGGCATATTAAGAGCTTGAGCCCTAGTGATTACTGCATTAGCAGATTGCATATTAACATTTTCCCAATTAGAAATTTGCTGTGGAGTGCATTCTTTCACCCCGTGAATGCGACCGATGATAAGATCAGCGATCGGATTCGGCAAGAGACATGCTTGCACCTCTCCTGTTGTGCAGAGTTAGCCTGGTAATAAGATTTACCATGTCTTTTGTGTTGTGATCTACCTCGGTTATAATTGTCTCTATAATTATTATTGCCTCTGTTATAACCCCTATTTGGGTTTGAATCATAATATTCATGATCATAATCATCATGCTCGTTATATTGAGTATCCCTGTAATATTGGTTTTTTTTTTCCATGAAGCACTTGGGTAGTTCCTATAGCTACTCCCTTTCCGAGAATTTCTAACATTATGGGTACCCCTCGCGTGTCGAGGACTATCAGCCCGATTCCAGTTCTTCGAAGAAGAACCCTGATTTGAGTGGTTATCTTGGTTTTGATACTTATTCCAATTAACCTTTTTATCAAATTTATTTTTAGCTCCTTGGAATTTGTGTGAGTAATTCTGATTATATTCTGTTGCCGAAGCAACTGGCATACTCTCTTTAATGTTAGAGTTACTAAGAATCATGTCAGGGTGTGCCGTGGCATACTGGTCACAATATTCTTCCATTTGCTTTATTGTACCAGGTTTACGCTCATGTAAGAACTCTAGGAATGATTTATTTACAGAAGACATGACCTTGTCTCTTAGCAATAAATCCGTAAGACCATCAAATGTTTTCTCTGTTTTGGATAATTCAATCCATCGTGAAAGTGTAATTCGTGCTTTTGAGATGAAATCTGAGAATTCTACACCTACCTCAGGTCTTATTGTTTTAAACAAAAGACGGTAACCTTCCTCAGACAGCTGATATCTCTTTATCAAAGCTGCCCTAACAGCATCATAATTATCTTTGTCGGCCTCTTCAACAAAATATAACTTACTCAGAGACTCCCCTTTTAGATTTTCAGACAACTGATTCACATACTGTGATTTGTCAACATTATGAGATCGACAAGCCCGTTCAAATCTAGAAAGCCAAAATGTTATGTCATCACTGGTAGGGTTAAACGCTGGTACCTTGACCTTGTACACAAAGGGTTTACCATTACCACCAGATGCCTGATTAACATTACTCATACATGTCAATTTTAATTTCTCTAATTCAAACTCATGTTCTCTTATTGCTTTTCTCTCTTCAGCTTCTCTATCTAATCTTTTCTGTTCTGCAGCAGCAGCAGCTTCTAATTTTTTCTGTTCTGCAGCAGCAGCAACTTCTAATTTTTTTCTGTTCTGCAGCAGCAGCAACTTCTAATTTTTTCTGTTCTGCAGCAACTTCTAATTTTTTCTGCTCTGCATCAACTTCTAATTTCTTCTGTTCTGCCTCAAATCTCCTTTCCTCCACTTGCATCTGCAATTTCTTAAGTTCAGCAGCAGTATCAGCTTCTTTTTCTAATCTTTTTTCTTCAGCTAGAGCTTTCCTTTCTTCTGCAGCAGCTTTTTTTTTCTTCTATTTGAAGTTTTCTCTCCTCAGCCGCAGCTTTTTTTTCCTCAGCAGCAGCTTTTCTTTCTTCAACAGCAGCAGCAGTTTTTTCTCTTCTGCAGCTAATGCTTTGTCATATTGAGCAACAGCCCATTGTTCTAAGTCTTTTCCAGTCTTATCAAGAGATTTTCCTTGTGCAATGAAATAATCTAATGTAGACATATTGTCTTCTTAAATCAGAAACCTGAAAAAGTAAATAAATTACCCTATTTCACTTTAATGGGAGACAAGTCTATACCATAGACTTAGTCTTAGTCCAAACTTGTATGGTTTATAATAACCAATGATAACTTGAGTACCTGTGGACAACAATAACTGTATCTCAAATACTGTGGGGACAAGCCTTACAAAGGTCTTGTATATCTCAATGTAATCAAAGATCACTTGAGTACCTGTGGAAAAAATATTTCCCTTTACCAATCACTTTGGGAGACAAGCCTTACAAAGGTCTTGTACATTTTGTTTTATAACAATAACAATCATAAAGTACTGATCTGTCAACTAACAGAAATAGCAGCAAATTGTTGCTAACAAATTTCCAATTAAGAAAATGTGTACCTATAGAATACTAGTACCAGACCAATGTCACTCGGCATACCTTGTACTAGTCACACAGAACATAAACTAATTTAATACATAACAAATAACATGTAAGCATAAATAGCATATAGCATACAATATAATTTATGTCATGAATGGAATGTGTTGCAGGTATAGTGTTGTAAAGCAGGCACAGTTTATTTTAATACTAATAACTTGCCACTTTATTCAGTAATAGATTTAATTTTAAACTATTACACTGTCAATTTTTCTCTGTTGAGCATATGAAGATCCAACGATGAACTATGCACTCTATGTTCAACAACACTGTGATTCTTCTGTACGTTGAGAAATGTCAACAATACTGCTCCAAATATTTTCTACACTTGATACCACTGTCCTGTGTAATACTGTCTGTACAGCGAAAAACTGTCAACAAGCGCTGACCTAGATACAGCATCCTATCGGTAATACAGGTCAAGCTGACATCGACTGTATAGCTGTCCTACTGGTGTTGATGTGTTCAAACAAATGTTCTTTCAGCTGTAAACTGTGATTCTCAACACAAAACTGCGTAAGCTGGACCCAGGAATCTGGCTCGCCACTGTAAAGTTTCTTTTCTTCTTTCCACTCTGTAAAGTGTCAGTCGGTGTGCTCTGTAAGGAAGAGTGGTGTGTTGTTGAGATCAGGCATGCTCCAGTCTACCCAGCTGTAAATGGGTAACTCACCCTAGTCCTGAGTTAGGGAAGGCAAAGGCTCCAGGGGAAGCAGGCCCTAAACTTGGTCACTCCAACCGACGCAGGATGGTGTATGTATGAAGTAGAAGTGTAGAGTGTGATTACCGCGAATGGTGTACTGTTCGTGTGCTGACCAATATAACCACTCATACACTTGTGTCTACAAGGCACCAATGCAGACTGCTGGAATCTTTGTTTTCTCAATTTATTCAGACGTACACACTGGGACATACGAGTACATCATGGTATGTTGACATATCAATTTGTAGGTATACATAGCAGATCTGAAGTCATGACACATTCAGAAATAATGGGCAGTACATCAAAAGTTCAATTGTCATGATACATTATGGCCGCATCCCCCTATCTGACTAAACGCGTCAGTGAAGGCAGATCGGTAAATAACTAAAGTTACTTGACGTCCATAGTTTGTAGCATATATTATGAAACCACGAAAGAGGGGGTTTCTAGCAGGATTGAGATCTCCCTGTCACTGTCCGATAATAGGATAAATAATCTGTTCTCTTGGCAGTGATCAAAACATATGATGACCGAAATCTAACATGGCTGCCTCCCTGAGTTGTCGTTCACTCATTCATAGGAAGGAGAATATAAGCCAGAGTTAATTTATAATGGGTATATAAATGATTTCATAAATGTTTCCATACAGCTCTACGGTGATCAGGTTAATTCACGTAGCCATAACCGCTGCAGGAAAGTCTGTCATCTTCGTCGATACAAAACACGACCCTAGCGATACGAAGCACAATGTTCCATCTAGGTCGAATCGACATGAGATCATCAATATAGGGTCTGGCAATACATGGAGTCCGAATTATACATTGTACCGTACCTTAGGAGAGTCTCTAACATAAACTATAGTAGAGATACCATCTCCTTTAGAAGAAAACCACTTCATGAATCATATTTCCTTAAGAATCTACCAGCCCTTTGAAAAGTGCGTGCCCGCCATTATCACGGTACATCGGAACTCATCACGACTTGTCAAGACAACTCATACTTCCGCTAGACCGGAATAACAAGAATCTAGTCCCTCCTACCCATCCAAAATATACAATATAGGACTGATTCTACTTGTACTAATAATATGTAATACATATGAATTCAGGCCATAAACACAATAAGCAAATTAATATATTTTCTGGCCCTAAAAAATAAGTACAAACGTAAGCGCAATATCCTTGCGCCAGATCAATATCCAGAACGATTACTCCTATAATCAAAAGTGTGAATCAAACATGGATTCTCTCGCTTTTACCATAGACAGCATTTTCATACACAAATGAATGAATGTCTATATTTTTCCCATATTAAATAGCCATATCGATTTTTGTAATATGTGCGTCAAAATATGCACGCAACACTTGCCCATCTAATCCCAACTCTTTTGCAGTCTGTACAGCCGCAGATCGAAATTTGGCCAGGTCCGCCATTTTATATCAGGTAATTAAATAAAATATCTAACTAAACAATATAATCTGTAATTATATATCCAATAGACAAAACAGGCACCAAGAGCTCAACCTTATTTAATTCCACCCAAGGATACCTTTTAACTTTTTATATTCCCTGAAGTGAATTACCCCCAATATTTATACTAGTAAGAGATTCAAAATCCCGGACCGGACCCCAATATATGTGGTAAAGTGGGATGATATAAATATTTATAGGGACTTAGTGTACTGACTGAGATCAGCTGTGAAGGTATCTGTATCTAATATGTGTAGTGTTTTACAGATAACCTTACTTACTGCCACATATTTATATCTCAGTCAGAATTATTCTGGAATATTGTGTTGGCAACGTTATATGTCTAGGGTTATGCAAATGATGAAGTATAAGTCACCACAACAACAACAGATAAACAATTTAATTATTCCACCACACTTGACAATATTGTGACACTCACAAACAGTCAACACTCTAGAAGACTATCTTAAAAGATTCAATGATAAATTTCAGATATGTACATATGTATTGATTTTCTCTACAATAGTGATCCTGATTCAACTACACAGTGAACCAGGCAATATAATAACATGTAATTTCAAATATTATGTACACAGATATAAATGTGGTCTTTGCATTGACATACCATATTAGTATTCAATGTGTGTGAGTTGTGATGTGGTAATAGGAGGTAATACTGGTTTTGTTCGTCAAGATAGATTCTTATTAGACATCATGACTGCATGTGCTTGTGTATGTTGGAACTAGTATTGGAGATGGTCTCAGTTCCGAACATTAAAACAATTAATTGCCCCTCTTTAATTAAGTTAGTGTCATTTACGAGGGGTACATAGTGTTGAGCTCTTTTGGCCACAGTGGGCTTAACTTTCGTGATGGCGGCAGGCAAGGACTTCTCTGCTCGACTATTCGCTGTTTCTGAAGACACCTCACTGGTTACTATAGGGACCCAGGAGTATGCTGTCAGCCTCTGGATTCAGCAAACGCTCAGACCAGGTGCGGCTTCAATACTAGGACCACAGTCCCAAATTCATGGAAATAAACACAGATACGTTGACTAGCAATGAATTCTGGCACAAATACTGGCACAAATTCCCATCTGCTTATGTTCCAGGCTTTTATTTAGCAAAAATACGAGCTGGCTTCAACGCACTGTTGCTTTATCAAGCTTATTTGAACTAGTGGTCTCGAACTAACGCTATCAATTAACTATATTAACCGACCTAACCAATCAGGCCATCTCTACCCAATCGTTTGAAAAAAAGTACTCTTACTTCCGTCTCCCTTGACAACAAAAGATAGCATTTATAGTCCGACTAATCGTGTTTAGCCTTACATATCATTCCATCCAATCAATTCAAATGTAACTTGTGGCCTATTTCCGTACAATGGAGGTTTAAAATTCTTTCACTGAGCGATTCTGATGTTTTGGGGCTGTATGACACCCTCACTATTTTCTTTTGCCTATAATTTATTAATTCCTGGACTATTTGCGTAACACTTAACATATTCTTTGTTAGCAAGTCTTAAGGAATCCAAATATATAAGTTTAATGGAGCTAAGTGGCTGCGTTCAAAATATGTATTTTCTAGGAAAGTCGTGTAGTTGTTTTTTTATTTTTTATGTTAGAACCGCCACCTGTCCTGCTGTACTGTCAGACTAATGTCAGGATTTCGGACATAAAACAGTAGAATGTCAGGTTTCCCCAATAAGCGTTTTTCAGGTTTTAAAACCTAACTCTGGGAAGGGTAGTGTTTTTATCACTGTCCGTCTGAAAAAAAGTTAGTGCATGTGGCCTTACACGCGTGTTAGGGGTGGCATTAATATAGCGAGACGCGTGTTTAGTGTTGCTTGTGTTGCTGCCTTCAGCCCTCCCTTCTTTCTATCTGAGTCCATCTGTTCGTTCGTTTTGGTAACGTAGTATAATTAATGTTAGGATTAATTTAGGTCATTACGCAGTGTGCCTCTCAGTGTTTTTCTTAGAAATGCAATACCCGTTTTAATGTGTTGTGGAAACGCTTGTATTTATGCAGTGGCTTATATTTAACGTGGAAACGTTACAATTTGCAGACGAAGCATAAAACAAAGGGGATTTCGAGTACTGTCATTGTGACAGCACTGTTCTTTACCATTCTTCTTCCTTTTATAGAATTTATTTGTTAGGCTTTACATTTACTTTTAATTTATATATGTGGATTAGAATTTCTCACGACACTCAGGAAAGATGAATACAAATCACCAATATTCCTCTGGGGATTAACTGGGAAATTGTGTCTGGACAGCGCGAATAATGATTTGTGCCTGAACTAACATTAACAAGCTTCATATATCTCACAAAATGATATGCTACACTTGAGGTACATGTGATGTAATCATCACTCATCACTGCTCCAGCCAGAATCTGGGATCACCTCTGCTGTCGGGTTTTCCCGCACGACTAGCAAGAAGAAATAACCCGCGTTTGCTGTAGTGGTTTATGAATATACTATTTTCGTATGGTGTGGTTGCCAGCCTTATATATATAACCCCTTAGCAAGAAAAATATGTCAAATTTCACATTCGTAAATAAATTGTTTACACTTACCCCAAAGTCTTGGGTTATACAATCTCCTTGCACACCTTTAGACTGGACCCATCTTTGTATTAGATGCTTCGAAATCACTTTGGTCTGGGAAATTAGAGTTAATTCCTCACTAGACCTGGGAAAACTTTTGTTTAATTCCTCTATGACTTGTGATCAAATTCCTAAGTTTTTAATCTTGTATTAAAAATGCGGGTTTACTTGTAAATTCCTAAGTTGCCCAATACTCGATCTGTTACTTATACGTGTGGAATTTTCTAAGTCCAATGTCTCCTTTTTCTTTCTGGTTTTTTGGGACTTGCTCGTTTGAAGTTGCGAAGCTGTCTGTTCTGTGTCTCTGTGTTCGCTAGATTATATCTCTCATTCTCAGTTCAAATCACAGATTGTGTTTCCGCCGAATGGTCGAATAGAATCCATTGTATATTCCTGCTTTCAAACCAAACCAATCAATTCTCTGTAGCACTACGTGGGTTGGGGTGTTTCATTTAATATATCCTCTCGCGTGTTTTAAAATATTAATTTTAATATTCCACGCGTCACCTCTGTCTAACCATGCGGTAATATTTCTGGTGGCATCGTGTGCACAACTCATAAACACCATCTGTGAACTCATTTGATGTTCAGATGCTACCTATCGCCAATATTGTCTCTCCTGACAGATTACCGTGATAATCACACACAGGGATGGACCCGTGAAACGATTATCTCATATCGTCTGTGATCGTGCGTTCTCCAGACAGACAATCTTGGCTACCTATTCATCCTCGTACGAGACCATATTGTCTTAAACGAGGATCGTCTCCTATCAAAGGTGGCCGGCGACTGAGTAGATTGATAAGCGTATTATCGCTGACCGGTGTAATTACCTGGCGGAACGTAAATACGTCTGAGGAGTGGTAAACAAGATAAAGACAGTCCCATAGCAGATACTTCCGTAGGGAAGTGGAGTGTTCGAGACTTTTCCCTACTACATTCAGCCTGTAGAGTAAAATAATGAATTAAAGGGCATAAAAGTGACAAATAAAAGAGAATCGGAGAGAAAATGAAGAAGAAGAAATGATACTGCCATAGTAGCTAAATGTGTGAGACAGCCACAAAAATAACACATACAGACGTTTGTTAAACTCTTTCTTTGTGTGTAGTTGTTAACTCATACTGGCTACTAGTTGTTGAATCATGCTTTATTTGCTAAATGATGTGAATGTCCACCAGTGGATAAATGTAGATGTTGGGACTGGTGTAGTAAAGTGTAACGATTGTCAACTCATCAAACCCAGCACAGTTTTGGTCATACAGGTCATCTTGTCCTGGAACGTGATGAGGCTCCGACAAGAATGTGAGTGTAAACAATGAGTGTGTATCTGAATGTCAGTACGCGAATGGTAGAATGATTCGATAGAGTTGACAGGTTGGTAGTACATCACTCATACTCACACTGTTCGAATTCAAGAAGTACTGGAACTACGGTGGTCTTTTTATAACATTTAATGGGACGCACACTTGGACAGTACGTGTATGGTTACAGGAACAAATGTCGACATAGACAGTATAATGTTGATCACAGGAATATCATCTTAAGTTAGCATTCATGCTTGGCAAATATCATAATGGAGCATTCGTAAATAAGCATTCAGCGTTCCATCATGTAAATCATCTGGCTTTACTGACTGGGCACGTCAGACCATAACCAATACATAGGAAGGCTCCTAGACCTAACCTCGTCTAGCGAATATTCCTTCACGTAAAGTTCAATATATATATATATATTTCATAATATAGGAATCCCAGACATGGGTTCTCACATGTAGCAGTGATCTCTTGGTTCATCGAGCGATAGTACAGGCATCCCTTTTTCTCACTCGATAAATACAAAGTATATGAATTTCAACATGGCTGTTCTCTCTCTCGTGAGCTTCACTCACTATAGAATATAGACCAAAATTAGTCATTCATTAAATGTCCTCATTTCTTCATAGGTTCTCTCATAGAGGTAATTGAATAATATCATACAATCCAGTGCTGATACATAGGAATGTCTTCTTCCTTTGAATGGATATTCTTTTTAAAAGTACCACTGTGCATCTGCTTATCAACAACGATGGCGAAGCCCAAGTTCATAATAAATTGTGGTTTTACCTTTTTATGCGAAATATAACTTTGCCATTCCTTGGCAAAAGAGAATAAACACTGGGGTAAAGTACATACAACATGTCTAAATGATTATCACTTTTCCCCATCCATATATAGATCACTATTTCGGCAAAAAGCCTGCTACAACAAAACTCGGCATCCTCACAGGATGACAGCCATGGATCACACCCTTTGCTAGCGATACTTCCGCTGCATAGCCTTTGACCTTTTCTAGCGACAACCAAATTAGTTCGACTTAGAAATGCAAAGATATCCATATATAAGACAGACTCGTCCTACTCATACAAACACTACGTATAAATTCAGGCCATAGATATACTGAAGCAAGAACAATCTATTCCTACCCAGCCACAGAATAAATCGCAGTAGGCCTAGAGTCGTCTGCGGAGTCCGATCGAAGATGACAGAACTATTTTCAAGGGAAGCAACCCAAAAATGACTTCTCCTTAAGCACTTAAAAAGGAAATACTTTGCTTACAAAATATTTGCGAACATAATAAGAATATAAATGTATTATATTGCAAGATAGTAAAAATTGCCCTTTACAGTCTTACCACACCTCCCGGGAAAAAAAAAAAAAATAAAATTTTTTTTTTTTTAAAATACATCTAGGAGCACCGTAGAATAGGCTCACAACGCAAGAATACTGCGCAGATGAAAATATCAGGAATAACTATAATTCCTAATATGACTGGTGAGAATATATATCTCAAAATCTGAGAGAAATTGTTTCCCTACGAATAAATGTTTCCAGGAAGGTGTGATGTACGTATAATACAATTCTGGTAATTATACAATGCATACCAAAAATTCACACTACAATCTTAAATTTATGATTTATGAAGAAACAATCATCAAAGAACAGCGGTGAATTAACATCAATAAACCGCTAAGTAGCGATACCATCATTCTATTATTAAATTACAAATGTGTATCTTAGTAAAGAACAAAAAATAACTGTTGTAAAGTTATACATATTAAAAAGATCCAATATTTAACAGTTAAGTGGCATCATGTGGGCATCTGGACAGAATGTCCGCCATCACATTTTCTGAACCACGGATAGCTCGTACCGAAAAATGAAAAGGTTGAAGAGCGATTGCGTATCGAGTTGATCTCGAGCTCTTCAAGTTTTTACTTTGGATAGCCGTAAGAGCTTTTTGGTCAGTTTCCACTACGAAATGCGCGCCCAGAAGGAATCTTTGGAGTTTGAGAATTGACCAAACCATTGCCAATAATTCACGGTCTAAAACCGAGTAATTCCTTTCTGCAGCATTAAGTTTTCTGGATATGTACATTACAGGATGCAGAGTTCCAGAGTACTCTTGCATTAGTGCCGCTCCAATCCCAGTGGATGAAGCGTCACTACGAAGAACAAATGTCTTATCTGTTGTAGGTAACACTAAAATAGGTGGTGATGAAAACATAGTTTTGATCTTCTCTAGTGAAGATTGGCATTCATGAGACCAGTGAACCATGTTAGGCGACCCTTTCTTTAATAGTGTAGAGAGAGGTGCCATGATAGAGGACAGATTCGGAATGAAACGTCCATAAAATTGTATGAGACCTAAAAGACTTCGCACTTGCTTTTTAGTCCTAGGGATAGAGATGTTAAGTATCTTAGTGATATTATGGTCTTCTGTCTTCAAGAAACCGTGACCTACTCGATGGCCTAAGAAAGCAATTTCGCTAAAGCCAATACAAGCTTTAGATGGTTTTGCTGTCAGGTTATACTCACGCAGAGTTGATAATAATTCAACTAATCCTGAATAGTGATCTTCCCAAGTATCGCTGAAAAGACAGATGTCGTCTAGATAAGCAATGACATCTGACCGATACGATAGGATTCGACGCATCATGCGTACAAATGTAGCTGGTGCGTTCATAAGGCCGAAAGGCATAAAATTCCATTGGAAAAGGCCTCTGGGAGTAGAGAAAGCGGTAAGAGGTTTGGCGCGTTCGGATAATGGAACTTGCCAATATCCTTTAGACAAATCAAGTTTAGTGAAAAAATGCGATTTAGAAAGACGAGTAAGTAACTCTTCTAGTAAAGGCATAGGTTCAGCATCGAACTTCGTAACTTGATTCAATTTGCGATAGTCAACGCAAAGACGTATGTTATTGTCTTTTTTTCGAACAATAACCATCGGCGAAGAATATGCAGAAGTGGATGGTTCGATTATTTGTAAATCTATCATTTCATCCAACTCCTTTTCAACCTGTGTTTGGAAATGTATAGGGATAGGATAAGGCCTAACCCTAATTGGAGTATGTTCAGTTAGAACAATGTCATGCTCAATGACATGAGTTTGTCCAGGGATGTCAGTGAGGACATCCTGAAATGTTTGTAACATAGACGAAACTTGTCGCCGTTCTCCTAGAGACAAATCAGGAGAAACAGTAACGTCTTTCCATGATTCACTAGAATGAAGTGGGATCATTGGAAGCGGGAGATTAACATCCGAAAAAACTTGTTTCCTCATCCTGTATTACAGACAGTGATGAGTAATGACCATGTTTGACATGAGAATCGTCCGTTGCCTGGAAAATAGGCTGTAGATAGTCAGGACGTTCATGGAACTCCGTAAGCATATTGATGTGGAAGGTTTTATGCTTCCCGTTAATATCGACGATGTAGTCAACATCTGAAATTTTCGATATTATATCGTACGGACCTTTCCAACTAATAAGGAGTCTATTTTCACGACAAGGTAGCAAAACAAATGCTTTGTCACCAGGACAAAGTTGTCGTAAAGTTCTCTTCTTATTAGCAAATTGTCTTGCCTTCTGCTTAGCAAACTCAGAAGAGGACGTTGCCAATTTGCATGCTTCGATAATCTTTTGTCTCAGCGCGATGACATACTCGTAAGAAGATTTTGTGTCATCGTCAATATTGTCAGCTGTTATAAGATCATGCAGCAAAGACATTGGGCCGCGCGGTCGCGCGCCAAAGACAAGTTCAAAGGGCGAAAACCCTGTATGTTCATTGGGGACCTCTCTGTACGCGAAGAGGGCCGCGGGTAAAACCCTATCCCAATCCTGAGGATGATCCTCAGTTATCTTCCCTAATAAGTTCTTAAGTGTTCTATTTAGTCGCTCGACCATCCCATTGGACATAGGATGATAGATGCTACTCAAAGATCTCTCTATCTGTAGAGTAGACATTACTTGAGACATGGTATCCGATATCAGTTGGGTGCCATGATCTGATAATATTTCTCCGGGGAATCCCAGCCGAGAAAATATAAGCCAAAGAGCATCTGCAATGTCAGCGGTAGTAATGCTCTTTAGAGGGATAGCCTCTGGCCAACGTGTGCACATGTCTACACACGTTAAGATAAACTGATGTCCTCTAGCAGATTTGATCTTGAATGGACCAATGATGTCTATCGCCATTTTCTGGAATGGACGAATAGGAATATCTGCAGCCTGAATAGGCGCAGCATGACGAGGACCTTTGGATTTGACTTCTTGACATACTTTACAGGATCGACAATAGATCCGTATGTCCTTGTTCACAAAAGGCCAAAAGAAAGCCGCAAGAACTCTTGACTTAGTACGGGAAAAACCCATGTGACCAGCACACTGAGAGTCGTGTGCATGTTGTAAGATCTTAACTCTCAAATTCTTGGGTACAAGAATCTGAGAATGACTTGACTTAGTGGAGTCTTGCACCATACGTACAAGTACGCCATTCTTCATTGTAATCCAAGATTTACAATTTGAATCTTTATTCGGATCACCTTTTGTTACAAGAGTGAAGAATTTCTTAAGAGTCGGATCTTCTTCTTGTTGTTTTATAAACGAGTCACGAGAAATTACCAAGGGATCATCTTGGTTATGCACTTCATTATCTTCAACAGATGAAGTTTCAGGCATATTGAGAGCTTGAGCTCTAGTGACTACTGCATTAGCAGATTGCATATTTTGATTTTCCCAAACGGAAATTTGCTCCGGAGTGCATTCTTTGACTCCGTGAATGCGACCGATGATAAGATCAGCGATCGGATCCGGCAAAAGACATGCGTGTACATCTCCTGTGAAGAAAGGAGTAGCAATCCTAATGATAGCGGTAGAGTATTTCTCTATGGTGCCGCCAAATGTTACGCATTTGACTACTTTGCCTGTAGAATGAGAAGGATCTATGAGTGACTGCCTAACCCCAATAGTTGTGCATCCAGAATCAAAAAGTACTGAGACTGGATTGTCATTTACTAAACCTTTGTGTAAGACAAGAGAACCTCTCCCATCATGCGCGATTGACGCAGGAAGAGCGGGAAGAGGATGGCCACAGCTTAAAGTAGACACTGTGGTTGGCTCAAATAATGTTTTGCATTGGGGGCACTGAGATGCTCTCCCAAAATCAAAAGCGGCACATGCCATATTATTAGAGTCATCATTATCTTTATTTTGTTTATAGGCTTCGTGGGACTCTTGCTGTGCAGAGTTCGCCTGGTAATGAGCTTTATGTTTTTTGAATTGTGCTCTACCTCTGTTATTATTGCCTCTGTACTTATCATTGTTTCCACTATTATAACCTCTACTCGGGTTTGAATCATAGCTCCTTTGGTTACTATCATCATATTCATTATAATGAGTATCTCGGTAATTATGATCCTGTTGTCTCCATGAAGGAAAACTTGGATAGTTTCTAGAATGACTTCCTTTGCGAAAGTTCCTGTAATTATGACCACCCCTGAATCGAGGGCTGTCAGCTCTTCTCCAGGTATTCGAAGAAGAACCCTGAAATGATTGGTTACCTTGGTTCTGATAACTGTAATAGTTACCTTTTTTATTAAACCTATTTTGAGGTCCTTGGAATTTGTGAGAGTGATTAGGGTTGTATGGTGTTGCAGAAGCAACTGGCATACCTTCTTTAACCTTACTGTTGCTAATGGCTACGTCCGGATGTGCAGTGACGTATTGGGTACAATACTGTTCCATTTCTTTTAGAGACTTAGGTTTACGCTCATGTAAGAATTCGAGGAAAGGTTTATTTATACTTGACATAATCTTGTCTCTGAGTATCAAGTCCATAAGGGCTTCATAAGTCTTTTCTGTTTTGGATAGCTCAATCCAACGATCAAATGTAAGACGTGTTCTTGCAATGAATTCTGAGAATTCTACACCTGCCTCAGGCACCATTGTCTTAAACAACTTCCGATAACCCTCTTCAGACAACTGATACTTCTTTAACAAGGCTGCCCTAATAACATCATAGTTATCTTTGTCAGCCTCTTCAACCAAACTTAAACTAGTCAGAGAATCACCTTTCAGATTTTCTGATAACTGGTTAGCATATTGTGATTTGTCCACATTATGTGCTCGACACGAGCGTTCAAATCTGTTTAGCCAGAATGTTATGTCATCACTGGAAGGGTTGAACGCTGGTACCTTGACCTTGTAAGTAAAGGGTTTACCATTACCACTAGATGCTTGATTAACATTACTTATGTTTGTTAACTTTAACTTTTCTAACTCAAATGCTAAAAGTTCTTTTTGGTGTTCATGTTCTCTTATTGCTTTTTTTTCTTGAGCTTCAGCTTGTAATTTTCTCTCTTCTGCAGCAGCCTGTAATTTTTTCTCTTCAGCAGCAGCTTCATCTTTTCTTTTCTCTTTTTCCATTTCCATCTGGAATCTTTTTTCATCAGTCTGTATCTGCAATTTCTTTTGTTCATCCTCTCTTTGTAATTTTCTTTCCTCAGCTTCTAATTTCTTTTCTTCAATCAATGCTTTTCTTTCTTCAGCAGCCAATGCTTTGTCATATTGAGCAACTGCCCATTCTTCTAACTGCTGACCAGTCTTATCAAGAGCCCTGCCTTGTGTGATAAAATAATCCAAGGTAGACATCTTGTCTAATAAGATCAGTAATTTGCAAAAGTAAATAAATTTACTTTCTTAGTCTTAATCAAAGACTTTGTATGATAACTTTGTAACCTGTGAAAAAAATAGTACTTAACTATCCCAATCACTGTGGGAAACAAGCCTTACAAAGGTCTTGTATAAATCCTTATATAATAACAGCTATAAGTTGCTGGTTCACTCTATAATATAAGTGCAGTGCACCAGAAATAGTGTTTTATATCATCAACTGTGTACCTTTAGTAATAGCAATTAACTATCAGTTGATTCTTGTACATCAATTTATATGATCAACTATATTTTAAATAGTGTATGTCGATCAGGCACAAAACAAAACAGTTATACAGAAAAACATGAAAACATTTGCGGAAATGAAATAAATCAAATGGGAAAAACAATAAAAGATAAACCGCAAGAGGATAACAAATACAAATAACGCCACAGTATATAAATATAAATTGAGAATAGAACTGAAAGATAGAATAGGGTAGACCAACAAATTACAAACAAATCAAAACAAACTAAAGAACAGAGGAATATTACAAAAACAACAATGAGTACAGACTTCACAGCTAACACTAATAGCAACAGCTGTCGCAGCAAATTTTCAATGAAGAAAATTGCACCTATAGAAACGCACACATCAGACCCTCTATTACGTGGGATACTCTGCTGTGTGACACCGCCCAACCGAAACAACAACCCGCTGGATACAAACAAATATCACATATAAATAGTTAAACATAAATACATAAATGCATAAATAGTATGGCAATATGATGTAAATAGAGTGTTGCAGAAAGAATGTGTTGGAATGAAGGCTCAGTTACACTGCCTAATAGTACAGTACTGTGGTACTTTATTAAACAAATACTTCTGGTCTAATTATTTTAAATTCAACACAGAAATAGAAGCTCCATCGTTGATTTGAATGATAACAATCAATGTAGGACTTCTCAGTTCAATAACATTTTCTTTCGCAAACACTGTCAAATATTCTCCAGTCCTGATGTGTAATGTTCTATGTTTCAACCAAGCTCGCTGTGTAACACTGTCAGTTGTATGGCAAATGTCCAATGAACCAAATGTCAACAAACCCTGACCTAGTTACTGCATACTCTCGACAGGACAGGTCACGCTGACATCACTGTAGAGTTGTACTGCTGATGTATTTGTGTGTCGTAACAGACCCCAAGGAACGTCTGGTCTCAGTAGTTTACTTCTCAATATGGTCACTGTGCAGGTTGACCCAGGAAGCTGGCACACCAGTTGTTAAAACTCTTTCTTTGTGTGTAGTTGTTAACTCATACTGGCTACTAGTTGTTGAATCATGCTTTATTTGCTAAATGATGTGAATGTCCACCAGTGGATAAATGTAGATGTTGGGACTGGTGTAGTAAAGTGTAACGATTGTCAACTCATCAAACCCAGCACAGTTTTGGTCATACAGGTCATCTTGTCCTGGAACGTGATGAGGCTCCGACAAGAATGTGAGTGTAAACAATGAGTGTGTATCTGAATGTCAGTACGCGAATGGTAGAATGATTCGATAGAGTTGACAGGTTGGTAGTACATCACTCATACTCACACTGTTCGAATTCAAGAAGTACTGGAACTACGGTGGTCTTTTTATAACATTTAATGGGACGCACACTTGGACAGTACGTGTATGGTTACAGGAACAAATGTCGACATAGACAGTATAATGTTGATCACAGGAATATCATCTTAAGTTAGCATTCATGCTTGGCAAATATCATAATGGAGCATTCGTAAATAAGCATTCAGCGTTCCATCATGTAAATCATCTGGCTTTACTGACTGGGCACGTCAGACCATAACCAATACATAGGAAGGCTCCTAGACCTAACCTCGTCTAGCGAATATTCCTTCACGTAAAGTTCAATATATATATATATATATTTCATAATATAGGAATCCCAGACATGGGTTCTCACATGTAGCAGTGATCTCTTGGTTCATCGAGCGATAGTACAGGCATCCCTTTTTCTCACTCGATAAATACAAAGTATATGAATTTCAACATGGCTGTTCTCTCTCTCGTGAGCTTCACTCACTATAGAATATAGACCAAAATTAGTCATTCATTAAATGTCCTCATTTCTTCATAGGTTCTCTCATAGAGGTAATTGAATAATATCATACAATCCAGTGCTGATACATAGGAATGTCTTCTTCCTTTGAATGGATATTCTTTTTAAAAGTACCACTGTGCATCTGCTTATCAACAACGATGGCGAAGCCCAAGTTCATAATAAATTGTGGTTTTACCTTTTTATGCGAAATATAACTTTGCCATTCCTTGGCAAAAGAGAATAAACACTGGGGTAAAGTACATACAACATGTCTAAATGATTATCACTTTTCCCCATCCATATATAGATCACTATTTCGGCAAAAAGCCTGCCTGCTACAACAAAACTCGGCATCCTCACAGGATGACAGCCATGGATCACACCCTTTGCTAGCGATCCTTCCGCTGCATAGCCTTTGACCTTTTCTAGCGACAACCAAATTAGTTCGACTTAGAAATGCAAAGATATCCATATATAAGACAGACTCGTCCTACTCATACAAACACTACGTATAAATTCAGGCCATAGATATACTGAAGCAAGAACAATCTATTCCTACCCAGCCACAGAATAAATCGCAGTAGGCCTAGAGTCGTCTGCGGAGTCCGATCGAAGATGACAGAACTATTTTCAAGGGAAGCAACCCAAAAATGACTTCTCCTTAAGCACTTAAAAAGGAAATACTTTGCTTACAAAATATTTGCGAACATAATAAGAATATAAATGTATTATATTGCAAGATAGTAAAAATTGCCCTTTACAACGTTTCGTCACACATCTGCATATTCCAGATCTTCCAGTGTAGAAAACGTTGTCCATCTAATTCCTCTTGGACTGCCCTCTGTTGTCTGGAGCATCACCCTGTCTATGACTGTCAAAAATAAAATTGTTGATAATGGGCATCGCTGTCGTACTCCTGCCTTCACCTCAAAAGTTAGGTTGCTCAACCCAACACTCCATGTAAAGTTAGCATAGAGGCTTTATTTGATGGAAACAATGCAACTGGAATTCCATAAGCACTCAGTACTTTCCACAGACTGTCCCTGTGTGTGCTGTCAAAAGCCTTTTCAAAATCAACAAAGTTAATGTATAGCTGTCTCTACCATTCCGAGCACTGCTCTGTACTGTTCCTGAGGGTGAATATATGATCTGCACATCTTCTGTTCTTTCTTAATCCTGCTTTTTCTTTCCTCAGTTTATGGTCTACTGCTTTAGAAATTATCTGGATAATTATCCTGCCTAGTATTTTACTGGGAACTGAGAGGAGAGTAATTTCTCTCCAGTTGTTGCAGTATGCAAGGTCACCTTTCTTGGGCAATTTGACAATTATTCTTTTACGCCACTCTGTTGGTGTTGTCTCTGTTTTCCAGACTTGCGCAAGTAGTCGTTCTAAAAGTTATGCTGCTAGTTCAATATCTGCCTTGAATAACTCAGCATTTAAATTGTCGTGACCAGGAGCTTTTCCATTCTTTAACCCCTTGATAGCTGTAATGATTTCTTCACTTCGTGGAATGTCTGTATTTACGTCCAGATCATTTTCTGTCTCAGGAACATTCAGCTGCGTCTCTGGTGGTTCCGTATTAAGTGATTCTCTGAAGTACTCTGCCCATCTTGTTTCCTGCCCCTGTGCTGTGGTGATGAGATTTCCTTGCTTGTCTCTTACTAACGTTATTTTATGTTCACCCCGTTTTCCGCTCACAGTTTTACTTATTTTATATACTGTGCTTTGTTCATTTCTCAGTGCTGCCTCTTCTACCTGTCTTGAAAGTTTGACGTTCAGCACTGCAAAATTGTCCCATTCATTCATTCATAACCCTCCACTCCCAAAGGAGCATAGGCCTTCAACAAACACATGCCAAGTTCTCCTGTCACGTGCCATCATCTCAATTTCTTTCCACGTTTTCCTCATCATTTTCGCCTCTGTTTCCAGCTCTCTTCTCCGTGTGCTTCTTGGTCTACCTCTGCATCTCTTGCCCTGGAGGTTCCAGAACAAGGACTGTCTTGTAATGCTATCAACAGGTTTCCTCAGTGTGTGTCCTATCCATCGCCATCGTCTTCTTCTCATCTCTTGTTCCACTGGCACTTGTCTGGTTCTTGTCATCAGTTCCACGTTGGTAACCTTGTCATACCATTTTAATCCCTCTATTCTACGCAAGCACCCATTTATGAACGTCTGTAGCTTTTTGGTTGTTGTCTTTGTTGTTCTCCATGTCTCAGAGCCATACAATAGGATTGACTTCACATTTGAGTTGAAGATTCTTATTTTCGTGTTGGATCCGATTTCTCTTGATCTCCGTATATTTCACAATGCAATGAAAGCTCCTATTGCTTTTATGACCGTCGGTCACTGTATTTTATTGGTCTGGTGAAGAGATCAGGTAAAGATACTGATCTGCGAGAGTATTCTATCTCTACTTTGTATCATATAAGTTAGTAGTAGTACTGGCCTATCCGCCAGAGATATTGATTCTTATATGAGAGGGAGTTCAGGTTCGTTCGTATCCTTTCTGATGTAGTTTTGTGAGATTTTAATGGTATTTGTTTTTAGTCAGTCATCCAATGCGATCCCCAATTCGTTTCATTGACTTATTAAATCATCAACATATGTACATCATAATCAAGGTTCCCATTGGTAAAAATATAACTGACATTTATTTACATGCGTGCGAGCGAGCGAGATAATACCTTCTGTGATATCTTCACTTTAGAATATTTTTGTTTCTTGATGCACAACTTACTGCAATAGTAAGATTTAGTCGTATTTATATTTTAAATACTATATATTTTCGTTGTAGACTTCTACGAATACATTTATTTAGAATGTGTTGGTTGTATTGTGAACCTAGGGCTGTTCAAACATGACCCCCGTAGCACAGAAGCACAAATCACAACCTTCGTCTACGACATTCTATCAGGAACCCCCGGTCAAAACTTAGCGTCTATAAAATTCGAAGTGGTGCGCGAATCTAGCCAGTTTCATTGGTTAAAAGCCTTCTGATTTTTTACATACGTCACTGTCGCTACGCAACCCCCGCCTTATGACTGATTTGCGTCTACTAATTCTATTTCTAGAACAATGTAAATTTCTTGTTTATGATTTAATGTAGTAAGTGCATTTCTCGTTTTATTTTAAAAGTTCTTAACTCGTTTTTCTTTCTTTAGGCTATTCTTCTGTTAAATCCACTAGCACGTATTATGCTATTGTAGTAGCACGGATAATGTTATGGTGGAAGGCCATGCGGTAACACTTTTTATATTCTTATTTAGATATCACTGTCTGTCCCACCAACTTTGTCTATATTGCTGCCAAGATATGTGTACGATTCTACATCTTGTATTGGTGTTTCTTCAAGTTCAACCCTGTTATCATTAACTGCATTTATTCTCATTAATGATCTTCAGGGGAACTCCATAATCCCTCATCAATTTCCAAAGTGATTCTCTGTCTACACTGTCAAATGCCATTTCATAGTCCACACATCCGATGTATAGTGGTGAATTCTATTCCAGACTTTGTTCAACTATTATTCTCAAAGTGACTATCTGGTCTGTACAGGATCTGTTTTGTCGAAAACCTGCTTGTTCATCTCTCAGTTTCTTGTCTATGGACTCTTTTAATCTCTCATTGATAATCCTGTGTAATACATTTCCTGGCACTGATAGTAACATTATTCCTCTATAATTTGTGCACTCTTGTAAATTTCCCTTCTTAGGCAACTTAACCAGATATCCTTCCTTCCATTCTGCTGGTATCTCTTCCTTTTCCCAGACTTTACCAAGTAATTTATATAACATCTCTGTAGCAGTGTCGATATCTGCTTTGATGGCCTCTGCTGGAATGCTATCAGGTCCAGACGCTTTTCCATCTCTTAGAAGCTTTATGGCTTTCTTTATTTCTTCCCTCGTTGATCTTTCATCGTTAATTTGTAGCTCTTCTTTTGCTGGCTGAAAAATTGTCCCAGTTCTTTTGTAATTTCATCGGGGCAATGGTTTCACTTTATGGGGAATATACTCCATATTAACCACTAGCTTTATTGGTCTGTGGTCGCTGCCTACTAGCTGGCCAAGCACCTGTCGGTCAATTTTGTGAAGTATGTCCCATATTGTGAGAGCTAGGTTTAGAGTGGAAGTGGTGTGCAATGTTTTAGAGTATAAACTGGTTTTATCATCTGGCATGTTGATAAGGTGAAGGTTTGTATCTGTCTCCCAGTCCTCCACTTCCTCTCCTCTACTGTCTGTATCCAGATATCCCCATCTTTCCGAGTGGCTGTTGAAGTCTCCGACCACAATGCAGTTTGAGCTCTTTATTTCCATACTTGCAAGTGACAGGTCTTTGCTCGGTGGGCCATACAAATTGTAGATACGCATGTTCGTGTCCTTTATTTTAATATCAACCCCTACAATTTCCGACTTGTCGTTGTAGGTCACGAACACCTCGCTACTTGGTATTGAGTTTCGGGTAAGTAATAGCACACCTCCTTTGTGTCCTTCCCGATCGATTCGGAAAGCCTGGTATTGAGAATCTGTGGTTGCTGTTGAGATGTGTTTCTTGGATGCAAGCCACATCGATGTCATCCTCATAAAGGCGGTTCTTGAGGGGAACTTTTTTGTTGAGAACTCCTTCTGCATTCCACTTCAGAATTTTGAATGTTGAATGTTGAGTGTTGAGTGTTGTTGGTGTTGAGTGTTGAGTGTTGTTGAGTGTTGAGTGTTGAGTGTTGTTGAGTGTTGAGTGTTGTTGGTGTTGAGTGTTGAGTGTTGAGTGTTGTTGAGTGTTGAGTGTTGTTGAGTGTTGTTGAGTGTTGAGTGTTGTTGGTGTTGAGTGTTGAGTGTTGTTGAGTGTTGAGTGTTGTTGAGTGTTGAGTGTTGTTGAGTGTTGAGTGTTGTTGAGTGTTGTTGAGTGTTGAGTGTTGTTGGTGTTGAGTGTTGAGTGTTGTTGAGTGTTGAGTGTTGAGTGTTGTTGAGTGTTGAGTGTTGTTGAGTGTTGAGTGTTGAGTGTTGTTGAGTGTTGAGTGTTGTTGAGTGTTGAGTGTTGTTGAGTGTTGAGTGTTGTTGAGTGTTGAGTGTTGAGTGTTGAGTGTTGTTGAGTGTTGAGTGTTGTTGAGTGTTGAGTGTTGTTGAGTGTTGAGTGTTGAGTGTTGAGTGGTCAGGAAGAATCGTTGAGCCTAAAATATAATAATAAAAGTAAAGGTAGTCCCGAAGCAGATACTGGCGTAGGGAAATGAAGGGTTAGAGACTTCACTATGCGTGGTCCAGCATCGAGAGGTGGGTCAACAGTTTCCTTTCCCGCTGCCTTTTCGTTCCCTAACTCAAGAGCAAAGTCAGGTATCCATTTACAGCTGTTGACTGGAGCATGTCGAGACCGTAAATCATACCAAGCACTTTTGCTGTGAGAGACCAGTGCTATCCAACTCTGCCAATCGCACACTCACATCTTGTTACTGGCTTTTGAAAACAATCTGAAAAAAATAATATTTATATTTAAATGAAAATATCTATTATCATTATTTCCTTCTGTCATTTTTATGTGTGGTCCTAACGGATCATGGGGTCACCACTGGAGCTGGTCACCTTGCAGGAAGTCACACCCAGCAGTCACATGTCACACCCAGCAGTCACATGTCACACCCAGCAGTCACATGTCACACCCAGCAGTCACATGTCACACCCAGCAGTCACATGTCACACCCAGCAGTCACATGTCACACCCAGCAGTCACATGTCACACCCAGCAGTCACATGTCACACCCAGCAGTCACATGTCACACCCAGCAGTCACATGATCTTGCAGCGATGGTTTCTATGGTAATTTGTTTGACATGATGAGCGTGCCAGTCACGTGACTATGATAATTCCCCAAATAACAATTTTGGTGAATATAGAATTCAAATTTTTAGGTTACGTGCACGCATTCACGAAAATCCATTCACGGACACTCAAAAATTCATTCACGGCACCCCAAGTATCCATTCACAGACACTCAAGAGGTCCGTACACTACTGGTTAAGGAGCTCTGGTTTAGAGTAGTCGAGAGAAGACAGAATCCCGCGAAAAGTAAGCGATTTTTGCTGGCGCTCAATAATCTCCGAAAAAAAAAAAACACCACAGCGGAAGCAGAACATTACCAGATCTATGATATATTGATTTTCAGGCATTTTAAAATTTGTCATCACGTTCTTAATGGGCTACTGATTGTTTGACGTATACAAATAATCTATATCATCCGACGATTTTGATAAACAATGCATGAGGCGGTTTTGTCAACACTTTATCTTTGGTTGGCGAATCTGTTTTTTTACCTTTGAACTGATGCTTTAGAGATGGTTCCTCGCACCGAAGACTTGAATAATAAAATGACCTTTCCTCATAATGGTTATCTTTCAGCAGAAGTTATACAATGTGATTGACATAAGTCTTGGGCCTGACCATGAAGGACATGTCACAGAGAGCTGAAATTTTGTATAGTATTTATTCCTTTTCAATATAGCCACCGTCTGAATTGACATACTTCTGCCATCTCTGCTTGACCTTGAAAAGATCTTGGGAGTAGAACACCCTATTTTTCAAACTAAACCAGTCATCACATGCCAGTATAACCTCTTCATCGCTGTCAAAATGATTTCCTTTTAGCTGTTTTTAAGATTGGGGAATAGAAGAAAGACTGATGGAGCCAAATTTGGAGAATATGGTGTGTGTGGAAGAATTTCAATATTCAAATCGTTGGCTGCTAGCTGCACAAGCCGTGCTTTGTGAGAGGGCGCGTTGTCTTAAAGCAAAGGAAGATTTTGAGTGCACGTTATCCCTCGTTTAATGATCACAACCTTTCTTAGTTTGGTGAGAAGACCTGCATAGTACTGTCCATTAACTGTGTTGCCACGAGGCAGATAATCTTTCAAAAGGACACCTTTGCCGTCCCAAAAAAAACAGTCAGCATCACTTTTCCTGCAGATTTCTGCGCTCTTGGCTTGACAGGTGTTGGGGAGCCCGGGGTTGTCCATTGCATGCTAGCAATTTTGGATTCGGGGTCATAATGGTGTACCCAAGTCTCATCTACTGTCACCATGGTCTCCAAAAAATTTTTTGACTAACACTTTTTGAGCAACTGTTGACAGCAATTTACCCTCGTTTGCTTCTGTTCACGTGTCAACAGTCGCGGAACCCAGCGTGCACACACTTTTCCCATATTCAGTCTGTTGTGTAAAATTCTATAAACTGTTCTTTCATTTAGTTTTACTCTACTAGCTATCTCCACAATTGTCATTTTTCGATCCTGGTCAATGATTTTCTTCACTCTTGTTGCATTTTCATCGTTGCACTCTGAGGCTGGTCTACCAGATCTTGGCAGATCAGCAACATTTGAGCGGCCGCATTTAAACTGTTGACACCAGTTTTTTTTTACCGAAGTATATGAAGTTCCTCCTGTGACTCCTTCATGGTCAGGCCCCAGAATTTCTGCATGTTCCAATTGTAACTCTGTTCTAGCCCTTCCGTTCGCCCAGTCTGAGATAGTGTCGTGTGCAGCATCTGTACTTAGTCCTATCGGCAACCTCATCCTCCAAGGTTGCTGGATTTATGTCTAGAGACTTCATGTCTCTCTTGTACACATCTTTGAACCTTAGCTGCAGACGTTCGGTTGCTCTTGTACACATCTTTGAACCTTAGCTGCAGACGTTCGGTTGCTCTTGTACACATCTTTGAACCTTAGCTGCAGACGTTCGGTTGCTCTTTTACACATCTTTGAACCTTAGCTGCAGACGTTCGGTTGCTCTTTTACACATCTTTGAACCTTAGCTGCAGACGTTCGGTTGCTCTTTTACACATCTTTGAACCTTAGTGTTGCGCACAGATTCTTTTGTGTGGTAGTCTGTGACGCACAGATTACTGTTGGTACGCATACAAATGTTAAGTATAACTATTTGTCTGATGAAAAGTATTTATTTGAGAATCAAAGATTTTTAGTCTAAGGGACAGAACCCTGATTGGTCGATGTTGTATTCGGTTATATGGGTTATCTGTTCTTGTGTCTCAATCTGGCGTATGAATACTAGATTTACGTCATTTTGCGTCTGGTATGGCCAGAAACAGATTGGTCTTGCTTAAAATGTTTATGGCCCGAATTTATATTTATTCTTTGACTATTTAAGGTGATTCGGTCTTATATCTTTGTATCTTGGTATTTCTATGTCGGCTTATTTTTTGAGCTGAACTCTGGGGTCAAAAGGCATTTCTGCACATGCGTCGATTTGGGGTGTCGACAGGAGCTGCTGTCATGTCGTCCCTACTACTATGTTCATTATTAACGCCAAGGAATGGCGTGCGTTATTCGCTAGTGTGTTTTTCTAAAGCAAGGTAAAACCAAAACCTTTTTTTGCTGAACTTTTTGCTAAAGCCTAGATGGGCAGACGTATTATCGTACATCTAGGATTGTTGACTACAGATGAAGATGACGTGTTATCTAGAAGCACTAGATTATTTGATGTAACCAGCCTTATTGATTGCAGAATAGATAGAAGCCCAAGGAGGACATTTATGTATGAATAACGGATTAATTCTGCTTCATAATTTTTCATCCTGGGTGAGCGAAGCTCACGGATGAGAGCCATTTTGGATCCCGCCTGTGCCTAAGCGGATCATCGTCGGAGAACAGAAAAGGTCCTATTATCTGATGATGGGACAGAGATCTATATATTATGGAAACCCACTACTGTGGTTTAAGATTGTTACCATAAACATTTGATGAATTTACGGCTTGAGAAACTTAGCCAGAAGAAGGTTTTGACAGTGAACCATTGTTATGATTAGGTATCCACTTTAACTGACGCGATTAGTCAGTTGAAGCATGAGACGATAGACAACCAGAAGATTGAGTGCTTGCCTACTATCGTTCCATTGTATTTATATGATACATGAATGTACATCTGATGTTGTCACCCATTTTTCAAGTATACGATGATTTTTTGCCAACCTGTTCAAGTGACTGTATCTGTGATGTCCGAGTGCGTCCATTATTAAATGTATGAAACGTCAGCAGTAGTCTACCCTTTATTGACTTCAAACTATGATTGAGTGAGTGACCTGTCAACTTAACAGAACTGTACACCCATTCGCGTCAATTACATCTACATTCTCACTTCAACGTAAACACTGTCCCTTGTCAACGCTTCAACACTTGACGGACAAGGTGACCTAAGTACTTAACACTGTGTCGGAACAAGTTGACCATTCTACTGTGTGCCCAGCTCTAACAGTGGCATACAGGTAACATTGGGATTGACACACTTATCAATGCAGTGGTATAAAAAAAAGGAAAAATCTCCATTATCAATGTGGTAGGCCAGATTTCTGGGTCTAACCTGCACAGTGGACATTGCCAGAAGTCAGCTACTGATACCAGATCGTTTTCTGTGGCCGCATACGACACACATGAACACCAGCAGTACAAGTTGCAGTCGATGTCAGCTAGTCAGCAGTTTCGTTACGTGACCTGACCTGTCAAGCAGAGGCATTAACTAGGTCAGCGCTTGTTGACATTTGTGATAGAACAGACAACATTGCACAGCAGGGTATTAGCAATGTATTAACTGTGTTAGCGAGAAGTGCTTATATTTCAACGGTGGATCTTCTTGTGTTCTACTCTATATTAAACAGTGTAATAGTTTAGGCCAGAAGTAATAATGTATTAAAGTGGCAGTACTATTGTATTAAAACAACATCTAAGCCTTCTATGCCACACATTACATTACATTATATGAAATATATATATTTATGTTTAAGTGTTACATGTTATAGTGTTGTGTACATGTTTGTGGGCGGTTTGGCAAGGTGACTAATAGGAGATTTCCCACGTCATAGAGGGCTTATATTAGTGTTCTATAGGCGCGAATTTTCTTAATTGAAAATTTGCTAACGACAATTTGTTGCTATTGTTGTTAGTTGTGACGACGTGTTTTTTTTTCCTTCGTTGTTTTTGTAATATTTTTCTGTTCTTTAGTTTTGTTTTGATTTGTTTGTACTTGTAAGTCTACCCTTTCCTTTTATTTAGTTCTATACAACTTTATATTTATACACTGTGACGTCATTTGTGTTGTTTTTCCCCTCGCAGTTATCATCACAGGTTCTGTGATTATTTTCTTTGGTTTCCCTATTTGTTTTATATGATTTCTGCGAATGTTTCCATGTTGTCTTTTATAATTGTCCTTTGTTTATGTTGTTGGTTGACATACGCTATACAAGGTATCTTTGATCATACACTACTAGCTGTGTAGTGCACTTGTGGTATAGAATAAACTTGTAGTTTATTACTATTATTATAATTATTATACAAGTGAGTATACAAGACCTTATTAAAGGCTTGTCTCCCACAGAGATTGGGATAAAGGGAGCTGGTTATTCAAGTTTATTAAAACTTGCTCTCATTTACTTTGAAATAAATTTCATTGACTTTTTCAGGTAACTAGTCACATATTGTTAGACATTATGTCGACTTTAGATTACTTTATTGAGCACGGGAAATCCCTAGGCAAGACTGGCGATAAGTTGGAAGAGTATGCTACCAGTCAATATGACAAAGCACAAAAATTGCAGATGCAGGTGGAGGAAAGGAGATTCCAGATGGAAATGGAAAATGAAGAAAAAAAATTACAGAGAGAATCTGAAGAAAAAAGATTACAAAGAGAAGCTGAGGCCGAGGAGAGAAAAGCAAAAAGGGAACACGAGGAAAAACATTTAGCATTTGAGTTAGAAAAATTGAAATTGATAAACTGAAAGCTGAAGAGAAAAAAACAAAAAGGTGAGGAGAAAAGATGGGAAAGATCTTAAAGATAGTATGGCTAAAGAGAAGGCTCTTATTTCTCAGTTACAAGACATAAGGTTGGATTATGACAGAAAAATTAAAACCAACGAAAGACTATACAAAGCTGTTACTAGAGAGAAAGCTATGGCAGAGGTGGAAGTTACAAAACTTCGTAAGAGAGTTGACAGTTTATTAGATATTGTTTTGTACAATAACATGTTATCTACTACTAAGGTGGATAGACTGAAACATAAACATGAGGGTCAACATGTTACGAATGCAAAGAGCCAGCGACAGACACTCGATGCTAATAGTAACACTAAGCAATATGTGAACAAATCTTTTCGTGGAAAATATGGTTTCCCACGAAATAACGATACTGCCTCTAATGGGAGTTGGCGTCAGGCCAACAAAGGTAAATCAAGTTTAGATCACGGTGAGGACTTTGATAAGTGTCATGATAAGATTCCTCAGGGAAACCGTGCATCGAATTTTCAGACTCCTGATAAGTTGGTAAAAGAAAACAAAACTGTTAGTACCCATCGTACTCAGCTCAGACAGTACGATGTACCTGTTAAGTACAGTGACACAGGAAAAAATATAAGCAATTTTGCTAAGAGAGATAATCGTGACTGTGAACATTACCAAACGCGTCCATATGATAATAGTTCTTCTTCAAAGAACTGGAGGCAATTTAACATTTTGGTCCTAGTGACTATAAGAACTTTCATAAAGGTTATCAACATTGTAATGATTGTTCTCCAGGACAACAAAACCCATCAAATAGATATTTTGTTCAGAAGAGAAATAACAATCATAACTATGTTAACTGGAGTTCAAATAGGAGCAATGGGCTCAACAGAGATAAGAATTTTGATAGATCTCGTTGTGATTGTAGATCTCAACATGATTCCACCTAACTGTTAAATCTTGGACTTTCCAATATGTCTAGCTTTACAACAGTTCTTTTTCTATATCAAAATATGTACACATTTGAAATATATGATATAGTGATTGTATAAACATTTAGCGGTTCACTAATGTATATTCACCGCTAGTCCTTTGATGATGTTTCTTTTGTCAATCATGAACTTATGGTACTTAATATGAAATTGTGATTGAAATTATTGTATGCATTGTGTCATTGCCAGTATTGTAGTATACGTTGGTGACACCTCCTTGGAAATATTTATACTTAGAGAAATACTTTCTCTGAGATGTTGAGATATATTCTCACCTGTCGATCTATATTTCGACTTTGCCTTAATTTGGCGTTATAAATTGCTGATATTTGTCATCTGCGCATTATTCGTGCGTTGTGAGCCTATTGTATGTGCTCTCAGAAAAAAAAATGATTTTCATTTTTTTTCCCGGGGGGTGTGGTAGTCTGTTGCGCACAGATTCTTTTGTGTGATAGTCTGTGACGCACAGATTACTGTTGGTAGGCATACAAATGTAAAGTATAACTATTTGTCTGATGAAAAGTATTCATTTGAGAATCAATGATTCTTAGTCTAAGGAACAGAACCCTGATTGGTCGATGTTGTATTCGGTTATATGGGTTATCTTTTCTTTTGTCTCAATCTGGCGTATGAATACTAGATTTACGTCATTTTGCGTCTGGTATGGCCAGAAACAGATTGGTCTTGCTTAAAATGTTTATGGCCCGAATTTATATTTATTCCTTGACTATTTAAGGTGATTCGGTCTTATATCTTTGTATCTTGGTATTTCTATGTCGGCCTATTTTTTGAGCTGAACTCTGGGGTCAAAAGGCATTTCTGCACATGCGTCGATTTGGGGTGTCGACAGGAGCTGCTGTCATGTCGTCCCTACTATGTGCTGTTCGACTAGAAAGTCTGAAGATTGATCTCTGTGATTTATTCTAGGAAGGAGATTGTTTCTCTGTATGACTGTAGTATCAGAGATTCTCCCTATGTTCATTATTAACGCCAAGGAATGGCGTGCGTTATTCGCTAGTGTGTTTTTCTAAAGCAAGGTAAAACCAAAACCTTTTTTTGCTGAACTTTTTGCTAAAGCCTAGATGGGCAGACGTATTATCGTACATCTAGGATTATTGACTACAGATGAAGATGACGTGTTATCTAGCAGCACTAGATTATTTGATGTAACCAGCCTTATTGATAGCAGAGATGTATAGAAGCCCAATGAGGACATTTATGTATGAATAACGGATTAATTCTGCTTCATAATTTTTCATCCTGGGTGAGCGAAGCTCACGGATGGGAGCCATTTTGGTTCCCGCCTGTGCCTAAGCGGATCATCGTCGGAGAACAAAAAAGTTCCTATTATCTGATAATGGTACAGAGATCTATATATTATGGAAACCCACTACTGTGGTTTAAGATTGTTACCATAAACATTTGATGAATTTACGGCTTGAGAAACTTAGCCAGAAGAAGGTTCTGACAGTGAACCATTGTTATGATTAGGTATCCACTTTAACTGACGCGATTAGTCAGTTGAAGCATGAGACGATAGACAACCAGAAGATTGAGTGCTTGCCTACTATCGTTCCATTGTATTTATATGATACATGAATGTACATCTGATGTTGTCACCCATTTTTCAAGTATACGATGATTTTTTGCCAACCTGTTCAAGTGACTGTATCTGTGATGTCCGAGTGCGTCCATTATTAAATGTATGAAACGTCAGCAGTAGTCTACCCTTTATTGACTTCAAACTATGATTGAGTGAGTGACCTGTCAACTTAACAGAACTGTACACCCATTCGCGTCAATTACATCTACATTCTCACTTCAACGTAAACACTGTCCCTTGTCAACGCTTCAACACTTGACGGACAAGGTGACCTAAGTACTTAACACTGTGTCGGAACAAGTTGACCATTCTACTGTGTGCCCAGCTCTAACAGTGGCATACAGGTAACATTGGGATTGACACACTTATCAATGCAGTGGTATAAAAGAAAGGAAAAATCTCCATTATCACTTAGCTGCAGACGTTCGGTTGCTCTTTTACACATCTTTGAACCTTAGCTGCAGACGTTCGGTTGCTCTTTTACACATCTTTGAACCGTAGCTGCAGACGTTCGGTTGCTCTTTTACACATCTTTGAACCTTAGCTGCAGACTATCGGTTGCTCTTTTACACATCTTTGAACCTTAGCTGCAGACGTTCGGTTGCTTTTTTACACATCTTTGAACTTTAGCTGCAGACGTCGGTTGCTCTTTTACACATCTTTGAACCTTAGCTGCAGACGTTCGGTTGCTCTTTTACACATCTTTGAACTTTAGCTGCAGACGTTCGGTTGCTCTTGTACACATCTTTGAACCTTAGCTGCAGACGTTCGGTTGCTCTTTTACACATCTTTGAACCATAGCTGCAGACGTTCGGTTGCTTTTTTACACATCTTTGAACCTTAGCTGCAGACGTCGGTTGCTCTTTTACACATCTTTGAACCTTAGCTGCAGACGTTCAGTTGCTCTTTTACACATCTTTGAACTTTAGCTGCAGACGTTCGGTTGCTCTTGTACACATCTTTGAACCTTAGCTGCAGACGTTCGGTTGCTCTTTTACACATCTTTGAACCTTAGCTGCAGACGTTCGGTTGCTTTTTTACACATCTTTGAACCTTAGCTGCAGACGTCGGTTGCTCTTTTACACATCTTTGAACCTTAGCTGCAGACGTTCGGTTGCTCTTTTACACATCTTTGAACCGTAGCTGCAGACGTTCGGTTGCTCTTTTACACATCTTTGAACCTTAGCTGCAGACTATCGGTTGCTCTTTTACACATCTTTGAACCTTAGCTGCAGACGTTCGGTTGCTCTTTTACACATCTTTGAACCTTAGCTGCAGACGTCGGTTGCTCTTTTACACATCTTTGAACCTTAGCTGCAGACGTTCGGTTGCTCTTTTACACATCTTTGAACTTTAGCTGCAGACGTTCGGTTGCTCTTGTACACATCTTTGACCATTAGCTGCAGACGTTCGGTTGCTCTTTTACACATCTTTGAACCTTAGCTGCAGACGTTCGGTTGCCCTTTTACACATCCTTGAACCTTAGCTGCAGACGTTCGGTTGCTCTTTTACACATCTTTGAACCTTAGCTGCAGACTATCGGTTGCTCTTTTACACATCTTTGAACCTTAGCTGCAGACGTTCGGTTGCCCTTTTACACATCCTTGAACCTTAGCTGCAGACGTTCGGTTGCTCTTTTACACATCTTTGAACCTTAGCTGCAGACTATCGGTTGCTCTTTTACACATCTTTGAACCTTAGCTGCAGACGTTCGGTTGCTCTTTTACACATCTTTGAACCTTAGCTGCAGACGTCGGTTGCTCTTTTACACATCTTTGAACCTTAGCTGCAGACGTTCGGTTGCTCTTTTACACATCTTTGAACTTTAGCTGCAGACGTTCGGTTGCTCTTGTACACATCTTTGACCCTTAGCTGCAGACGTTCGGTTGCTCTTTTACACATCTTTGAACCTTAGCTGCAGACGTTCGGTTGCTCTTTTACCATCTGCCACCTATGAAGTAACTATTAAGAAAAGTACTTTAACACTGTTGTAGAAAGGGTATGCTATTCATTCGTGCATTTTAGTTGCTCGTGGGGCACAAGTAATACACGTCTAACGTTACGCCCTGTGTTATTCGCTCCAAATCTTTCCATATCTCATTTATCCCCATCATGTCCTCATTTATCCCCATCATGTCCTCATTTATCCCCAACATGTCCTATGTCTAATTCCCCTCTCCGATCTTTTCCTTGTCGTTTCTTTGTCCTTGATCTTAGTACAGCGATATACAACTCAACAACTGTGGGGATCAACTTTAGAAACACTAAGCTGTCTAAAGCTATACCTTTTATAAAATCCTGTTTCTTTCCAGTTTTCGTAAAATGGTAGCTAGTCCAGCCTGTACGTAACTGTTATGTCTGCAGCACGACCTGCTTCCTTCAGTCCCTACACAGAGTAGTGGAAAATTAAAACTAAATATTGTTTACCGAATATTAACTTCAAAGAAAAGATTGCTTTTTATCTTACATAGTTAACGCATAAAGTGAATTTAGATACGCTAGCTTGGAGGGCTTGTACTGGGAACACCGTGATCTGAAGTGTTGTGGATGGGGGCTAGTCAAAATTTATTTGGGATGAAATTCTGTTTTTCTCCCTCCATCACCTAGAGACCTACCACATGATACCTTGGGATGTAGCAGTTGTCGACCCTTGTCCTTGTACGACTAAGACCTATCTGGGCTGACATTCCCGTGCGTATCAGTGTTACTGCAGTCCTACTTTGTTTCTTAAATAACATGACCACCATTGTGAGAATGATGGGAAAAAGCTGATACATACAAGTAGAATATGCGATGCGGCAAAGGTGCTGGTATTCCAAAGGACACACACTGAAGAAACAATGGACTCCACAGGGTAATGTCGCTGACATCCCCGTGTATCGCAGTGTTACTCCTCATGATCTTATATAACAGAAGCACTATTGCGTGAATGATGAAAATGAGCTGACACATACAAGTAGAATAGGCTGTCAGAACAAAAAAGCTGGTGTTGGATACGACACACACTTAAAAACAGAACCCACTGTTAGCAGCATTACACGGCAGTCTTGTTATGGGATCTATCTGAGTAAAAGAAATAGGGGGAAACTAAAAACACATGAAAAAGAAAGCTGGTAACAAACATGAAAATGATAAAAAAAAGACATTGAAAGATTTTGAACTCATGGCACAGTAAGGATGGATATGACAACAACAAAAAACCAAATAGAAAAAGGTGATAAGAAAACAGCCAACGTTGCGGCCTCAAGGCCTTCCTCAGAGAAAGGAAAGAATGCGAGAACTAAGTAGGAAACATAAGAAAATAAATTAAATCTGGTACTACTGGTAGAATCTACTAGAACCCAGTTCTTCGATGGTACAGAACAGGAAGACCTAGTGTGATTTTCTTGAAGGCCTATGCTCTACCGGGAACAAAAGGGTAATGAAGAAGTCTAAGCACTCAGAAGCTTATTAAAAATTCATATGCATCTATACAAGTACATACGAGAATATGTAGAGCGTTCTACTATGGAAGCCTGGTAGGGCTGCAGTATTACTTAACTTCTTTTAAGCATGCACAATAGATTTCTCAACCTGATCGATATACACGAATCAATATAAGGACTGACAGGCTTTGGTTAAAACCAGGAATTAAATAGGCGATACCATTAACTCTGCAGCAAGTACAGGATGATTAAGATAATGATTACTGAGTGAGATTCCATCTTGGGAGAGGGAAGAGAGCGGAGCTGTAGCGGAACAATTATGTCGTTTCTGGTCTTTTATGTTTGCATGAAAACATTGGGATAGTTTCTGGAGTTTTATTGTTAATTAAAAACATTGAGATAGTTTCTGGAGTTTTATTGTTAATTAAAAACATTGAGATATTTTCTGGGGGTTTATTGTTAATTAAAAACATTGAGATAGTTTCTGGGGTTTATTGTTAATTAAAAACATTGAGATAGTTTCTGGGGGTTTATTGTTAATTATAAACATTGATATAGTTTCTGGGAGTTTATTGTTACCTAAAAACGACATATCAATATGATACAACTAGGTTGGAAAGTATATGGTAAACAGCGGTGTTTACTTCATCATTATTTGCGTTATGGAGCATGAAGCCACAATAGCAAGCTGACTCCTATGTAGGATGGCTACATTAAACTTACGCATGCACTTACAGCGGTTCTTAATCTGTTTGACATGATGAGGTGGCTAGCCCACAATAATTGGTCTCAGATTTGTCACCTTGTACAATATGTATGACGGACCACTTCACCTATTCTTTTTTTGTCTTCTTAAAAATATCCGCGAACTCACGGAGTCTGACGAGGTTTCGCTGATGTTTACATATGTGTAAAATAGACATAGACTTTCATGTAGACAGAAGGACCGACAGATAGCTAGATAGATAGATAGATAATGCATTTATTTAAAATGTTTATACAATACTAAACCTACTTTCTGTCCTATACTGTTCTCAATCTTCTATCGTTCACTAGACAATCTTTTGTCCTCGTAAGACGAATCACCTTTTTTCGATTTTTTGTCACACCCATCCATAGTATTAAGATCTTTGCCTTGTGTAATCTGGCCTCTACTGTATCATAGGGGTAACCACAGAAGTAATTGCGTCATTAATTACGCTGAATCGCTCCTAGGCAAATAAACTGTTACCTTTTGAAAATCGTACTAATGACCCCTGTCCACGAAGCACTATTTTTATGGTGCTTAGTTGGCAGACAGGAAAGTGTGATTTCCTTCGTAGCTAGGCGGTGGTGCCGTTCGAAATGTCATGGGCTCGACTGCCCTGTATGTCTCTCACTTCTGTTGTTCTTCTGTTGTTCTTCTGTTGTCTGTGTGCCGGGTTTGTGCTCCCTCCACCACAATGGTGGTTCATCAGTTGTCAAACATCGTAAAATTATGAAGGTCTTCAAAGGTCATCAACCTTAGTTCAAGATTACTATTGGCAGAGATAAAAATAGAAGAATGATGCTTCTATTTAAGGGAGCCTCACAGGATTAAAAAGAAAAGCAAGCATAACAACTCAGATCATCTATGCTGTCATGAACGTGTCATCCTCCTACTCCTTCTGAGAGATATTATATTTTCGCTAGTATTTCTGAGTCCATAGCTGAAGGGGATTCAGCAACTATTAATCTTCTGCTTCCATCCACCACTTCATCTGCCTCAGAAATGTTACCCTCCCTACGCGTTTATTTGAACCTCAGTGAATCGGATGAAAGTGCTTTTGGACAGCTGACAACGACAATTGAAATATCATATATATATATATATATATATATATATATATATATATATATATATATATATATATATATATATATATATATATATATATATATATATATATATATATATATATATATGAGGTTTACTAAAGTGCAAGATTGATACCATTAAAGATCCTCTACAATTTTACTCTAAGTGTAGCCATTGTTGGACCACTGCTGCGGTGCAGTGGAGACAATCCTGTCACAAGTGCGGTCTCGTTTCGGGATAATATAACCTTATAGTCATTTAACCTACACGGGGAATTCGTAGTTCTAATTGGTTTAGAAAATTGTCAGTTTGCATTTTTTTTTTTTTATTTGGATCATACGGTACATAATAAGAGTTAAAATATTTTAAAGAGAATAACTGAATAATTGACACCGAACAAAATTTTCTCTTAAAATTGTAAGGTGGAAAAAGAGTACATTGGTTGTAGCTGAATTGTTTAACTTCTGTTGTTATTAACTTAGAGTTTTAGACAGCTAGTTAAAGCTGCTAATTCTATACTAGCTGAAGTAGCCGTTGTATTTTTGTGTAGCTTTGTAAATAGACTCTTCTTGCCCGTGAATAGTCGAGCCCTAACATCTTCACACCATTTACTTAAACTCGGGCAAAGATCTAGTGTTGAGTGGAAAGATCTAGTGTTGAGTGGAAAGATCTAGTGTTGAGTGGAAAGATCTAGTATTGAGTGGAAAGATCTAGTGTTGAGTGGAAAGATCTAGTGTTGTGTTGAGTGGAAAGATCTAGTGTTGAGTGGAAAGATCTAGTGTTGAGTGGAAAGATCTAGTGTTGAGTGGGAAGATCTAGTGTTGAGTGGAAAGATCTAGTGTTGAGTGGAAAGATCTAGTGTGGAGTGGAAAGATCTAGTGTTGAGTGGAAAGATCTAGTGTTGAGTGGAAAGATCTAGTGTTGAGTGGAAAGATCTAGTGTTGAGTGGAAAGATCTAGTGTTGAGTGGAAAGATCTAGTGTTGAGTATATTGATAAGTCTGTTGAGAAAGACAGGCCAGAAAAGGAGAAACGTGAGTAAATAAGACTAGAGAGAGAATAAAAAGAAAAACAAATGGCATTCGACGAGAGAAAGGCTGAGAATGAGGCAGACGGAAAGGAAGCGCAAAAGAAGCACAAAGCGAAAGAGAAAAAAAAGGAAAGGAAATACAAAAAGGGACACGCCGAAAGACAAAAGGAAGAAATGAGAAAGAGAGAGCATTGCAAGAAAAGAAGGAACAGGCCGACAGAGCCCACACAATCAGAATGAAAGAACTAGAGAATGAAGGGAGAAGAACAGACCCTAGTTCCATTGCTAGTGCTTCGGGAAGCTCCCAAAGCAGCGATTGGATAGGTTTCTCTCATGCGGCGGCGTCTAGTGCAGCCTCTTTCTAGCTGAATAATTATTCAGAGGCCTGAGAAGGTTCCAAAGGTTGTTATAGCCGGGAGTTGTAGTGGCCTCGGAATAAATATACGTTTATTTACCTCGATACGAGTCCTTAGCTGCTGCTAATGACTTAGAGAAAGACAGGAATAACTTAAAATTATCACAGAGTTTACGTGGAACCGCCTATGATGCCTTTATAAGGATGCCAACAGAGGACCAGAACAACTACGAAATGCTGAAGTGAAGAAGGCCTTGCGCCTGCATTTTCAATTTTACTCTGGGACATTTCGTAGCAAGTTCCGAGAGGCTAAGCGACAGACACACGAATAATTTAGATAATTCGCTACCTGATTTGAGACGTCCTTAGAAAAATTAAGATCCCTCGGCACTTGTCGTGAATATTATGAAGGGTTACAAGAGATGATTATCGTGGAGCAGTTCAAGGACGCGCTCACCCCTGACATGAGACAGTTTCTGGCAGAGAACGCGGCCGAAACTCTAGAGCAGATGGTACTCTTCGCTGAAAGATACCAAAACACGCAGGCAGAAGCCAACCTTACCAGAAAGCGCGGATATGATAGTCGCAAAAACCTAACAGATCGCCCCTTCATGGACGCACATGCCATGCAAGCAACAACACATAGATGGACACAACAACCACAGGATAGCACTAGGCAGAAACAGAGTAATCAAGCACAGGAAACTGGAAGGCGGTGGTGTAAATCGTGTAAAAAATTATACACATGTCACATCGGACTGGAAAAAGCCGAAAACTGTCCCTTATAACGTTGCATGGCCGCTATCAATGTCCACAGGAAATCATGACCTTAGCTGCCAACAAAATTCCAGTCATTCCTCCAACTAGGAAAAAGTTATTGTGAATAATCAATCTTCCTTTGTTTATATGACACGGGGTTTGATTTCGAAACTCTAATCTCGTCACTGACAGAGTGGTTAGAGCGCTACCCCGATAGGACTGTGCGTGGCGCTCCTGGTGACGAGCCCTCCCAGTTCAGATGGGGCAGAGCTGTGTGTCTGTTCGTACGAGGTCTTTTGGCAAGGAGGTAGAGGCGGTGGCTGCGCTACCACCTCACAATGACCCCCTGTGCAGGGTAGAGAACCATCCTTCTCGTGGCATTGCACATACGCCAATCAGTGGGTCAGGTGTGACCTTCACCAGCTGCGCCCGCTGAGTCGGGGAAGTTCTCTGAGGTTGTGTAGCCGGGTGGGGGCCGGATAGGGGCAGTTGGGGTTTGCTGTTATTACAGAGAGCAGAGTTGATAGACTAGCTTATACGCTAGAGGTGGAGCTTTCTCTCTAACAGACTTAGGGTTTTCTACCAGGTTCTAGGACGATCCTCTACGGTGTATTTTGTTAAGAGCAGTTTATAAGACATGATTAGTTTCCCAGCAGACATTCCTTCCTTTCTTTCAATTATATGTGTAGCAAAGTATTTAATAGACGATCTCCTTTTTGTCTCAACGTGATTTTTATTCATCACAACGTATTTACATAATGGCATAAAGATTAATAGTATGCATATTTCGTTCATCCACAAATGCACATTGCTTTCATTAACATAGCATGGGGGATTTACATCAAGTTGGATCACTCTGATTCAACTCTTAGCCATTTGTTCCTTCAAATATTAGCAAGCGGTAAATGTATACTAGCAGTTCCTCAGAGAATTAAACCATTTTCTCATTTCCTGAAGAGCTTCATGTTCTACCAAACTGTTAGTGTTTCTACATAGCTATTCAAAGACTATATTCTGCATCAAAGTACAACTTGCAGCCATTTTACTGTGTGCTGCGGGGATAAAAGCTATCTCTCTTCGACATGAAAATGTTATAGGTATTCCAAAAGCATTTTACTTACTGTTTTCCTTGTGAGAAATAAATGCACAATTTAAACACTAGAGCTGGGAAAATACTAATCGAAAAACTTCCTTTAGTATTATTTGAAATCCTCAAAATCTGCAGCATAAGAAAATGCGTCTGAACACTTAGGCTTCTAATCTGCAACTAAATTTCGGCCGGGACTCTCCCGCTTGGGTTCAGCTCAAATCTAGGTCAGCGTTGCTTCCCTTTTATTTATCTCACGATTGGATAAAAAGTAATCCACGCTATTCTTTTTTTTTTCTATGGTCCGTTCCTATTATAATTTTATGATTAAATTTTAACTAATTTCTATCAACCACATTATAGTCTGTATTTATTATAAATGAAAGTTCCTAAAATGACGCATTCCCTGTCACATATAGAGCCCGGGGCTCCGCAAATGTATCCCGTAGGGAGACATTTGAGTACTATCAATAACGAAAAATCATCTCAAAAATTTTTTAAGTCCAAAAATATTTTCAAAAAAAAATTTTCAAATTCAAAAAATTTTCTAAGTCCAAAAGTTTTTCGAGAAAATTTAACGAAATTCCAACATCTGAGCTCCTATGTCTATATGGGACTGTCGTCTATAAAGGGGCCTTATTGATGGACATCATCTCCAAAAATTTTATATCATCTTTCATATCACAACCTTATTTCATCAAATTTATCAATTGGCAACACTGGCCAACAAAATCTTCAAAACAATCATAAAGTCATCACTCAAAAAAAATGTGACAAGTGGCAACATTGGGAAATGAACAATAAAATATCTTATTTGCAGAACTTAGCTGCATTACCATAATCTATTACATTTCGTTCAAAAATATAGTTGATTACATTCTCTTAGATATGGTGGGGGGTGTTATCTCTTTTCTGTTCCTGTTATTTGCTCCATATTATAGGTCTGCAAGTACTTAAAAAATTTTTCTTTTTTCCTGGCGTACTTATTTATTTTAAGTTCCAAGTACTCAGCAATATTCCAAGAAATGTCCAAAATCTCCAAATCCTTATGGTAATGGTAATCCACTTTCATAAAATGGCCAATGTTCTCATGGGTACTCATCATCTTCTTTCTTTTTCTCTTTCTTGTTTATGAATGAGCTACTTGCTCATTATTTATTACATGTGGAAAACATCTCTAGACATAGTGTGCATATATTTTCAACCGATAATATAACAAGTATCATTTTTATAAGCAATCATTTTTCACAATAAAAGCATTACAACCTCATGGCTTATCCTTATTTATTTGTCTGAATGTTTCATGTATTTGACATTTTCCAAATGGTAAGTGTATGAATTCGTTCCAAGTCCATCACTGTAGAAAATGTTCTATATTACATTTTTTTTTTCTTCAAAATATGTGATATTTGTCTCTAATATCCATACAGGTAATACAACAGGAAGCAATCTGATCATCAGAAGAAGTCCCCCCGTCCGACAAGTGTTTCGGCCCTATATACTCCTTTACACTCTAAGGGGGGCGGGCCCACTTGGGTCATGACTCCCAAGCGTCTCAGCTTCCTGTTGTCTTGCATCGAAAATGAACCCATTTCACTTATGGTAGCAACTTTAAATTCCACAACTCCGCCAGCCGTGGAGGCAATTGTGAAAGTAACAAGGAGAAGACAAATTATTCCGTTCGTTCCGTCGCAAACACTGAGACACCAGCGCGAAGTCAACGAGTCGCCACTGCGCGTTCCCCACTGGACTTTTGATACTGACACCCCTTATAGTATACACCGCTTGTCGCCCCTGAGTCGCAGCCCGTTCACTAGTCCACCACAAACCTCAGCGTATTGTGGACTTAGAAAAATTCCTGGTGTTTTCTGTACCGCAGCGTTTATTGTTACGATCTCCATTCCCCATTGCGGTTGTTCCACAGCCAGCCTGATGCCTTTTCGGCAGTTTCACTAAGCCTCTTCAGGGCCCTTGTTCTCGACTGTCCCCTCAGCCCCAACAGTTTCAATAGATCATACACTGATGCAGCCACAAGCCCTCTTGCGCCCACTTCAACAGCCATGACCCTTGCAGTGAACCCATCGTGTCTCAGATCCGCGGCCAGATCACTATACTTGGCCGCTTTGAATGAATGTTGCTCATCTAATCTGGATTCAAATGGCACTGTCAGTTCAATCAGTATGACCTGAAGCGTTGCTGCAGAATGAAGCACTATATCCGGCCGTCTCCGCGATTTTCTGATACTCTCTGGATATGCCCCTCGTCCAGGTAGGTCTACCGCCATCTCCCAATCATTTGCACAATCAAGAAGAGATGGTAAACTGCTACCAGGTTTATTCGGTTTGGGGTGTGCTGACTTTCCTGCCCTCAGAAAGTATGTGTTTGCGGTGTCTGGCCGGACTTTGCTATTCGCCTTCATTCTTGCCAGATCTATTGTCGCAGCAAGCTCATTTAGCACTTTGTTATGGCGCCAAGTGTATCGCCCTTGCCCTAATGACACCTTACACGCTGAGAGCACGTGTTCAAGTGTCTGCCTCCCCTGGCACAGGGGGCACTGCTCATCATCCGACTTTCCCCATTTCACAAGGTTGGTGGCCGACGGCAGCAGGTCATACAGTGATCTGACAACGAAGCTGAGCCTAAGAGGTGCCATATGCCATATATCATTCCATGTCAAGGACCTCTGCAGGGCTCCTTCCCATGTAGTCCATTGGCCTTGTTGGACCTGCTGCACTGCTTTTTGCAACCTCTTATCATTCTCAGCTTCTCGTATCTCCTGAACTACCATGTCTCTGCGCTCCCTGCTTGATGCATTGGACCACCAGCGGATGTCTCCATGACCAAATCCCCGTCTATTCGTTTGTGTGTATCCGATTACCTCCCTCAGTTTGAGTGACTCTTGGGCAGCATCAACAGCTTCTTCCACTTTCCACTTCCTTCCCGTTTTCAGTGTGGGCTGAATGGACTTAACCACGTCATCAGCTGACTCGCGTAGCATCATTGCAAGCCTTGCCTTTCCAACTTTGTACTCTTCAACAACTGACTTGAAAGGAAGCAGAAGTTTTGACTTTTTGCAGTACAGTGCTACATCTGACAGACCTGGTGGTACTCCTAGCCATTTTCTCATGAACTTGTTGACCTTCTTCTCTATGGCTTCCACTGTACTTGTGCTTATTTCATATATAAGCAGTGGCCACAGCAACTTTGGTATCAACATGAACTGGAGGCACCACAGTTTGAACTTCCCCAGGAGTCTGCTTTGGTCTATGATCTGTAGCCCTCTGTCTGCCATTTCTATTGTCTGTTGCACTGCCTTTGAGTCTTTTAATGAGGCATCGTACACCCTGCCAAGACTTTTAACAGGTTCCTCAATGACAGTAGGGATTCTTTGGTTGGAAACCGTGAATATGACCTCTGCTATCTTCCCTTTCCTGACTGATAGGCTTCTCGACTTCTTGGGTTTGAAGCTCATTCTGCACCAGCTGACTAGTTCATCCAGGCGTGCTAACATCCTCCGGGCCTGATGTTCATCTGATGTCAGAATTGTTGTGTCATCCATGAATGCTTTGAGCGGTGGCATGAGACACATTCCACCGAGCTTTGGACCTATAGCCATTCCTTCAGCCGCATTGAGGATTACCTGCATAGCCATCACGAATAGTATCGGAGAGATGGTACATCCCATCGCAATTCCAACTTCAAGGCCAATCCACTTCGTTGTGTACTCTCTGGTTGAAAATCTGACAGCAAACCCTGCGAAATACAGCTTCAGCATTGCTGCAATCTCTTGTGGAACATGATACATTTCTAGGGCCTGCCACAACATCTGGTGTGGAACGGATCCATAAGCATTCGCTAAATCCAACCAGATTACATGGAGGTTTGTTCTGTCAGACTTTGCCTTTTGGATTGCTTCCCATATCATTGTGGCATGCTCTAGACATCCTGGTGTACCTGGGATACCTCCTTTCTGAATGGTAGTGTCAATGTACCCATTTGCCAGGAGGTATGTAGTGAGTCTTTTCGCCATCACTGAGAAGAATATCTTCCCTTCCACATTGAGTAGTGAGATTGGCCTGAACTGACTGATGTCTGTGGAATTTTGCTCCTTCGGGATGTAGACTCCGTTCGCCTTTCTCCATTCCTTGCTTACAAGCTGGGTTTTCCACGCACTCTTCAGTAAACGAAGCAGTCGTTTGAGCACCTCAGGGCATCTCTTATACACCACATATGGAACACCATTAGGACCTGGAGCTGACTTGCATCGAGCTTTCTGGACAATGCTTTCTACCTCTTGCACCGTTGGGGGCTTGGTGTTAAATTCAGCTCCTGGCTTACTCGGCCATTTAAGGCCTGCCATGCTGCTGAGCGGCTCATCTTTGCGACCATCTGAATATGTCATTCCAAGGTGTTCTTCCAGGTCTTCTTTCCTGATGTTTAGCGTACCCGACCGTGGCTGCTCAAACAGTTCTTTGGCAAACTTGAAGGGCTCCCTGAAGAATCTTTCCCTATCCATTCGAGTCTTCCTTTTCTTCCTGCACAACCTTTCTGCTCTACAAAGGGCATTATGTTGGCCTTTCAGGTGCTCCCAAACCTGTCGTAACCCTTCCTTCTCTGCGGCAACTGCGTTTTTGAACAGTTTTCGGGCATGCTTCTTCTGTTTTCTGATTTCTTCTATTTTAATTTGTCTTCTGCTTTTTTGTGGTGGGTTACCTTCCCTTGCCTCCCTCACTCCGAAAACTTTGCGACAGTGCAGATATATTATGTCGCCGAAGATTTCCAGCTTCTTCTCCAAAGTTATCTGCTTCAGGTTGTTATCCAACTCTTTTGCCAAGGCTTCGTCCAGCTGTTCCCAAAGCCCTTTTGCACTGGCGGGTGGAAACTTGATTGCATCTCTCTTCCCGTCCAAGAAGTGTGTGAGATCATCATCAGGCAGATCAACTTGAATGTACTCAGCACTGTGGATTGACTCCTGGCTGCGTTCTTCTAACGTCTTATCCGTCGAGACAGAGCGCTGTTGATCTCCCCCTGATGACCTCCCACACCCCTTTTTCGTTCTGTGGATTTTCATTCCTCTCTGAGTAGAGAATTCCCTACCACAGGCACATGGAAACTCCAGCCGTTGTTCAGAGCTCGAAGTCCGTGTAACGGGTCTGGTCGATTCCAATGAGGCGCCTGTGGATTCATCATTCTCCCCCCCCCTTTCGGTGAATCCTGGGGGCATCTATCGTTTTGGGGTTCTATAGCAATTGAATACAGCTTACGGGGTGCTAACCCGGTCAGCCGGTTTCTAGTCTTTCCCAGAAATTTAGCAATTTCTAATTGTTTGAAATCCTTCTTTTTCTTGATGGCGTTACAAAATTCCATGCTATGGGGATCCTGTCTAGTTCTCCTGTTATAACTAGAAATACATCCTTAGTGAACCTTATGAGCTGTATATGTCACTATTTTTCAACAACACATCATACAATCAATCATATATATATATAACCATCAACTCGAATGTCTCAATTCTGTAACAGTACTACAATAAAAAATTTTATATTACAGTATTTGCATTGTCAACACCAGTTCTGCCTTCGTAGGTCGAAGGTTTTTCAGAACTCTATGGTGTTTATAACATCTGCTGCTACAGCTAGATGATCCATTTATTTTTCTCAAATTCATAACAATTTAAGTTAATTCCTATGGGGCATGAGGGTACACGTATTCCAACTGCAATCCGTGATTCAGCAATATGGATATCCAATCTAGGTACTCTTTTATAATATTATATCCATCCATTGTATGTGGATCCATGACACTTCGGTCTGTGGAGTTACATTGTTCTTGGTCCATATATCATAAGGGCGATCCAATCTCAGTATTGTCACAATGTTTCAATCATATTCCAATCCTCTGGTTTGTTTTATTATTTAGTTTAAAATACCATAAGCATTTCAATATAATCATCGGCAAGCCATATTCATGTGCTATATTAATCAGGTTCACAATATAAGGCAAGTGGCAAAAAATATCAAAAATTTTCTTCTCCCAAAATGTGGAGATATTACACAATCTCTTGTCTCTAACCAATATTTAATCAGTTCATTCCATTATTATTATTTTGTCCATAACCTCTGTGGTTCTATGGGATATGCATAGTCCATTTGTATATCCTTTGTCCATGGGTGATCCAAATCTCATATAGTTCCATTATTTTCTGGATGCATCAGCATTCATTCTTTTTTTTTTTTCATTTAATCTCCATTGAGTGTCCTTAACACTTTTTCTTCCATAGGATTATCATAATTCATTTGTGTCTCTTGTCCAATGATAATCCATGCATTTATGGTTCTCATATGTAGCAATCATATTCCCTGATTTGTTCTATGTTCCTAGATTCCAAAAAATTTCAATTATTTTCTCTGTTATCTTTGTAACTACTCAAAATTATTCATTATCCCATTCTAATGTGAGCATTAGTGCATAAACCGCACAACAAAACATTAGTTGTGTCAACATAAAGTTTCACCATAATAGAACATGGCATCTTCATCATCACCAAACAGTTGCTTCTTCCTTAAATAGGACATCAGTGGTATCATCCGGTAATGGGGTATTCAATGTGGGGTCAGCATATACAAATGCTATAGAGGGGTATTTCATTTGCTAAGTCAGCATGTGCAAATGTCATTTCTTTAACATGGGGCAAAGGCAGCATCAACAAATAGTTGCAATTTGTTCAATCTGGGGTTAGCATATACAAATGCTCTCAAAGGATTTTTCAGTTGCAAAAATCAGCATGCGCAAATGTCATTGGGGTACTTGTCATAGGTAATATCAACAAAATACTGCTGGAGTATCAGAGATCATTCTGGTAGGGGTATGACTGGGATAGGCAGTATAAACAAAAACTAGTTGCTCACTCTGATATGGTGATTTATTTTTTAAACATATAACACATCCTATAACAACATTCAAAATGTGTTCTTTTCCTTTCTTTTCTCTTTTCATTTTCTTTTATGTCTTTTCTCTTTTCATTGCATTTTCTGTTTGATTTCTTTTCTTTGCATTTTCTGTTTGATTTCTTTTCTTTGCATTTTCTGTTTGATTTCTTTTCTGGATTGCAAATTTTCTCCTTTTTTCTTCTTTTCAATATGTCAAAATTTCGATTCTTTTCTGACAATGTATCACAATTACAAGAGAATGATAATAATCAATTTACTAATCACTAGAGATGCTACCAATTCTAAACAATAGGGCTGCAAGCAATAGTTAAGGTCAGAAAAGAATTAACATAGTAGTGACTGCTGTCAATAAGGAGTGAGGAGAGGATACTGTAAGTTCTTGAAAGATAGGGAAAATTTAAGATCTCCTGATTACAACATTATTGTAATTCGAAGGGATGGAAAGTGATTTGGATAGAAAAACTCATGTCTAGAATGTCATCTCAAAATAGTGGAAAGAAAAATAGTAAGTTAAGGAGGTGTGATAGTGGAGTGAGGAAAATCTTACAATAGCGAGTTAAAGGTTGGATATGCAATTTCTTTTGCAACGTAAACAAATTTTTGTGAACATGCTAAGATAAATAAATCCTGTGGAGAAAATAGGACAGCATGCCATAATAATTACAGATGTCATAGTGGTGTCAGTGTGATGGGTCTAAGTGATATATAATAGATGAGGTAAGATAATTGGGAACAAAGATATTAGTATCAGGTAAGAAGAAAATTTCTCGTGCAAGGGTTGCCTGCATGAATGTGCACTAAGATGCACGGAAAATGAATCACCGGGCTCTGGAACTGTAAGGACAAGAAGTCTAGTGAATGAAGCGTGGAATATGATCAGTTACAAAAGTGTAGATCAATGTTACAGCAGAATCAGTGGGACACATGTGCTATAGGTAAGGTTGTGTAAGTTAACATTTTAAACATCAAAAACTGTCTGAATAATGAGGGTGTCTGTAAACAAGGAACATTGTATCTTTTGTGTCATCTTTATTTCACAAAACCATAAAATGTCTAACTAGAATCCTCTGTGGGCTGTTCTTGAGTGTTCGCTGGTCATCAGAAGATTATGTCCGGGGAACAACTTTCTGGCATTAAGTCATCTAGAACTGTCAATCTGAACATAGTCTGAAAATAGAGTACATTTAAAAACGTTAGTACATAATATTCACTTTTGCGTTGACCGTACATGGGATGGCATGTACATGAACACTTGGGCGTATTTTCAGAACAGCTTCGCTAGTTCCTTCAGTTTTCTGCCATCTCTAACCTTGCAATGTCTCGACTGGTTAGGCGAGCATCATATTGGGTAACAGTGGTGATGGGTGTGGTACTGGTAGGCGATACAACATTGGCTGAGTGATGGGGCGCTGAGGACATCAACGGATGAGGTGATGGTTTAACATCTTTTGATTGCGGTGATGGTTTCACTGTAGATTGCACATCTTTTAGTTTGGAAGTAGGTGTATGTTTCACCTTGATTTTCCGTCTGACCTGGTTCTGCAGTATGTTAACACCGTTTACAGTGGGCACAGTAATTTGCACACTGTTGCTTTTGACAGGTTGGTGGTACGCTGAAGAAAATGGTACCGACTGTGATGTTGCTAGTACCTCTCGGCTTTGTTTCGAACTATGCCTACGTTTCTTCAAAATTTTTCGTCTGATATGGTTCTGCGGCATACGAGGAATCTTGGTGACAGGAGGTGAGTCATCAGATTCTGTTTTATAGGCGCGTTTGACACTGGAGCTGACTGGTATAAATAAGGTGCTATCCGCATCACTAGTTTCAATGGTACTGGCTGTGCCTGGTAAATCAATGTCTGTTTCTCGTTCATATGCTTCCACCATTTCTCTGTCATTTTGTTCGTTGGGGTCTGACAAAATTGCACTGGGGTTGACACTGTAGTTTCTCATTTCTTGTTGCGTTTCGTCTTCATAAGGATTTGTGGTATATGGTTCCACAAACTGTTTGGGATAGTTTCTTCAGGATCTGATTGTTCAGGGTGATCAGCTGTGTTCCTGTTGTATAGCAGCGGTTGTTCTTCACTAGTATTCCAACTGGAGCTGCCTGAACTGGGAGTGTGGTACGTATTGATTGACGAATGGTCACTGCGGGAGTAAGTTTGAGTGTGGATAAACGTTGACTTGGTATTGTCAGTTTGTGTTGCTACACAAACCATCGTTGTTTTTGCACAAATCATCTTGGTTTGAGGTTCTTGCGTTGTTGGCTTGGGTTGATTTATCTTCATGGGGGTTAACTGTGTCTTGTTATTATGGACTAAATTTATTTGTTGGCGGCTGTGATCTTTGTTTCCTGACCTTATTGGACCTATTTGTGCCCTCCATCCATCTTCTGTTGATATGAGGCAAACTTGTCCGTTCTTCGATGTTACGTTATGGAACTCCCAGATCTTTCTAGTTTTGATTTCATTTATAAAATTTCGAACAGATATTCTATGGGCCCTTTTGTTCAGTGTATCCCAATGTTTGTTTCGTGGTCTGCGCTCTGTTTCTTGGGAGATAAAATGTGGAGGTTTTCGCATTGAAACATAGGAGTGGTTTTGACTGGGGTTTGAACTAGGGACTGTCTCGATCTGGTACCTTTGTTTCTGCAAACCTCTACTTTGATTCTCATGTCTAATTTCACTGGTGGCGTGTCTTTTATTTTGGAGCTTGTGATTATTGGCGGGGAACATGTGTGTTTGATGTCTCGTGTCAGGTGAAGGACTTTCGTTCATGTTTCGAAAATAACAATAGCGTCCCAGTTTCAAATCATAAGCAAAGACTGCCTCAGTCTGTGGACACGAAATCGATTCTCGTATATCTTGGTATCGTGGTATGAATACATCTTCGGTTCTGTTGGTAAACTGTGATGGGTAATGCGGGGTGTCACAGCGAAAACGTTTGCTGAATTGTCGGGGCTGCATGTAGGCCTGTCTCTGGTGTTTTCTCCTTAAGTCCATCTTTCGTTAATGCTTATGCTTGTTTTCCTGCTCTTTATAGAGGACTGGCTCGGGCACCAAATATAAGATGTTAATGGTGTGAAGATTCAAAAGGATGAAGATTTCGTTCATCCACAAATGCACATTGCTTTCATTAACATAGCATGGGGGATTTACATCAAGTTGGATCACTCTGATTCAACTCTTAGCCACTTGTTCCTTCAAATATTAGCTAGCGGTAAATGTATACTAGCAGTTCCTCAGAGAATTAAACCATTTTCTCATTTCCTGAAGAGCTTCATGTTCTACCAAACTGTTAGTGTTTCTACATAGCTATTCAAAGACTATATTCTGCATCAAAGTACAACTTGCAGCCATTTTACTGTGTGCTGCGGAGGTAAAAGCTATCTCTCTTCGACATGAAAATGTTATAGGTATTCCAAAAGCATTTTACTTACTGCTTTCCTTGTGAGAAATAAATGCACAATTTAAACACTAGAGCTGGGAAAATACTAATCGAAAAACTTCCTTTAGTATTATTTGAAATCCTCAAAATCTGCAGCATAAGAAAATGCGTCTGAACACTTAGGCTTCTAATCTGCAACTAAATTTCGGCCGGGACTCTCCCGCTTGGGTTCAGCTCAAATCTAGGTCAGCGTTGCTTCCCTTTTATTTATCTCACGATTGGATAAAAAGTAATCCACGCTATTCTTTTTTTTTCTATGGTCCGTTCCTATTATAATTTTATGATTAAATTTTAACTAATTTCTATCAACCAAACTATAGTCTGTATTTATTATAAATGAAAGTTCCTAAAATGACGCATTCCCTGTCACAGTTGCAAGAAAGCCCAAAACCAATACCCCAAATTTTGTTGCAGGGGTAAATGAGGGAATAACTCGAACCCATGGGGATTGGAACAAACAAACAAGAGCGCTGGTCTCTCGCGGCAAAAGTGCCGGGTTCCATTCACGGTATCGACAGGCTCCAGTATACCCAGATGTAAATAAGTACCTAACTTTGCTCTTGAGTTAGGGAAGGAAAAGGCAGCGAGGAAGGGAACTGGCTACCCCACAACTCTAGATGCTGGACCTAGTATGGTGAAGGCTCTAACACGTTAATTCCTTACGTCAGTATCTGGTATGGGACTAACATTCTCATGGAACATGGAGCCGCCATAGCGGCTAGTCATCTTGCAGGAAACCAACACCAATCAGTCACGTGCTCAGATAGCCAGCAATTTATTCTACAAGATGAGGTTGCCAGCCCCATGCACAACCTCATATTACTAGCCTCATACGACATGCCTGAGTTAGATAAAGTCCTATTCTGTCTTTGTCTCATAAGGGACACCTGGGACTGTAGCAGAAGGTTTTATAAGTCTTCAATATAGCACCTCATAAGGGACACCCGAGACTGTAGCAGAAGGTTTTATAAGTCTTCAATATAGCACCTCATAAGGGACACCCGGGACTGTAGCAGAAGGTTTTATAAGTCTTCAATATAGCACCTCATAAGGGACACCCGAGACTGTAGCAGAAGGTTTTATAAGTCTTCAATATAGCACCTCATAAGAGACACACGAGACTGTAGCAGAAGGTTTTATAAGTCTTCAATATAGCACCTCATAAGGGACACTCGAGACTGTAGCAGAAGGTTTTATAAGTCTTCAATATAGCACCTCATAAGGGACACTCGAGACTGTAGCAGAAGGTTTTATAAGTCTTCAATATAGCACCTCATAAGGGACACTCGAGACTGTAGCGGAAGGTTTTATAAGTCTTCAATATAGCACCTCATAAGGGACACTCGAGACTGTAGCGGAAGGTTTTATGTCTTCAATATAGCACCTCATAAGGGGCACTCGAGACTGTAGCAGAAGGTTTTATAAATCTTCAATATAGCACCTCATAAGGGACACTCGAGACTGTAGCGGAAGGTTTTATAAGTCTTCAATATAGCACCTCATAAGGGACACGCGAGACTGTAGCGGAAGGTTTTATAAGTCTTCAATATAGCACCTCATAAGGGACACTCGAGACTGTAGCGGAAGGTTTTATAAGTCTTCAATATAGCACCTCATAAGGGACACTCGAGACTGTAGCGGAAGGTTTTATAAGTCTTCAATATAGCACCTGATAAGGGACACCCGAGACTGTAGCGGAAGGTTTTATAATTCTTCAATATAGCACCTCATAAGGGGCACTCGAGACTGTAGCGGAAGGTTTTATAAGTCTTCAATATGGCACTGCTGATTTTCACTAGTTTAGGAAAATGCTCATTTTTTGAAGTACAAGTCTTGTTTCGAAAATAGCGAGGATGTATCTTAAGTTCAAATCACACAAAGACAATTTTAATTCTTTTAACATTTTATGTTGAGCAAGAAAAAAAAAACCATTAATCAACAAATTACACATTATTTGTGATTCTGTTTTGGAACTTCATTCAAGAATGAAAGCAACCATTGAAATATTGGACAATAAATAGGTTAAAAATAGTCTAGCGTACAGGTCGCAAATATTTAATCAGCTGCAGTGGGCAGATTTGACGTGTATAGCTGAGTGCAGTGGGCAGTTTTGACGTGTATAGTTGAGTGCAGTGGGCAGTTTTGACGTGTATATCGTAGTTGAGTGCAGTGGGCAGTTTTGACGTGTATACCGCAGTTGAGTGCAGTGGGCAGTTTTGACGTGTATAGTTGAGTGCAGTGGGCAGTTTTGACGTGTATACCGTAGTTGAGTGCAGTGGGCAGTTTTGACGTGTATACCGTAGTTGAGTGCAGTGGGCAGTTTTGACGTGTATACCGTAGTTGAGTGAGCATCTAAGTAATTGGACAAAAATATTGCCATTTTGGTTCGTATTGTTATGTCTTTTTTAAATTTTATTTTGACTTTAAAGATTATAATCTCTTGTAACCTTGACAGACTCAATATATTTTTAAAAACGTTACGTTTGCTGATCATATTGAATTTTGCACTAAATGGAAATCTATTGAATTGAAAAAAAAAAGCTTAAACAGGTACATCAGAGAATTCAAACGTGAGAAAAAATCGAGCGAGCGAGTGAGAGAGAGAGAGAGAGAGAGAGAGAGAGAGAGAGAGAGAGAGAGAGAGAGAGAGAGAGAGAGAGAGAGAGAGAGAGAACGAACAAACGAAAGAAAGTATTTTATTTGCAAAGGGTTGAGAAATAGGCACGTCAGCTCGTCTAATGTTCTATGCTGAATTCATGCATAAGAGATATATATATATATAGATAGATAGTTAGACAGACAGACAGACAGACAGACAGATAGATAGATAGATAGATAGATAGATAGATAGATAGATAGATAGATAGATAGATAGATAGATAGATAGATAGATAGATAGATAGACAAACAGATAGATAGATAGATAGATAGATAGATAGATAGATAGATAGATAGATAGATAGATAGATAGATAGATAGATAGATAGATAGATAGATAGATAGATAGATAGACATACAGACAGACACATAGATAGATAGATAGATAGATAGATAGATAGATAGATAGATAGATAGATAGATAGATAGATAGATAGATAGATAGATAGATAGATAGATAGGTAGACAGACAGACAGACAGTCAGACAGACAGACAGACAGACAGACAGACTGACAGATAGATAGATAGATAGATAGATAGATAGATAGATAGATAGATAGATAGATAGATAGATAGATAGATAGATAGATAGATAGATAGATAGATAGATAGATAGATAGATAGATAGATAGATAGATAGATAGATAGATAGATAGATAGATAGATAGATAGATAGATAGATAGATAGATAGATAGATAGATAGTTAGTTAGATAGATAGATAGATAGATAGATAGATAGATAGATAGATAGATAGATAGATAGATAGATAGATAGATAGATAGATAGATAGATAGATAGATAGATAGATAGATAGATAGATAGATAGATAGATAGTTAGATAGATAGATAGATAGATAGATAGATAGATAGATAGATAGATAGATAGATAGATAGATAGATAGATAGATAGATAGATAGATAGATAGATAGATAGATAGATAGATACATAGATAGATAGATAGATAGATAGATAGATAGATAGATAGATAGATAGATAGATAGATAGATAGATAGATAGATAGATAGATAGATAGATAGATAGATAGATAGATAGATAGATGGATAGTTAGTTAGATAGTTAGATAGTTAGACAGACAGACATACAGATAGGTAGAGATGGATAGATAGAACGAACGAAAGAACGAACTTTATTTTCAAAGGGTTAAGAATTGATAGATAGATAGATAGATAGATAGATAGATAGATAGATAGATAGATAGATAGATAGATAGATAGACAAATACACAGACAGATAGATAGATAGATAGATAGATAGATAGATAGATAGATAGATAGATAGATATATAGATAGATAGATAGATAGATAGATAGATAGATAGATAGATAGATAGATAGATAGATAGATAGATAGATAGATAGATAGATAGATAGATAGACAGATAGACAGATAGATAGATGGTTAGAAGGACAGACAGATAGATAGATAGTTAGACAGACAGACAGACGGACGGACAGACAGACAGACTGTCACACAGATAGATATATATTTAGACAGACAGACATACAGACAGATAGATAGATAAATAGATAGATAGTTAGACAGACAGACCGACAGATAGATAGATAGATAGATAGATAGATAGATAGATAGATAGATAGATAGATAGATAGATAGATAGATAGATAGATAGATAGATAGATAGATAGATAGATAGATAGATAGATAGATAGATAGATAGATAGAAGTTGTAAAAGAAATGGAAGAAGGATTAATAAAATGTAAAACTGGGACAAATTAAACAACTGGCCAGTGAAAATGGACCCAGAACACTGGCCTTCCGTCACGAGCACCAGTAAAAGTGGACCCAGAAAACTGGCCTTCCGTCACGAGCACCAGTGAAAGTGAACCCAGAAAACTGGCTTTCCGTCACGAGCACCAGTGAAAGTGGACCCAGAAAACTGGCCTTCCGTCACGAGCACCTGGGAAAATGGACCCCGAATACTGGGCTCTTGTTCTTTAAGAGATATAAATGCAGATTCCAATGACTGTGTTTTACTGCGATGTGGTGCATTGTCTTTACTGAGGGCAGGAAGCTATGATACGACCCCTAAAGTTTGAATTATTTCTTTATATTATAGGTATATATAGCTGTGACAGCGCCATCTTGTCATCGCCATTTTGTCTGTCTTTCTCTACCTTTTTACTACAACATGGCGATTTGGCAGCCATTTTAGTGTTACTCAGTCAGGATCTAAAAATAGAACATTCGTCATATCGCTTACGGATAGCAGCCAATCAGAAGAGAGGAGCGCCGAAGCTGCCCGGCGATTGAAATCCTCTGTTATTTCCACGCTAGACGCTGGGGCAAGTCGCTGTTAAAGCCTAGTTGAAGAACATGCCTAGTTGAACATGCCTAGGACTTGTGAGTCGATATAATATTATTCTCCAACATTCTAAAGTAGTTAGAGTGTTAGAAAGGATATGGGATCACCATCTTTGTGCCGTAGTATTTTAAATAATTATATACTTAATTCAGTGTTATTTATGTTTCGCGTGCGGTTGATTTCAGATCTGAATTTATTCAGACATGGCGTGGCTGGAGCAGATGGTCCATGTTCAGGAAATATAACTCGTGGTCGGTACTAGAACTGATATATTCGGTTATTACATTTGTGTAAATGAAATTAATGGTTAAGTATTTCCATATTGTTTGGGGTTAAGGAAACCTTCAATGATCTTATGTAAATCCGACACGTCGGTATGAATAATATTTAATTGTGGCGCGATTTAGATTGTTATGTTTATTAACTACGGTGCCGATGCCGAAATAGTTTATTTTAGTGTGGTGAGTGCTGCAATTTATTAATATGTTACAGCTTACTAGAATAAAGTCCTGTGCTTCTTCAGTAATGTTAGACTGATAATGTGGTATAAGTATTAGTAAGATCGGCTATAGCTAATTGGTGTTAGCTTTCTTAGTTTCATAATCCTTTATACAGTGTAAAATCCCTATTGGTTATCTGTACTGCTTTAAATAGCTTTGCTAAGCCATTATTTCTATAATATTTAGTATTATAATGTAAGGTTACTATAGAATGTACAACCACGCAGCTTAGCTGGGTAGTTAGCGTGGCTGTATGCTGTCCTTGCAAGATGGGAGCCACGTGTTATAGACCTAGTGATGTATTTAGTTCTAGTCATTAATATGCCTTGTAAATATGATACCCCTACTTTTGGTACGTGGAGCACATTTGAGGCATAAACGTTCCTGTTTGCTCCTTGCGGAGCAGGGCGACACCAGTGCAGCTGAATCCAACAGAAGCCTGCACGAAGCATTTATATGCTATGGCAGTGGTTTGTTTCTGTAACAATGTGTTTTATATAATGAGTTCCCGATCTCATCAGTCGGCATATACGACATGCTTCAGAGTGCAGGGACGAATGTTTAAGTGGATCACTTGCAAGGTGGTGGTTTATGCTCATTAATGAGAGTATTCGTTGTACATATCGTTTAATATTATTTGATGCATATTTCATTATTATTTAGTTATTGTTATGTGTCGGATAGTTTATGAGAACACGTGGGTCCACTTGGGAACAAATTATGTCGTTTCTCGCTCCTTATGGAGCATATGGCCACCAGTGTGGCTGGCCTCCGCATGGAGACCGCACAAAGTATTCATATGCTCGTGCAGAAATGGTTTCGGTAGCAATCTGTGTTACATGGTGAGATTGCCAGCCTCATACACAACACCATACTAGTCTCATTGGACGACATGCATGAGTGTGTGTGTGATAGTTGAGTGTGTCAGGTGGCGTGGAAGGACTGTTTGGCAGGTGAGAGTATCGTTTCTCATTATTTAACTATTATGATTTTAACTAGTCGGTTCTTTGTTTGTGTTTCAGGATTAGCAATTGAGCACTGGCTGGGTGTTTTGTTTGTTTGCTTACTGGTTTAATGTTTGTTCATTAGTTTGCTTTGAGGGTTAGGGTCACTGACTGGGTTGTATGAATAAATGCAGCCCCTGCCTTAGAATCAGAGTTTTATTGTTGATCGGGTCGGTTGCGAGTGTGCAAGAAAGTGATCACATATCACAACAGCACCATCATCATCTCGCCCACCCTATCACATAGCAATGCTGATATTCTCCCTCTTTCTGTACAAATATTGCACTTTCCTTTACTTAAGTCGAACTAGTAGTAGTAGAATATGTACATACAACTCATTGTACATATAAAATCGAAATATCTGTCACATAAATATTGTGTCGATCTCTTTTCCTCTCCGGCAGTATTTACTTACATAGTCGGCACATTTTCTTTCTCTACTATCAAGCAGATATTTTGTACTTTCAAATCATCGTACACTCCTATCAGTGACAAGTCGTGATGTCTGTTTACTCGTTCATCCCTGCTGGCAAAGGAGACGGATGAGATAATATTAACTAACAATGACGCTGGAACATTTCGGGTGTGCCCGACATCAGGCTACGGATTAGCACTAAAATCACCCAGCGAATTTGTTTAATCGCTGATGATGATGTGCTTTCCTCGACTAGATGGGTAAACGAAGAATTTTGTTTGAGCAAGAGAAGGGTAGTTAGATTACTCGCCTGCGCGACACATTTCTGGATAGACAACAATTACATAATCGATCCAGTACACCTTGTTACAAAGACATTACTTAATATGAAAGTAATATGAAGTTATTTGTAAACATTGCCGAGACAGGATCGGATGTTTTCATTCCATATTTGGGAGAGTGGCTTTTGCAGTAACGCGCAGAAATTTCCATGTGGAAAAAATTACCCCACAAAACACGCATGTCTGAAACGATTGGCAGATATTCGGAATGAAGTCACAACACCCCTTCCGATTTGAGCCCTGCTTAACATCGTAACAAACAAATGCGGTGGAAGACAGACAATATAACCTGACACTTTAGTAAGTTTAGAACACAGTGGAAATTCACTCGCACCAAGAAGACAACCAGACCTTGCCAGAGTAAAAACTAAAAATCAGCTTTCATTTGTCAGACCGGACCTTTTTTGAGCATACTCAGGACTTAAAAGCCCAGGAAAAACCATTTTAACACGGAAAACTGGAATCTGAGGGAACTGAAACACAATTCAAAGTGAGAACTTATTGTTAAAGTAAAAACACCCCAGACCAAGTATAAGAGGCCTCAACAATTGCCTTTATTTCTCTGAGCCAGCAGTCTGTGAGCCTAAAGATTGGCTTGGTGGTACCAGTTGAGGGTACTATTTCTGGAACAAGTGAGGGTATAAGTGGCCTGAAGTCGACGCTTGACACCATCATCAGACGGGTCTGAGGGACGCGCGACCAGCTTAGCAGTTACTCACTGATTCTACGTGGAACGTGCTGCAACTGTTAATCTTGACAAGGAACGTGAGCAATCTAGTCACCTATCTGCGAAGAACCAAAACACCAGCGGGAGCAGAAACACCAACAGCTAAGTGTACACACAAAAGCTGCCAAGTGAAACTTCCCCTTATATAATTCCCCATTAACATCATAAGATGATGACCAATTCTTCTTTAACAATTATTCATTTTTATAACTGTTACGACCTCAGTGATTATTAAATTTGTTACTTTTATAAAGACAAATCTAAAGTTGATTTAATAATTTTGAATGTACTACGACCGTATGCCTCAGACCATGTCTTAAATACACTCAAACACAGCTATAAATAGTAATAAGAGGAAAGTTGCGGAATTAACTCAGCTGGGGGCTTGTACGAGCTAAAATTATATTACCTAACCCTTCACAAAAGTTGCCGGCAGATACTAGAGTTAATCTGCTCAGCCAATGCAGCATTGTTCTTGCTTTCTGAATATCTTGTGACAATCCCCTTGAGGTAGAAGCATCACTATCTTTCTACCTACAACTCTGCCAAGAGTAATCTTGTGCAAAGTAGACACCTTTGAAGATCAACATCCTTTTCTCTTGAGTTTTGGCCACTGTTGGACCACTACTGCAGAGCTAAGGGAGGAAAACCGTGACAAATTGTGGTCTCGTCTTGGGATTGAACTCGGACACGCAAGTGTGATAAATCAAATTGGTGTCCCGTCCCGGATTATAGAACCTGTCTAGTTATTGCCCTAGACGTGACTGACATAAATTTCAGATTTACTGAAAGAAAATTGTCACAGTGTATTTTTTTTTTTTTATAAATCTGAGAATACCGTTTATATATAAATAGCAGTAAAATAATGTTGAAAGAAGATAATTGAATAATTGAAAAGAAACAAAATTCTCTGTAACAAAAGTTAAGGCGAAATAAGAAGTTCACTTGTTGTGGCTAATTTGATGTTGTGATTAAGTTTTACTAGTTAAGTAGCAATTGCATTTTTTGTGTAGCTTTGTACACAGACATCTCGCTCACAATGACCGAATCCCAAAACCTTCTCACCTTTTACTTGAATTTAGGTACGAATCTTGGCTTTTCTGCCAAAGCAATTTCCGACTTTGATCTTACTTCGGTGCGAGAACAGAAAGAGAGAGAGAGAGAAAGAAGACAATGAACGGGCATAAATGGATAAAGCTTTAGGAAGAGAAGAGAGCAAGATGGCCAGAGAACACGAATAGGCCCAAGCCGAAGAGAAAGAAGCGCAAAGGAAACACGAAGCAGAAGAGAGAGAAAAAGAGAGAGCATTCGCAAAGGAACAGACCGAAAGAACAGAAAGGAAGGAATATGCCAACAGGGCTCACCAGATTAGACTGAAAAAGTTAGAAATCGAAGGAAGAAGAGTCGAATCTAGTTCTAACGCTGGAGGGTCTTGGAGTTCTCAAGGTAGCAATGGAAGAAACATCTCTCCGGCGGTGGCGCCGAGTTCGACCTCCTTCCAATTAGATGTCAACTCTGAAGCTTCAGATGAAATAGACGTCTATCTCTCTAATTTTGAATCATTAGCAGCTACTTATGGCTTGGAGAGGGAGAGGTACAACATGAAGCTATCCCAGAGTCTGAGGGGATCGGCTTATGATGTATTTCTCAAAATGCCAACAGAAGACATGTTGAAGAAGGCTTTACGTCAGCGGTTTCAGCTGAACGCAGAGACCTTTCGTAGTAAGTTCCGCGAGGCTAAGAGGCAGAAAGAGGAGTCGTTTAGACAATTTGCTACCAGGCTAGAAACATACGTGGAGAAGTGGGGGTCCCTCAGCATCTTCGATGAATCTTATGAAGGGCTACAGAAGATGGTTATCGTGGAGCAGCTCAAGCACTCGCTCACCCGTGACATGAGAAGGTTCCTGGCGGAGCACGGGGCCGAAACTCTCGAACATTTTGGTACTATTTGCCGATAGGTACCAGAGCGCCCAGTAAGAAGTTAACTTGTCAGGAAGCGTGGCCACGATAGTCGCCCTCACTCAAAAGATCGTCCATCTACGGATGTGCAAACGACGAACAACACAACACACAAAATGGCCCAGCAACAACAACAGGAAAGAACCAGGCAGAAACAGCGAAATTCAGCCCAGGGTACTGGAACAGGATGGTGCAAAGTGTGCAAATATGACACACATTTTACATCGGATTGTAGGAGGCCGAAAATAGGCCCTTACAGCGTCGTATGTTTGTTGACAAGGTCGACAGGGAGACATGAATTGCAGACATGCGAACAAAACCCGTCATCCTCCCATTAGTGAACACGTAACTGTTGACTGAAGAAGGCACAACGGGAAGATAAAACCCTAAAGTCTTGTCTTACTAGGTTGTATGGAAACTACTCCCCTCCCAAAGCCTTCTGGGAGAGCTCTGACTTTAACTCGCCACTTCTTCTGAGCTTAACAGAGCTGAAAAAAGCGCCAAAGGATGATGTAACTTTAGCGCCCTGCTCTGAACAACGGCACAGAACACAGGCCTATACTGCGGCTGAAACATTTTACCACGAGGATGGAGTTCTGTTTAAAAGAACGAGACCTGGGACCCGACAAATCGTCGTGCCACTCCCATTAAGATATCATATTATCTTCTTCCTCGTTCGCCTTCAGACTTCCACATTTATGACTCTAATAAAGGCAGTAGTCAACCCAAGGCTCCCAACATCTCCAAACAGTTTTTCGTTGACAGAAGTGGGTTGTTGCCATATGCTACTCCGTTCATTACTGTAGGTTGGGCAGTATTGCAGCAGGTGTTCGACTGTTATAGGGCTGGTACCGCAGGTGCAGAGATCTGTTGCACCAATTTTGTATTTGTGGTACAGATGGTATCTCAATCTATTGTAACCAGTGCGTAGCCGAAAAATGATGACCTGTTCTTTTCTGGATAGTTGATGATATGCATCATTTTTCAAATGTCCCGGGTGCTCTCTTTCCCATTTGGACTTGAATGTAGCCTTTATAGTGGTCTTTGCCGTTGCGTACGTTGTCTCTATATCATTTTGTTGTAAGGCACCTCCTTCCTTAGCAAGTCTATCTGCCTCCTCATTTCCTGGTATGTTGCAATATGCTGGTATCCACTGGATAGTGCACTTCTTGAAGCATTCGGCCAGTCTTTCAAGGGAGATTATCAGATCTTTCAATCCTTTAGTTTGGTGGCTCTTCAGCGCTGATATTATTGAGAGGGCATCTGAAAAGATTACTATCTGTTTTTCTGCCTGTGCTTTGCATTCAATAAGAGTTTCAGCTGCTTGTTTCAGGCATATTATGAATCTGAGGGGATCGGCTAAGAGGCAGAAAGAGGTATATTATGAGAGCTGGGCATGTATCGTTTTTAGGGACACACATGTCAGTAGGCAAAACGATGCGCAATATAAACGCACATGACTTTTGGTCAGGTCAAAGAGAGTGGACATACGGTAATACGTCCAAAATTGTACTCACTGCCGGCCGAATAACCCAGTAGAGAGAGAGAGAGAGAGAGAGAGAGAGAGAGAGAGAGAGAGAGAGAAGCAGCCTAGTGGACAGTAAGATCCACGGAAAAGTGACCGCCCCAAAGCTGGATATTCTACAAGTAGGGGGTGTGTCACATAAATATTGGGTCGATCTCGTTTCCTCTCCGGCAGTATTTAGTTACATTTTTGGTGTACTACCTGTCTGTGGTCGGCACATTTTCTTTCTCTACTATCAAGCAGATATTTTGTACTTTCAAACCATCTTACACTCCTCTCAGCTAAAATTATATTACCTAATCCTTCCCAAAAGTTGAAGTCAGATACGAGAGTTAACGTGCTCAGCCAATGCAGCGTTGTTCTCGCTTTTCTGAATATCTTGTGGACACTCCATGGAGGTAGAAGCATCATTATCCTTCTATCTACAACTTTGCCAAGAGTAATCTTGTGCGAAGGTAGACACCTTTGAAGACCCACATCAGTTACTCTTTAGTTTTGGCCATTGTTGAACCACTACTGCAGAGCTAAGGGGACATTATCATCCTTCAACTCCCTATGGAGCACAGTTCTTGAACCAAGTCATCATCATGTACTTGAACCAAGTCATCATGTCCTTGAACCAAGTCATCATGTCCTTGAACCAAGTCATCATGTCCTTGAACCAAGTCACCATGTCCTTTAACCAAGTCATCATGTCCTTGAACCAAGTCATCATGTCCTTGAACCAAGTCATCATGTCCTTGTGCCATCCTCTCAAAGTCTTCTTTATACCTTATAGCACTTTCCGTCTCCTTGTACCTCTTTTATCGTGGGGATTCCAGAACAATGTAGTACCATAGAACATTCTGCTGTAGGGAGTGGGGGAATGGGGGAATGGCAGCACGTCTTACTAGGACAATGTAGTACCATAGAACATTCTGCTATAGGGAGTGGGGGAATGGCAGCACGTCTTACTAAGACAATGTAGTACCATAGAACATTCTGCTATAGGGAGTGGGAGAATGGGGGATTGGCAGCACGTCTTACTAGGACAATGTAGTACCATAGAACATTCTACTATAGGGAGTGGGGGAATGGGGGATTGGCAGCACGCCTTACTAGGACAATGTAGTATAATAGAACATTCTGCTATAGGGAGTGGGGGAGTGGGGGAATGGCAGCACGTCTTACTAGGACAATGTAGTACCATAGAACATTCTACTATAGGGAGTGGGGAATGGGGGAATGGCAGCACGTCTTACTAGGACAATGTAGTACCATAGAACATTCTGCTATAGGGAGTGGGGGAGTCGTAGAATGGGGCAATGGCAGAACGTCTTACTAAGACAATGTAGTACCATAGAACATTCTGCTATAGGGAGTGGGGGAGTGGGGGAATTGGAGCACGTCTTACTAGGAAAATGTAGTACCATAGAACATTCTGCTATAGGGAGTGGGGGAGAGGGGGAATGGCAGCACGTCTTACTAGGACAATGTAGTACCATAGAACATTCTGCTATAGGAGTGGGGGAGTGGGGGAATGGCAGCACGTCTTACTAGGACAATGTAGTACCATAGAACATTCTGCTATAGGGAGTGGGGGAGTGGGGGAATCGCAGCACGTCTTACTAGGACAATTTAGTACCATAAAACATTCTGCTATAGGGAGTAGGGGAGTGGGGGAATGGCAGCACGTCTTACTAGGACAATGTAGTACCATAGAACATTCTGCTATAGGGAATGGGGGAATGGGGGAATGGCAGCACGTCTTACTAGGACAATGTAGTACCATAGAACATTCTACTATATGGAGTGGGGGAATGGAGGATTGGCAGCACGCTTTACTAGGACAATGTAGTACCATAGAACATTCTGCTATAGGGAGTGGGGGAATGACATCACGTCTTACTAGGACAATGTAGTACCATAGAGCATTCAGCTATAAGGAGTAGGGGAGTGGGGGAATGGCAGTACGTCTTACTAGGACAATGTAGTACCATAGAACATTCTGCTATAGGGAATGGGGGAATGGCAGTACGTCTCACTAGGACAATGTAGTACCATAGAACATTCTGCTATAGGGAGTGGGGGAATGGCAGCACGTCTTACTAGGACAACGTAGTACCATAGAACATTCTGTTATAGGGAGTGGGGGAGTGGAGAAATGGCAGCACGTCTTACTAGGACAATGTAGTACCATAGAACATTCTGCTATAGGGAGTGTGGGAGTGGGAGAATAAGGAAATGGCAGCACGTCTTACTAGGACAATGTAGTACCATAGAACATTCTGCTATAGGGAGTGGGGTAGTAGGGGAATAAGGGAATGGCAGCACGTCTTACTAGGACAATGTAGTACCATAGAACATTCTGCTATAGGGAGTGGGGGAATGGCAGCACGTCTTACTAGAACAATGTATTACCATAGAACATTCTGCTATAGGGAGTGGGGGAAATAAGGGAATGGCAGCACGTCTTACTAGGACAATGTAGTACCATAGAACATTCTACTATAGGGAGTGGGGGAATGGGGGATTGGCTGCACGCTTTACTAGGACAATGTAGTACCATAGAACATTCTGCTATAGGGAGTGGGGGAATGGGGGATTGACAGCACGTCTTACTAGGACAATGTAGTACCATAGAACATTCTGCTATAGGGAGTGGGGGAATGGGGGAATGGCAGCACGTCTTACTAGGACAGTGTAGTACCATAGAACATTCTGCTATAGGGAGTGGGGGAGTCGTAGAATTGGGCAATGGCAGCACGTCTTACTAAGACAATGTAGTACCATAGAACATTCTGCTATAGGGAGTGGGGGAGTGGGGGAATAAGGGAATGGCAGCACGTCTTACTAGGACAATGTAGTACCATAGAAAATTCTGCTATAGGGAGTGGGGAGTGGGGGATTGGCAGCACGTCTTACTAGGACAATGTAGTACCATAGAACATTCTGCTATAGGGAGTGGGGGAATCGCAGCACGTCTTACTAGGACAATTTAGTACCATAAAACATTCTGCTATAGGGAGTGGGGGAGTGGGGGAATGGCAGCACGCCTTACTAGGACAATGTAGTACCATAGAACATTCTGCTATAGGGAGTGGGGGAGTGGAGGAATGGCAGCACGCCTTACTAGGACAAAAGACAAAAAAAATACGTTGCGGCTACAAGGCCTTCTTCAGGGACAGATAAGCAAAAAAGAAAATAAAGAAAGTAAGAACTAAGTAGATACAAAAAAGACGTGACTGGACTAAAGTGGCTACCACTGGTGGTAGCCGGAAGTAGAGAGAAAGTTTAAAGTACGAAAAAATGACTGGAAAACTGAACGACAGAAAATTAGAAAACAAAGATAAAAATCATTAGATATTGGCAGGGAAAACAGGACAGGAAAAAAAAAACGGAAAAGGGTGAGGGGGAGAAAGAAATAACTTTTTAAAAAAAGGACGTAGGGAGTGAAGTGTTCGAGAGTTATCTATACAAGTCCATTTTTATGAGACGGGTGGATCGGTTCCCTACCACGCTGACTATACCTTCTGTAACTCAGGACCAGAGAAAGATACTCATTTACAGCTGAGTAAACACAAGTGAAAAGAAATAGCAACACAACAAATCTTATAAAAAACAAAAATGCAAAACAGAAAATGAAAAAAACAAAACTAACAAATAACAGACAACGTTGGCCAAAGATGACATTTACAAAGTGACTAATGTAAGGGAGTCTCGCAAGTCGTAACTGGGGCAACAAATAGTAACGCTTTTCTAACAATTTAGTGGAATAAAAACTCTAAAACAGGATACGAAACAAAAGACAAGATTAAAAATCCAGGAATGAAATAAAAAGGTATTGAAATAGTGTACAAATACTCAATAACAAAATTTACTCAAAATATTGACACATGATGTATATGTTTCCTGTGACAGTAAAAGTAGTGTGTAATGTATGTGTTTCCTGTGACAGTAAAAGTTGTGTTCGTATAAAAATACTGAGTAAAATAAAGTTTTAAATAAACATTTGATTATTATTTTTATCGTTATTTTCTCAAGAGAGCATTAAGTATACCTCCACGGCTGGCGGAGTTGTGGATTTTAAAGTTGCTACCAACGTGAAATGGGTTCATTTTCGATACAAGACAACAGGAGGCTGAGACACTTGGGAGTCATGACCAAAGTGGGCCTGCCCCCCTTAGAGTGTAAAGGAGTATGAAGGGCCGTAACACTTGTTCGACGGGGGGACTGCTTCAGATAATCAGATTGCCTCCTGTTGTATCGCTCTGTATAGAGTTTCCAATTATTGTTCTTGCTATAGCTTTTTGTTTGTCCCGATGTTTGTTTACTCTAACCCAGGCCTTCCCGTTCCTTCTTTATCTCATTTATGTCTGTTTCAAGTTCTCTTCTCCACGTGATTTCTGGCCTACAATCCTGAATGACAATTGCGATGTAATCTGTCGTAAGTTCGGCCGTTTGTAATGAAAACTGTTGGTACCATCGATCTATGGGCCCAGACAACGTCATCAATTCTGTATCTGTGATGTGAAATCTGACAAGCCGTGGGTTCTAGTTTTGATTACGCAAACACACAGAGACATATATATATATATATATATATATATATATATATATATATATATATATATATATATATATATATATATATATATATATATATATATATATATATATATATATATATATATATATATCTCTTCTTCTTCGATCCTTAACCACCGACCATCAAAGCAGTCAGTGGCCATCACGCCTAGTGGCGTCTTGTAGGGCAACAACAAATTGATTCCACTTTGCACGGTCGGTGGCCATCCTTCGTACAGTGCCCCAACTCTGGTTCATTCGTTGCATCTCAGCCTCCACAGTCCTCCGCCAAGTTGTTTTTGGTCGGCCTCTCTTTCGCTTTCCTTCAGGGGTCCAAAGCATAGCTGTTCTTGTGATGGCATCGGGGTCTCTTCTGAGGACATGACCAACCCAGCTCCAGCGTCTGCCAGCTATGATGGTATGCATGTCCTCTTGCTTGCTACGAGTAAGCAGATCTTGGTTGGTGATGGTATTCGGCCAAAAGATTCGGTGAATTTTTCTTAGGCATGTTGTGTGAAAAGAGGACAATTTTGACATTTCCTTCTCTGTGACTCTCCAGCATTCCGCACCATAGAGAAGCACAGAAAGCACGCAACTCTGGTATAATCTTAATTTTGTGCTTGTGCTGTATTGGGAGGACTTCCAGATGTTATTTAGGCTAAAGAAGGCTGTTCTTGCCTTATTCATTCTGATGTTGATGTCTTTGCCTGCCCCACCGTCTGGTGTTACTATGCTTCCTAGGTATGTGAAGGTATCTGTCTGTACCAGTTGCTGATTCCTTACTGATATGGGCTCAGGGTTGCTCACATTGAGCGTCATGACCTCAGACTTCTTTAAATTGATGTTCAAGCCCACCTGCTGGCTAAATTTATTAAGTCTATCCGTTTTTTCCTGGATGTGTTGATGTGAATGTGCCAGCAGTGCAATGTCATCTGCATATTCCAGATCTTCCAATGTTGAAAATGTAGTCCATCTTATTCCTCTTGGACTGCCCTCTGTTGTCTGGCGCATCACCCAGTCTATGACTGTTAAAAATAGAGTGGTTGATAAGGGGCATCCCTGTCGTACTCCTGTCTTCACCTCGAAGGCTAGGTTGCTCTGCCCAACACTACACGTGAAGTTGGCATAGAGGCTTTTTATGATTGACACTATGCAGCTTGGAATTCCATAAGCCCTCAGTATTTTCCATAAACTGTCCCTATGTATGCTGTCAAAAGCCTTTTCAAAATCAACAAAATTTATGTAAAGCTGTCTTTGCCATTCTGAGCACTGCTCTATAATGTTCCTGAGAGTGAATATATGGTCTACACATCTTCTATTCTTTCTAAATCCTGCTTGTTCTTTCCTCAGTTTGTAGTCTACTGCCTTTGAAATTCTCTGTATAATTATCCTGCCTAGTATTTTGCTGGGAACTGAGAGAAGAGTGATTCCTCTCCAATTATTGCAGTCTGAAAGATCTCCCTTCTTGGGCAATTTGACAATTATTCCTTTGTTCCACTCTGATGGTGTTGTCCCCGTTTTCCACACTTGTGCAAATAGTGGTTCTAATAGTTCTGCTGCTAGCTCAGGGTCTGTCTTAAATAGCTCTGCATTTAAGTTATCATGGCCCGGAGCTTTACCGTTCTTTAACCCTTTGATTGCTGTGATGATGTAAAATGTCACTCTGTAATGTAAACCACTGTAAACCTCTGTAAAGTGTTCATTGTAAAGAAGTGTGGGGTATGGTGTGTTCTCTTTCTTCTGTAAAGCTCCACTATCAATCACTGTAGCATGTTGTTTGTGGTGCCACTACTGTATATGTCCATTGTAGTGTACAGAGTTGTTGAGATCAGGCATGCTCCAGTCTACCCAGCTGTAAATGGGTAACTCACCCTAGTCCTGAGTTAGGGAAGGCAAAGGCAGCTGTAAATAGTAGTTTCCCTCTAAGGCTCCAGGGGAAGCAGGCCCTAAACTTGGTCAATTCAACCGACGCAGGATGGAGTATATATGGAGTAGAAGTGTAGAGTGTGATTAACGCGAATGGTGTACTGTTCGTGTTCTGACCAATCTAAACACTCATTCACTTGTGTCTACAAGGCACCAATGCAGACTGCTGGAATCTTTGTTTACACAGTTTATTTAGACGCACACACTGGGACATAACGAGTAAATCATGGGTACAGGTTGACACATCAATTTGCAGGAATACATAGTAGATCCCATGTCATGACACATTCATAAATAATAGGTAGTACATCAATAGCTTCCAATGTCATGATACATAATGGCCGCATCCCCTATCTGACTAAGCGCGTCAGTGAAGGCGGATCGGTAAGTAACTAAAGTTGCTTTATGTTCACAGTTCATATCATATTATGAAACCACGATAAGGGGTTTCTATCAAAATTGAGATCTCCTAGCCACTGTCCGAATAATAAGATACATGCCCCGTTCTTTGGACAGTGATTCAAAAATATGATGACAGGAATGTAACATGGCCGCCTGTCGTGAAATATTCTAATCCACATATATAAATTAAAAGGTAAATGCAAAGCCTAACAAATAAATTCTAATAAAGAAAAGAGCAATGGTAAAATAACAGTGCTGTCACAATAACTGTACTCGAAATCCCCCTTGTTTTATGCTTCGTCTGCAAATTGTAACGCTTTCACGTTGATAGTAAAAGCCTACTATATTATTACCCGCTTTCTTCAATGAAACGTGTGCTGTATTTCTTGGAAAAACATTTGAGATACGCAAGCTGAACAATGACCTAAATTTTAATATTTCATTCATTCCATTTTATACACGGCGTAACTAAAGACAGATGGACTAAAGGATAGAGAGAAGGGAGAGGCATAAAGCCGAACGCATGCAAAATTAAACACGCGTCTCGCTATTAATGCCACCCCCAACACGCGTCGCGCGATACACAATTACTACTATCACGCGTGTAAGGCCACATGCACTAACTTTATTTCAAATCGACAGTGATAAAATACACTAACCTTCCCAGAGTTGGGTTTTTAAATCCTGAAAAACTCTTATTAGGAAGATGACAATAGATGGGTTTACGTTTGAAAACATTACAGTACCCAGACAGCACATCTTCGAAACAGGAGGTAGAAGGAATTGCATATTTTGAACGCAGCATATTAGCTCTATTAAATATATATATTTGGGTTCCTTAGGGTTTGCTGACAAAGAATATGTACAACGTTATGCAAATAGTCTAGGAATTAACAAGTTATAACCAAAATAAAATAGTGGGGATGCCTGACAGCATGAAATCATTTCTGCTCATAAAATTTTTTTTATAACGTGTTTGAAAAAAACCTTGCGTACGGAAATAGCCTACCATGTAAACTCCAAATTGATTGGAGCGCAACAAATATAAGACTAAACACGATTGGTCGGACTATAAATACTATCTTTGGTTGTTAGGGGAGACGTAGGAAGTTAAAATTTTTTCAAACACTTGTCGAAACGTGGCTCCATTGGCCAGACTCGCTGATATACTCACTTAGGAGCGTTAGTTCGAGACCACTAGTTCAAATAAGCTTGATAAAGCAACAGTGCGTTGAAGCCAGCTCATATTTTTGCTAAATAAAAGCCTGGAACATAAGCAGATGGGAATTTGTGCCAGAATTCATTGCTAGTCAACGTATCTGTGTTTATTCTATGAATTGTGGGACCGTGGTCTTGATGGTATTGAGCAGCACCTGGTCAGAGCTTTGCTGAATCCAGAGTCGGACAGCATACTCCTTGGTCCATTTAGCTATCAGTGAGGTGTCTCCAGAGCACAGGGGAGAAATCGAGCAGAGGAGTCTTTTCCTGCCGCCATCACGCAAGATAAGCTGATGTGGCCAGCTGAGCTCAAAATTATGTACCCCCATCTTAAAATAACATTGTAACATAAACTTAAGAGGGGAAGTAAATTGTTTTAATATCAGGAACTGAGAACATCTCCAATACTAGTTCCAATAAAGACAAACTATTGAAGTCATGATGACAAATACCAACAGAGCTTGAACAAAACAAAACCAGTATTACCTCATATTACTACTACACAACTGACACACATAGGATACTTTTAATAATATATGTCACTACAATATTCATATTGATAAATTCTGTACATATAACTTGTAAGTAAAATTGATTGTGATTCCTGGTTCCCTTTGTATTTGAATCAGGACACATATTCATTCATAACAGCAATGAATACATATTGTTATTTGAAAAGTTATCAGTGACTCCTTTAAGATATCCTTTAGAGTGTTATATGTATGTGAGTGTCACAGTGTTGTCAAGTGTGGTGGAATAAATTAAATTGTTTATCTGTCTGTTGTTGTTATGACTTACACTTCATCATGCACATACCCTAGACATACAACGTAGTCATCACACTATTCCAGAATAATTCTGACTGAGATATATATATATGTGGCAGCAAGTAAGGTTATCTATAATACACTACTCTTATTAGATATAGATACCTTCACAGCTGATCTCAGTCAGTACACTAAGTCCCCTATAAATATTTATAACATCCCACTTCACCACATATATTGGGGTCTCGCTCTTGGGATTTTGAATCTTTCCCTATTAAAAATATTGGGGGTAATTCACTTCAGGGAATATAAGAATTAAAAGGTATCCTTGGGTGGAATTAAATAAGGTTGAGCTCACGGTGCCTGTGTTGTCCATTAGATATATATTTAGAGACTGAATTGTTGGTTAGACATTGTATAAATTTACCTGATAGACAATGGCGGACCTGGCCAAGTTTCGATCTGCTGCTGTTCAGACTGCAAAAGAGTTAGGATTAGATGGGCAAGTTATGGTTGCCTATGTCACTACGGAATGTGACAAATTTATTGAACGCGAAGAAAGAAGGTTTGAAGCCGAAAGAAAGTTAGAGGCTGAAAAAGAAATTAAGAGATTGCAGATTGAGGCTGAGGCTAAGAAATTGGAGGCAGAAAGAGAAGACAAAAGATTGGCTGCAGAAAGGGAAGAGAAGAAATTAGCTGCAGAAAGGGAAGCAGAAGAAAGAAGATTGACTGCAGAGAGGGAAGCAGAAAAGGAGGAGAAGAGATTACAAAGGGAACATGAGTTACGACTAAGGGAGTTTGAGTTTCAGGGCCATGCTCCTGAAAATGGTGCCAGTCCCTTTGCCTCTGATGCCACTGCTAGCCAAGGAGCCTCAACCTCAGCTATGAATTTTCATTTAGATCATTTTGTTGAGAAAGACGATGATATAGAGAGCTACCTAAATAGGTATGAACTATTAGCTACCACGTATGGGTTAGAGAGAGAAAGGTGGAGCTTAAAGTTATCTCAAGGACTTCGTGGGGCAGCTTATGAAGTTTTTGCAAAAATGAGCAGAGGTGATCAGGAAAATTATGACATGCTAAAGCAGGCTCTTTTGTTAAGATATGAAAAGAATGCAGAATTCTATAGGAAAAAATTTAGGAATGCTAAACTACTGTCAGGTGAAACCTATCACCAGTTCTCTGCACGAATAGAGACATACTTGGAGAAATGGACTTCTCTGGGGAAAACCCAAGATCTTAAGGAAATGGTCCTTATAGAGCAATTAAGAGAGTCCATGGCTCCAGACCTGAGAAAGTTTCTCATGGAACAAGGTGCAGAGAGGCTGGGTGAATTGCTAAATGTTGCTGAAAGGTATCAAGCAGCTCAAGCAGAGGTAACAGGTAATAAAAAGAAACAAGTGGATAACTTTAGGGCACCACAGAACTTTAATCAATTTGATCCTAGAGATCAAAACAAAAGTAAGCACCAATTTGATAGGCCACGGTATGAAAATAAAAATAAATTCCCACAATTCGATGAAAGGAAATATGATGAAAGAAAATCTTTCAACCAAGGAAAAAGGTGGTGTAAGAATTGTCAGATGGACAATCATGACACTGACCGTTGCAGAAGGAAACCTGTGTATATGGCAACCCTTCAGGTCAGGTCGACCTCAAGACAGGAGGAGGATATTATGTTGGATACCACTCCAGAAGAGATGAGGAAGGCACAGGCTGGGGATAAAACACTCAAGCCTTGTTTCAGAAAATTGTCAACTTGTCATACAACTCCAGGCAAGGGAGATTTTTACATGAAAAACAAGTTGATGTATAGGAAGACTGGAGCTAGATCCAAAGGTCAGGGACAACTGGTACTTCCTAAAAGATATAGGGCAGACTTAATAAGGAGCCTACATGTGAAACCAGATGGGGACCATGAGAAGATAGGTACCATCATTCAAAAGGTGGCTCACAATTATTATTGGCCCAAAGCAAGATGGGACATTGAGAATTTTGTAGAAAGGTGTAGCATAGCACATGAGGGAACACCCACAAGTGGGAACATTGATCAGGACCTGGACACGCCACGGGGCAAAATTAGGCCTGATAATAAAAAGAAAAATAGATTTGATAAAGTGGACCAAATGGAATGGGAAGCCCCTTTTCACGGACAAGCTTCACTTAACTGTTTTACAATGGCCACTATGCGGAGAGTGCAAAAAGATGTCTTACCCCAGGATAAGCCGACAATCCCTCAATCGGACTTAAACAAACTGGAGGAAGAAGATGTAGAGAGGAAATCTCTCATCAAGAATTTTAAGTGGGGAGAAAGCCCCAAAAGAAAAATTGGTAGCGGTCGTTTTGTGAATGATAATTCTGGGAAGAAAAATCATCACTATAGAGCTTCGAGTGGAAGAGACCATACCGGTGCATGGACAAATAGGTCCACACAATTAAAGGTCCACATGTAGCTTTGTTAAGAACGTGGACTGATGAAAAGGCAGAGGAAAACATTACATCTTCATACCAATATGTGAATGAGCTGACCACTCGTTTAAAAACTGGCTGGAAACTTGCCAATGAAAATTTGAAACAAGCCAGGAAGAAACATGCTGCCTATTATAACAGGAAGGCGAAAGACAGAAATTTGGCTGTGGGAGAGAAAGTACTGCTTCTTTTGCCCGGGAGTCAGAATAAGTTACAAATTGGATGGCAGGGTCCATATACAGTTTTAGAGAAGGTATCTAGAACAAATTATAAGATAGATAAGAAGGGGAAAAAAAAATCTATCATGTGAATCTCCTGAAGAAATATTTGGAAAGAGAACATCAGGAAGAGACACACTTGTTGACCTTGTCCATCGCCATGGAGATGAAAAAGGAACCACTTTCATCATTTGAATATCCATTACACCCCTGTGAGACAGCAGCACAGGTGAAAATCAGTACACATTTAACGAAAACTCAGAAAGAGAGAGTGCAACAGGTTCTAAATAATCATGCAGAGGTGTTAACAGATCGACCAGGGCATACAAACCTATTGGAATATGATATGAAACTGATAGACCCCACACCTGTCTGTATGAAACCATATTCGATTCCGTTTGCTAAGGAGAAAGCTTTGAAGGAAGAGATAGACTATCTATTGAAGGAGGGAATTATTTCACACAGTGAATCCTCATATAGTTCCGGTGTTGTACTCTTAAGGAAGCCCTCTGGAGAACATAGACTCTGTATAGATTACAGGAGACTGAATGCTATTACAGAAGGACAGGTGGATCCATTGCCGGATACAAATCAGCTGTTTGCCAGTTAAATAAGGCTAAATATTTCTCAAGGGTGGATCTGAGTAAAGGATAATATCAGATTCCAGTAAAACCTGAGATCAGAGAAAAGTGTTGGATGTAAACATTTCGGAGGAACGTAATGAATCCCTGAGTTGCCTCTTTGATTGAGGATATTCCGAATGTTTCATACAGGATAATAAGAAGATTATGGGATCCACTACGAAAACTCTGCTATCACCAGGTATATGTTATCTCCTCATAACGTACATTTTGAGGGAAATATAGTGTTCTCTGGACATGTCATTGCGCAGACTCAGAGAAGAGAAATGGTGAATACGGGTTGCGAAGCAGCATTAAGACAAGCACTCACACTTGCGGCTGTTCAGTAACATAACCGAAATATATTATTGGTTGTAGAAGTCTGAGGCAGATTTCATGAGTAGTGCCTACTCTGAATGGACCCAACTACATAAAACCATGATAGCACCACAGCAGAGTAAAGTCAAGTTGACTTACATTTATCTATGTGTATATAGAATAAAGGACTGACATATAATGTCTGTTTTAAGAGGGGAGGTGTCGTGAAATATTCTAATCCACATATATAAATTAAAAGGTAAATGCAAAGCCTAACAAATAAATTCTAATAAAGAAAAGAGCAATGGTAAAATAACAGTGCTGTCACAATAACTGTACTCGAAATCCCCCTTGTTTTATGCTTCGTCTGCAAATTGTAACGCTTTCACGTTGATAGTAAAAGCCTACTATATTATTACCCGCTTTCTTCAATGAAACGTGTGCTGTATTTCTTGGAAAAACATTTGAGATACGCAAGCTGAACAATGACCTAAATTTTAATATTTCATTCATTCCATTTTATACACGGCGTAACTAAAGACAGATGGACTAAAGGATAGAGAGAAGGGAGAGGCATAAAGCCGAACGCATGCAAAATTAAACACGCGTCTCGCTATTAATGCCACCCCCAACACGCGTCGCGCGATACACAATTACTACTATCACGCGTGTAAGGCCACATGCACTAACTTTATTTCAAATCGACAGTGATAAAATACACTAACCTTCCCAGAGTTGGGTTTTTAAATCCTGAAAAACTCTTATTAGGAAGATGACAATAGATGGGTTTACGTTTGAAAACATTACAGTACCCAGACAGCACATCTTCGAAACAGGAGGTAGAAGGAATTGCATATTTTGAACGCAGCATATTAGCTCTATTAAATATATATATTTGGGTTCCTTAGGGTTTGCTGACAAAGAATATGTACAACGTTATGCAAATAGTCTAGGAATTAACAAGTTATAACCAAAATAAAATAGTGGGGATGCCTGACAGCATGAAATCATTTCTGCTCATAAAATTTTTTTTATAACGTGTTTGAAAAAACCTTGCGTACGGAAATAGCCTACCATGTAAACTCCAAATTGATTGGAGCGCAACAAATATAAGACTAAACACGATTGGTCGGACTATAAATACTATCTTTGGTTGTTAGGGGAGACGTAGGAAGTTAAAATTTTTTCAAACACTTGTCGAAACGTGGCTCCATTGGCCAGACTCGCTGATATACTCACTTAGGAGCGTTAGTTCGAGACCACTAGTTCAAATAAGCTTGATAAAGCAACAGTGCGTTGAAGCCAGCTCATATTTTTGCTAAATAAAAGCCTGGAACATAAGCAGATGGGAATTTGTGCCAGAATTCATTGCTAGTCAACGTATCTGTGTTTATTCTATGAATTGTGGGACCGTGGTCTTGATGGTATTGAGCAGCACCTGGTCAGAGCTTTGCTGAATCCAGAGTCGGACAGCATACTCCTTGGTCCATTTAGCTATCAGTGAGGTGTCTCCAGAGCACAGGGGAGAAATCGAGCAGAGGAGTCTTTTCCTGCGCCATCACGCAAGATAAGCTGATGTGGCCGGCTGAGCTCAAAATTATGTACCCCCATCTTAAAATAACATTGTAACATAAACTTAAGAGGGGAAGTAAATTGTTTTAATATCAGGAACTGAGAACATCTCCAATACTAGTTCCAATAAAGACAAACTATTGAAGTCATGATGACAAATACCAACAGAGCTTGAACAAAACAAAACCAGTATTACCTCATATTACTACTACACAACTGACACACATAGGATACTTTTAATAATATATGTCACTACAATATTCATATTGATAAATTCTGTACATATAACTTGTAAGTAAAATTGATTGTGATTCCTGGTTCCCTTTGTATTTGAATCAGGACACATATTCATTCATAACAGCAATGAATACATATTGTTATTTGAAAAGTTATCAGTGACTCCTTTAAGATATCCTTTAGAGTGTTATATGTATGTGAGTGTCACAGTGTTGTCAAGTGTGGTGGAATAAATTAAATTGTTTATCTGTCTGTTGTTGTTATGACTTACACTTCATCATGCACATACCCTAGACATACAACGTAGTCATCACACTATTCCAGAATAATTCTGACTGAGATATATATATATGTGGCAGCAAGTAAGGTTATCTATAATACACTACTCTTATTAGATATAGATACCTTCACAGCTGATCTCAGTCAGTACACTAAGTCCCCTATAAATATTTATAACATCCCACTTCACCACACCGCCTTCCTGAGTTGTCGCTCACTCACTCACAGGAGGGTATATACAAGCCAAAGTTAATTTGAAATACATATGCATAATTTCTTAAAGTTCCTCCATACAGATCTACAGTAATCCAGTTACTTCACGTAGACATAACTACTGTATGGAAGCCCGTCATCTTCGTCGATATAAACATGACCCTAGCGTTGCGAAGCACAAAATTCCAGCTAGGTCTAACCGACCTGAGATCATCAAAATAGGGTCTGGCATTACCTGGAGTCCGAATCATACATGGTACCGTACATTAGGAGAGTCTCTAACACAAACTCTAGTAGAGACACAATCTCCTACAGAAGAAAAACCACTTCATAAATCATTTTTACTGAAGAATGTACCAGCCCTTAAAAATGCGTAACCGCCATTGTAAACGGTACATCGGAACTCATCACGACTTGTCAAGACAACTCCTACTTCCGCTACAGCGGCATAATAAGAATATAGTCCTGCCTACCCATCCAAAATATACAATATAGGACTGATTCTACTTGTACTAATAATATGTAATACATATGAATTCAGGCCATAAACATAATAAGCAAATTAATCTATTTTCTGGCCCTAACAAATAAGTACGGACATGGGTGCCATATCCATGCGCCGAATCAATATCAAGAACGATTACTCCTATAATCAAAAGTGTAAATCAATCATGGATTATCTAGCTTTCCCATAGACAGCATTTTCATACACACATGAATGAATGTCTATCTCTTTTCCATATTAAATAGCCATATCGATTTTTGTAATATGTGCGTCAAAATATGCACGCAACAGATGATTTCTTCTTTTCGTGGAATGTCTGTATTTACATCTAGATTGTTTTCAGCCTCAGGAACATTCAATTGTGTCTCTGGTATTTCCTTGTTCAGAGTTTCTCTGAAGTGCTCTGCCCATCTTGTTTCCTGTCCCTCTGCTGTCTTGATGAGATTTCCTTGCTTATCTCTTACTAATGTAATATTGTTTGCACCTTGTTTTCCGCTGATGAATTTAGTTATTTTGTATACTGTGCTTTGTTCATTTCTCAGTGCTGCCTCTTCTGCCTGTTTTGCAAGATCGTCTGGGAAATTCCTTTTGTTGGCTCGGGTTTGGCGTTTAACTTCCCTGTCCAGTTGACTGTACTGTTCGCTATATAGTTGCTTTAACCTGGGAGACTTCGCTTCTGTTTTCTTTCTTTTCATTTCCTTTCTCATCTTTATGGTGTTTAGTGTTTCTGGTGTTATCCAGTCTTGCTTCTTCCTTTCCTGGAATCCTAAGCATGATTTGCTACTTTCCTTATATATTGTTGAAATGGTGTTAAAATTCTGGTCTATATCATCAGTCAATGTCTTTTCCTGGCTTTTGGCAAATTGATATCGTTTCTTAATGTCGGCCGCAAAAGCTTTTCTGGTAAGGGGGTCCTTCAATTTGCTGATGTCAAACCTTTTCTGTGTAGTTACAGTTGGTCCAGCCCTTCTTAGTTTCACTTTCAGTTTTGCAACTACTAAATGGTGATCGCTTCCCACATCTGCACCTCTTCTTACCTTCACATCTTGTAATGCATGTCTCCATCTACCGTTAACCATGATGTGGTCTATCTGGTTTCTGTCCCGACCATTTGGGGATTCCCATGTTAACTTGTGAATTTCCTTATGTGGGAAAAGTGTTCCTCCAATGACTAGGTTGTTAATGCTACAGAAACTTATTAGCTTATCCCCATTTTCGTTTGCTATTCCGCTGCCGCATTTCCCCATTACTATAACAAGATCATATCTAGGTGTGTCCTCCATTTCTTTCTGCAGTTGTTGATAGAATTCATCCTTGACCTCCTCATCGCTATCATTCGTTGGTGCGTAGCATTGTATTATTGTAGTGTTGGTGAATCTCCCTCTCAATCTCAATCGTATCAGTCTGTTGTTGATGGGTTTCCATTCCAGTAATGTCCTTTCTATCCCTTTCTGTAGAATAATGGCTACGCCTTCACTGTGCTGTCCATCCTCTCTTCCAGAGTAAAGTACTGTTTCTCCTGTTGCTGTTTTAACTTTTCCTGCCCCTGTCCATCTGCTCTCGCTTATCCCCAGGATGTGTAACCTATATTTTCTCATTTCTGCCGTGACCTGTCTTAGTTTACCTGTCTCGTACATTGTCCTGACATTCCAAAATCCTATTCTTGTATCCTGTTTTGCGGTCAGGACATCCGTTTTCATGTCAGTGGCTTCCTTTCGGCTTTCACCACTGACAGTCATAACATATCTGCTGACTTAAATACTTTCAGCTTTGGTCGGGCTTACAATGGTAGCCGACTAATGTTTCAACGCGAATGGTAGAACAGTGTGGGCCGAAAAGATGGGCCAATGGTAATGTATACCAACGTTCAGATATAACGGATAGATACTGGACTCATGGTTTGACGGTCAGTTTCCACAACGATTTATTATTCAAAGACATGAACGGTAGTTCAAAGACATGGACGGCAACATCACGAGTAGATATACTCGTTCATCAAAAAATGGCATACGAAAATTCAGCATGAAGTGAATATATTTATAGTAGCAATGTCAAACTTGACTGACCTCACTCGCCGCCGAAATCCCATGGACGGCGGGAGTATTGTAGTGCATATTACTTGTATTAATAGATCCCATTTTATAATAATATATATATTTAAAAGCCGGATATCATCGCTTGATATTCCATAGTATAATGATTCAAATCTTGACCAGCAGAGGATCTCTAGTCACACTAGCGGCAGGTCATGATTAGGCGTGCCGAAGCCCTGCTAGGATCTTACTGAGTATTCATAACGAGTACCAAATCGGGATAGTGGTAAAAGATGAGCCAGAATTGGCAAAGGCTAATTCTTCACCCTGGAAGATAGCATATCACTTAATAATTAAATCTTCCCACAATATGGGGTTATTAGACCAGAACACCGTTGTGGTAAAAGAGGTTACTGGTGTTATTAATTAAGGGTAAACAGAGTGAGGTCAAGCTATGTAAGTTCCCTGAGTCTAATTGTTGATGATGATGATTCTCAGAGTCCCTATCCGCCACCTCTCAGATCTCAATCTGTGTAAAATAGGCTCTGTGATGTTGTGTGCTGAGTGTGTCTAGGGTAATGTATTTAATATAAGGACGAAATAAAATGTAAACAGAACTGTAACTCAATAATATTAAAGTGATTAAGACTTTTGTTAAAGTTTAGGTAATTATATTACAATTTAATCTCCCTGTACCTCAATTTCTTTTGGACAGGGATTGTCAAACTCAATCAATTTGTTTATCTACACTATTTAAAATAAATAACTGGAACTCTGTCCAAGTATCTTGTTTCTATGAATAAAGATCACTGTGAGAATTCCACCCACTGATCTGTCTGTCTGCTTGTACGTATCACTGTTAATATGTTGGACAGATTGTCTTCGTCATTATCTCAAGGTGAGTTTATTATTTATTATTATTATTATTATGGTTGTGGTGGAATAATTGATGTTACACTCTCAGTGCCGGTCTAACGGACTTAACTTATAAAACTGGTGACAACTGTTGGCCCTTGGGTTCTCATATGCATTCAACTGGCTTTAGAGCTGAAGAAATGGGGTAGCTGCGGCAACAAGTCTGAGCGTTCCTCCCAAACTGTCTTCCCTCACCCGGTTTCCTGCCACCAATAGGTATGCCGATATATGACCTGTAATGAGAGGAAAATGCCCTCCCCATATAGATCTCATCTAATATTTAATTCCACACACAAACATGGTGACAACTCACCCTGATCAGCTATGTGTGCTGATCATTGCACCAATCTGTATCTTCCATTGTTTAACACCACTGCTGTATAAACATTCTTCTTCAGTGATAGTACATAGCTCTTGTTTCCTCCTCCAAGAAGTCTCTTCCATACAATAGGTAGGGGTGTACAATACATAGCTTGTGATCCTTTAATATCTCTTTACAACATCCTATACAGGACTTATTTTGGCTATCGTAACACAAATTGTGGTCTGCATGTTAATTAAATCAATACAAATACTTATTGTGCCTTACCCTCAAACAAGAATATCACATATCATAAGCTTGACTTTGGCAGTTAATGGGTTCTACAACTGCTTTAAGTGTCCAGACGGTGAAACCTTTGGTCACACAGGCTCTCCCGCTGATGTCAGCTTTAGATAGTTTTAATTTAAAATTTCGGTTGTTGCCAGCGAAATGTTAATTTTATTGCCCGAAGTTACTCTACGCCTTGACCAATCAGAACGCGTGTCAAGAAAGTTCTAACTTTTCTCACGCAACCAAATTGAGCAGTTGATAAGTGTGTTTGTTCGTCTGTCTCAATTTTTATTTATACCATGTCTTTGTTATTAATGGGGCAATTTTTAATATTAAAAGTGATTATTAAAAGGACAACTGTCCTCTATCTTCCTATATAGGTTTCCTTTACCCATTTATCCCCGTTTTCATCTTGGTAATTTTTTTCTAATTTATAGGGCTCTGTTCACTGAACTAAAATATTAATAAAATAATTTTCTACTGCCAGATAATTTATTATAAGGGAAGATTTTATGATATATATTAACTCTTAGTATCCGGCAAGCCCCGTGAAGTGGCGCGGGTTTAGTACCAATTTTACGGCTCGCCAGTTCAAGTGGCGCGCGACGGTAACGATAGCTAAACTAGCGCGTAAAAACGCGCTTTTAGCTCCCGTATAGTAAGAGTTAACCAATATTAGCGCTACCCTTCAAGACATCCCTGTTATTTATAAAGAAATAAATTATCTAAGTTTCTTTTCAAACGCATAAGGTAGGCTTGATTTCCATTGTAATCCACCTTCTCTCTCCCCTATAAAACGAGGCAACAAGTTGGTCTGTTGCCAAGCTTTACGGCTTTCGTCATAAATATTGGGAAGGGTCGAGCGTGTGCATGTGTGTTTGGGGGAAGGGGGGGGGGGGGGTGTGGTATGTTTACGCCTGGCGTTAGAAAATTCAAATTCTTTATTTTAAATGTTAGCGGTTTGATTTGACGATGGCCTTGAGACCAAGGTCAAACGTGGAATTTATTTATAGATTTTTAACTGTAATAGTGGAAAATTAAAATTATTTTGTCCAATTTTTAGCGGTAGGTTTGACCTTGCCCTTGGCAATTTTTCAAATATAGTAGTAGTGGTTTGTAGGTTGTGAATTTACGTTCCTAGATTTTTGAATCGGGGAAATTTAAGCGGGGGTGTCACACGGAGTTATTTTACTACAACCGTCTGTCTTCTTTCACCGGCATTTTTGGATCTCTCAGCGTCAGCGCTGTTTGGCAACAAAACCAAAAAATAAATATTAGACAAACATAAAGGTATGTTTTCAGGCACTCGTAAGAAATAAAGAAGTAGAACACTAGACAACAGAAAAACAACAGACATGAGTGGCTTACCCAGGGTTTGAACCCCGGACCTTCCGTGCGACAACCCCCGACTAGCTATACAAGCGAACCACACTATCCTCCCAGCCATCTACGCATCACCAAAAAACAAAACCCGATCGCACCAAGTTGCGCTCTTTAGTGCAACAATTGGTACGTAATTAATTAAACCTATAATACTTACTGAGATGCGCACACATAGTGCATCTAACACAGTTAGACTTGAATCTATACTGTTCAAAAAAAAAAGAAACGCATATTCTGAAGGCACACACATAGCCATAATTTTGACATTCAATAACTTTTTTTAAATTTAATGAGTTAATTGTTCAAATTGCACACAAGAATACCTTAGGGTTCAACCAATCAATTGACAGTTGTTTTGCATCTGTGTCACGAGAGTTTTTTGGCGTACGGGCTTTCCCGTTAGTATGGTGTGTGGCCTCCTCTTGCATCGATCTGCGACTGGCACCTCCTGGGCATGGATGCGATCAGACGTCTGATGTGGGCCTGTGGGATGGCTGCCCACTCTTCCTGGAGTGCCTGGAACAGATCACGACGATTGGCTGGAGCAACGTCTCGGCGACAAACACGTCTATCCAGCTCATCCCACAGGTGCTCAATCGGACTCATTTCTGGAGACAGTGATGGCCAGGGAAGGGTGAGAATGTTGTTGGCAGTCAGGAACTGCGTGGTCAACCGTGCACAATGGGGTCTGGCGTTGTCCTGTTGAAACACAGACCTTTGGGCAGCCAAAGGTGGAAGGACATGGGGTCGAAGAATTTCATTGACGTATCGTTGCGCATTCAAGCCTCCTTCAATGTGCACCCATTGACTCCTTCCGTTGTAACTGATCATTCCCCACACCACTGCACCTCAACCACCGTGCGGCGGAACTTCATCAACGCAATTTTGGGCAAAAAGTTCATTTCGCCTACGGTAGACCCTACGCCGTCTCTCATGACGCTGCAACAAAAAGAAAGATTCGTCACTAAACCAGACACGTCTCCATTGATTGTCAGCTGCCCAGGGACGATGCTGGTTGGTCCAAAGAAGTCGATTTTGGCGATGGCGGCGCGTAAGGACAGATCCTCGGTGAGGTCGTTGTGCCCAAAGTCCAGCGTCATGCAGTCTTTTCCGGACAGTTTGATCAGACACATGACGTCCTGCAGGCAATGACTGGGCAGTTGAGGAAGCTGTTGTAAACCTGTCTCTGAGGTGACGAAGCCGAATAAAGCGATCCTCCGCTGCTGTTGTCACTCTGGGTCGTACACTGCGATGCCGGTCTTCAACTGAGCCAGTGGCTTGGAACCGGTGCCAAAGTCGACTGATGGTACTCTGATGCACGTTTAGATGTCTGGCAACCTGACTTTGACTTTCGCCTGCATGCAGTCAGCCAATAGCAATGTTCCTTAAATTTATCGATTGAGACGCCATAAATGTCTGCTTGAAAATGAACTGAATTTTTTTGTGTGTAGCGTTATCCTTTTATGGGGTTTCAGTTGCGTAGTCAGTGAATAGTGTTCACCCCAAATTTTGTTGCTTTCACGTGCGCGCAACATGAGCTGTGGTCAAAAATGGCGTCATTAACACTATTGACCACTGCGTTGTAACGATTACAAAAACGAACGCAATTCAGGTCAACAAGTGCATTTGACACTGTAAAGAACATTTGAGGCTGATTTTTATATACCCTAGCACCAAATTTTACTTACAAACTCATAAAAACGCGCCCTTGGATAGCTATGCATTTCTTTTTTTGAACAGTATAGCTATGTTAAGTCTCCGCTACTTATATATAACAACCGGTGCGTGCAGCACGTGCGACACGAGCAATATGTGTTTTTCGAGTACCACGTATGTGATGTGTGAGTTTTAACGACTGATTCCTCTGCCTTGGCCATTGCGCTTGCCAGAAAACAGCATTTAGTTTTGACTGTACCTTAATTTCACCATGCCACGAATGTCTGAAGGATAGTGTAGCCAAGCCATCTGATAATCAGTAGCAAGATCATCAAATAGGGACGTGGCTCGCTATTTCAGTGTATGCCAAGACAAAATTAGGAACTTGCAAACACGATGGGGGGAGGAGGCTATATCAGCTGAGCACAGAACCAATCTTGTCAGAATTTAAGGAACTCTGATCACCAATCGCTACATTCGTGACGTAGTGCCGCCACACGCTCAGTCATTCCTTCACCAACATGAACCGGGCCTAATTTACATGCAGGACAATGCCTCGACTCACAGAGCAGTAGCAGCCCTAGACTACCTCAATGCAGCTAATGTGAACATCCTCGATCGTTGGCCAGCTCTGTTCCCTGACTTGAATCCTATTGAACATCTCTGGGACCATGTGAACAGAAGGGTGCCCACCCTCCATTATCAATCAGTGACCTTGGATCAGTTGTATACAGCGCTTACTGAGGCATGAAACAACATTCCACCCACAAGAACAGATCAGACGTTTGGAACTCTCCATGAGACGTCGCTACCGTACAGTGGTGAGAGTTCATGGAGGTCACATTCGCTTCTGAGTTTGTGATTTTTGTTTTGGACACCACACTTCTTTAAGGTACGACCACGTGACACTCGATTACTAAATTTGTGTTTTGTAACCTAATTTCTTTCAAGACACAAATCCCTTATCGAACTGCCTTGTTTGCTTTATCAATTTCTCGATGCAGAGTTATTGGTGGTGGTACCAGCTGACGGGTACTATCTGTGGAACAATAAAGGAACTGTGATGGGGCCGGAAAGACACCCGGCTTCCCCCTTCACGTGGGGGCATATTTATCGCCCAGATATTTTTGATGTGCACGCAACCCACGTGACTGTCAGCCCACGTGACGGAGCGAGCAAGCATTGCTGAGATGTGAAAAGTCTTCAAGAAATTATATTACTTAGGCCATAATAAAGCCTAAAAATAGTTGTGGTGTAGAGTTGTGTGTTATAATTGATAGTTATGGGCCATACTTGTGTGGTTTAGTGCCTAATAGAGCAAATATCGCGAGTGTCATTTAAGTGGCTAAATTAATACGCCTAGCGCGAAGTAAGTTGAGTGATTGGCCTGGTGTCTATATAAGAAGTGCCTAGGCGGCGAACGGGCCTATTTTTCAAGAGCCTCCCAGACGAGAGAGAAACGAAGTTAGACACCAGAGTGTAGGCTAGATGCCTTGAGCACGTGAGTTAATTTAATTTAGCATTCGTGTTCTATATGTCTGAAATTATATTCAGCACGAGTCTGTTTTAATGTTTAGTGAGTTAAATAGATAGATAGATGTGAAAGTTTAAGAGCGATTATTTCATTTATCAGAAAGGCAAATATGGTATGAAGCTATTTCACGTGAATTTAGATAATATCACCTGTTAGCAAAAATATCAAGATGGCAGCCGGGAGGCCACGTGGTGATGACTTTAGTTCTAGTTGTTAAGTCAAGAGTAATTTTATCTTATTCTTTGATATTGTAATTAAGTGTATTTCACGATTATTGATATTTCTACTGTATATCTTTAGTGGGTTACTTTGAGTGAGGTGAGGATATGTATTTAGATTTCGGGAGAGCGCGAGGCCACTCCTTTGTTGAGACATGTGTGTCTCTGGTTGCTCCCGGCGGAGCAAGGAAACACCAATGCAGCTGGTTTCCATTACAGGCCCACAAGAAGCATTTCTATGCTATTACGAGGGTTGTTTCTGTAACAATGTGTTTCATGTGATGAGTTCCCAACCTTATCAGTGGTCATATACGACACGCTTGTGGCCAGGCGCACCAGTCGTCACTTACGACATGTTCAGAGTGCAGGAACAAGTATTGAGATGGATCAGTTGCGGGGTGATGGTTTATTCTCATTATTGAGAGTATTTGATGTACTGATAGTTGAATATTATTTTCTGTCCATTTTATTATTATTTAATTATGGTTATGTGTAGAATGGTGTGTGAGAGCACGTGGGCTCACTTGGAGATATATATTTCTCTTCTCCGCTCCTGAGGGAGCATGGGGCCACCAGTTTGGTTTGCCTCCGCATGAAGTATTCATATGCTCGTGCAGTAGTGGTTTCGGTAGCAATCTGTGTTACATGGTGAGAATGCCAGCCTCATGCACAACACCATACTAGTCTCATTGATGACATGCATGAGTATGCGTGTGTGATAGTTGAGTGTGCCCTTGCAGTAGTGGTTTCGGTAGCAATCTGTGTTACATGGTGAGATTGCCAGCCTCATGCACAACACCGTACTAGTCTCATTGGACGACATGCATGAGTGTGTGTGTGTGATAGCTGAGTGTGTGCTCTTGCAGTAGTGGTTTTGGTAGCAACCGATGTTACACGGTGAGATTGCCAGCCTCATGCAAAACACCTTACTAGTCGCATTGGACGACACGCATGAGTGTGTGCGTGTGTGATAGTTGAGGGTGTCAGGTGGCGTGGAAGGACTGTTTGGCAGGTGAGAGTATCGTTATTCAACTATGATTTTAACTATTCGTTGCTTTGTTTGCTTCTTCAGATTAGCAATCGAGCACTGTTGGGTGTTTGTTTGTTTGGTGTTTCGTTTAATGTTTGTTTCAGTGTGCTCTTAGTCACTGAATGGGTTGTAAAAATAAATGCAGCCACTGCCTTAAGAATCAGAGTTTTATTGTTGAATCGGGTCGGTTGCGAGTGTGAAAAGAGAGTGATCAAATATCACAACATCATCATCATCATCATCACGCCCCACCCTATCACAGAACAGTGGCCTGCGCTTTAAGACAAAGGACCAGCTTTGCCGTTACTCTTTGACGTTCTGAGAACGTGCGGCCCCTTTAACATTACCCATCGACGAGCGTAAACAGCGAGACAGTCTACCAAGAACCAACCCAGCAGGAGAAGAAACTACCATTGGCAGCTAAGTGCAAAATATCTGCTGTCAAATGTGACCTCCTTTATTCAGCTTAATCCCATCAAAACAGTGATGAAAACCTTTTCTTAAAATATTATTAAATTCTTTAACCTTGTTAAAACCTAAAGTGAGTATTAACTTTTGTTATTTGTAATGTTACAAATTTTACTTCGATTTAATCCTTTTACATGTACTGCATGTTTGTCTCAGTCAATTTACTACACACAATCTAAACAGAGCTATACCAGAATAATAAGAATTCCACTGAGTAAATCAGGGGTGGAGGCTTGAACGAGCTGAAATTCATAAGCGCTTAATTCTTCACAGAAGTTGTCGGCAGATTCTAGAATTAACGTGCTCAGCAAAAGCAGCATTGTTTTCGCTTATCTGAATATCTTGTGAAGACTCCCTGTAAGTAGAAGCGTTCTATTTCTTTTATTTACATCTCTTCCAAGATTAATTTTATGCGAAGGTTGACACATTTGAAGCCCATATTAGATACTCTTGAGTTTTGGCCACTGTTGGACCACTACTGCAAAGCAGGGGAGGCAATGCCGTCACACTTCTTATTGGCTCAATATAGATATAGATTAAAGATAATGAATCATGCGTGTGCACTTCTCTCTGTAATAACTAAATTAACTATGAATATGTGAAACAACATATAACAAACGTAATGACCAATTACTTTTTAACAAATGTAAATAAATAAGAGCTGGTGATTAATAAAGTTTAGGTCAAGCTCGAAGCTGGTCAAGGTTTTCGGGTGTAGCTCGTTTCCCAGAAATGTCAAATAGAGTCTACAAAGTTGGTCCCTCGTCTTCAAGCTTAGGCCACTTGTTTCTTCTTGTTCCAGAGATAGTACTTTCTGCTGGTACCACCAATAACTATGATAAAGAATAGAAACGAAACGCTCTTCTGAGTATTGCGTTTCCCGACACATACTTATGTGTCCCGTTTCTTCTGATCTACCATCTCATGTATTTCAGAATTTACTTCGATGAGAATTAAATTTAATCCCACGGGATAAAACTTTCTTTTACATTTAAATTGAATAGCTTTAGCTTTACATTACATTTAAATGAAAAGGTTAAAATCTCAGATAGAATATGTTTTCATTTACATTTCCACAGATTGAAAAGTGTTCACAATATAAATTGAATATGTTTTCATTTATGTTTACACTGATTTAAACATTTTAAAATTTCAATTAATTTTAAAGTGCATATGTTAACACCAACATTTACACTGGTTTGAAACTGTAAGTATTATAATTAAAATGTACATATGGAACCTGGGACTTCTTAATGCTTTTAGTTCTCTTTACGAAACTAGCAATAAAGCAATCACCAGCCCTTGGCAATGGTGGTTCATGAAATCATCATTCTTTACGCTGAGGTTGCCAGCCTCAAATAACTAGGAAATCCATTAGCGATTTCCCATATTAATACTCACATGGTAATATATATATATATATATGTATATATATATATATATATATCTATCTATCTATATATATATATATATATATATATATATATATATATATATATATATATATATATATATATATATATATATATATCTCTCTATATATATATATCTCTATATATATATATATCTCTCTATATATATATATATATATATATATATATATATATATATATATATATATATCTCTCTCTATATATATATATATATATATCTATATATATATATATATATATATATATATACATACATATATATATATATATATATATATATATATATATATATATATATATATATATATATATATATATATATATATATAGTTAGTTTACTCAGATATTCCGGTTTTCCTTATTTAAAATGTTAGAGATTTCATGGGCTGAATTGTAAGCTCTGATGAATACTCCAATAAAAGGTGTCCGGTCTGATAAATGGAAATTCTGAATTCTAACTACTGGCAAGTCTGGTGTCTTTGGCAAGCGAGAACTAGAGTGACTGAAGCGTCAGGTTATATTCATTGTCCTACCCCGGTCTGTTTGTTATGGAGCTAAAATGATCAGCCAATCTGATTTGATTTTTTTTTCCATGACTCATCTAGTGCAAAATTTCAAACATAGCTTTTCAGAAAAATGGGCTGTAAACATACGATTGTCCTGTGCACCAACTCACGAACGCATCGGTAACCTCCCAAGACAATGTGTGTAAGATGTAACAAATTATTACTTTCATGTAAAGTAAACTATTTGTAACAAGGTGGACCGGAAACGATTATGTCATGCTTGGCTGTCCAGAATGTGTCGCACAGACGATTAATCTGTTATCTATCGCGCCCCTGGCCTAATATTAGCAAAGCTTTGCCACATCCTGGCAAACGCGACGTATTATCACCAACAAGGGGTGTCAGATGTTTGAAAAAACAAACTCTCTGCTACATAGCAAAACAGAAAGAAAAGGGTGCGATTCGGAAAAAATCGCAATAAAATCAGTACAAATAAGTAACTGATACTGCCGTAGTGAAAGAAAGATCGGAAAGAGGACACACCAAAATCCATCTTGTGACAAGAAGAATGTTACTCGTAATTCATTTGGGGGCTTATACGAGCTAAGTTAAATGATATAACACCTCTTCACAAAAACGAGCCATAGTGGTTAGTGCACTGGCTTCCTAGCTCGGTGGTCCGTGGTTCTATCCCCAGTTGAGGTGGGATTTTCTAGACCGCAGACGGCTTCGAGGACGACCCAGCCTCATGAATTGGGTACCAGAGCAACTCTGGGAAGGTTAAGGCGGCCGGCGTGATGCTGACCACATCACTTCTAGTGTGCCGATGGTCAAGAAAATACGGGCCTAACACCGTATTCCCAATATGTCTCAATAGGCCTGTAACAGGAACCTTTACCTTTTTCTTCGCAAAAGGCGGCGGGCAGATAAAAGTTAACATTGCTAAGACACATTCAGCAACAGCAACGATATAGAGATGACAGCAACGATATAGAGATGACAGCAACGATATAGAGATGTCAGCAACGATACAGAGATGAAAGCAACGATATAGAGATGACAGCAACGATATAGAGATGAAAGCAACGATATAGAGATGACAGCAACGATATAGAGATGACAGCAACGATATAGAGATGACAGCAATGATATAGAGATGACAGCAACGATATAGAGATGACAGCAACGATATAGAGATGACAGCAACGATATAGAGATGACAGCAACGATACAGAGATGACAGCAACGATATAGAGATGACAGCAACGATATAGAGATGACAGCAACGATATAGAGATGACAGCAACGATACAGAGATGACAGCAACGATACAGAGATGACAGCAACGATATAGAGATGAAAGCAACGATATAGAGATGACAGCAACGATATAGAGATGACAGCAACGATATAGAGATGACAGCAACGATATAGAGATGACAGCAACGATACAGAGATGACAGCAACGATATAGAGATGACAGCAACGATATAGAGATGACAGCAACGATATAGAGATGAAAGCAACGATATAGAGATGACAGCAACGATACAGAGATGAAAGCAACGATATAGAGATGACAGCAACGATACAGAGATGAAAGCAACGATATAGAGATGACAGCAACGATATAGAGATGACAGCAACGATATAGAGATGACAGCAACGATATAGAGATGACAGCAACGATATAGAGATGAAAGCAACGATATAGAGATGACAGCAACGATATAGAGATGACAGCAACGATATAGAGATAAAAGCAACGATATAGAGATGAATATAAATGAGATTGCCCTGAGGACAGCTGACGATAGTGCAAGTCCCTTGATTATGTTTTTATTTGGTTGAGTCAGGTTGTTAGGTTGTCAGATTGTAGGTTGTCAGGTTGTAGGTTGTCAGGTTGTTAGGTTGTCAGGTTGTCAGGTTGTTATGTTTCCAGCCTGTCTACTTCCATCACATGGTATTCTTATTATTGTTACAAGTTTTCAGATGTGAGTTCAAGGACGAGTTATAAAAAAAGAGAGAATGTTCATAACATCACAAATACTCGTGAATAATTCCCATAGTTTTTGTTATTGCCTTCCTCAAGCACATAACTCCATAATGCAGCCATTTATCTTCACAACGTGATATTTATTTATTCCCATTTCGCTGTAAGATCTTTGTATTAGTAACTGTAGTGAAATTGACAGAGATACAACGGTAAAATACCTCCAAAGATAACATTTAAGGATAAAAACATAATGCGTAGGCTGCTGATGTACATGATCGCCCAGACCGCGGGTCATCACCCTCCATAAAAATTGACTTGCTAGACAGGCGGGGAACGGCGGATAAAAAGGAAAAAATATGACTGGAAAGATTGCGTGAGACTAGAAAGGCTAAGGAGACGCAATTGGGGGGGGATGGAGGAAAGTAAAAATTCACGTCCCCCAAATTGACACGAGGTACGGAATGGACGCTTTTGCGATACCAAGCCCTTGATTTGAATTCAGCGGCTAAACGCAGATGTTCGAAATATTACAAAATTTAAAAAGTACTTTTTTCTTAATATTAATGTTAGGAATATAAAAATTAGCTGGCCGGATGGCCCATTCTGAGCAGTGAACAAATATGTTCTTAATTTTACAGACGGATAGATAATATTGAAGATAATGACAAAAGACAGTGTTGTTCACATCATCGACAGACTGTATTGAATCTAAAAGTGTCGCTAATTGCACAAAAAAACACGACCTCGAGACGCAGGTGTTCAAATCTACTTAGTATGGAAGAGACGGGATATTGTGGTGGCTGTGTCTAAATATAACTTTTAACGACAAAATTTTGGAGGGGAGAGAAAGGTTGGTTCAAAAATCAAGTACATTTTTGTAGAAACACAAGTAGAGACGGACAGACTAACAGATAACCATCCATACTTGACTGAAGCATGACTGAAATGCAACAATGTACATAAACTCCAGCAAGGGTTAGGAAAGACAGATCAAGTGTTGAGAATAATGAAACATATTACCTATCCTCTTTTAGGGCAGAAAACTAATAAATATTTTTCAGAATCTATAGTCTGGGAGGATCTATCTGATGTAAAACCACCATGGTAAATGTGCTGTTTGGTCAGAGAGATCTGACCTGTCTGTATGATGTGGTTGTTGTGTCAGTGTTGTGTCCAGACGTGGGTAGAGAATAGATTTTGACACATGGCCCATACTTTGATTGCAGAGCTGTGAGTTTCTGTTGTCAACAAAGCAGTGTCTATTCAGTTGGTGACTTTACTCGAGTGTATCTGTGCAGTACTTGTGACAGAGACCACCATTATTGCCCGCCAGCACGGAGAGGTGGGACCACAAGATTTCAGCACCAGAGCTACAACTACAAGATGAGTGAGCCTCTGGTCTGCTGGACATTCACCAACGCTTTGTAGTTACTAATACCCCCATAAAAATTCCCACCATTTTCTGGACACTGTGTATTCAATATAGACAGGTGTGATGAGGCCACCCCAACAGCACAAACATTAACTATCCTCCCAAGTAGATGACTACTAGAACATTTTAATAAAACTAACTAGTATAGTACATATATATGTACACTATTGCATTTATGATATAATATTCCATGCATTTCTTTCATAATCTCTAAATCCTTTTAAGTTCTGGTCAACCTAAAAAATTGATACAGAACAAAATAAATGTAATATAATTCTATCAAAAAATTTTACACACGTGAGTTAGTTCAGTGTATTTTAACATTTATTAATATTATTAGTCTTGTTAAATATCTGTGGGTATATTTATAACCTATTACACCACACTACATATCATAACCCTAGACACTTTACGTAGCCACATTCATTAAAAAAAATTAAGTGTGAGGTCGTAGTGGTAGCAAGAAAGGCCTTCTGACAATTCTCAACTACATTTTATCTCAGGAGCCTTCACAGCTGGCCTCATACAATTACATTTAGTAATATCACCATCATACAATACCATCAACACCACTACAGTAACAAATAAAAATTGTCATTTTGTATCAGATAACTACAGCACACACAGATTCTGACATTGATTTGACCTTTTGTGACAGAGAGCAAAGAAATGTTTGTAAATAATTGTCAAGGCATTGTGGTGTTGTGTCACGTGACTTAGCGCTGCAAGGGGTCATCTTCTAATGTCACTTTACCGTTTCAGTTTTTTTTTTTTTGGGATCGCTGAGGAGCAGAAGACTAAAGAATAAAGTGTATCTTTAAGAAGTTATTAATGTGGGATTGTTTATAATGTCCCGTCTTTATGTAAACTGAAAACACAAGTGCAAGACCACACACAGATCCACATGTAGGTGCAAGACCACACACAGCTCCACATGTAGGTGCAAGACCACACACAGCTCCACATGTAGGTGCAAGACCACACACAGCTCCACATGTAGGTGCAAGACCACACACAGCTCCACATGTAGGTGCAAGACCACACACAGCTCCACATGTGGGTGCAAGACCACACACAGCTCCACATGTGGGTGCAAGACCACACACAGCTCCACATGTGGGTGTCAAACTCCTTGCAGGGATACAAGGAAAGTCAGCATGAGCGTATTTTTCGGTCTTTATGGAGCTTGAAGTCGCCATAGCAACAGGCTCCTTTGCGGAATGCCGGCACCAAAGCATGTATGTGCTCAAGCAATTTTTTTTTTTTGTAACTATATTTTCTTGATAGTGCTGCTGCCAGAACGATGGATGACTCAGTATAATATGCTTGCATGAGGAGTGATCATTTTATTTCTTTGTCTCGTCTCATGTCACCCAGAATCTACACTGGGATCACAAAGAGAATTCACACAGTATTCTTAAGTCTGCCCTTACAATTAACCTCTTAAGGCCCAAGAGCTTCTATAACTGAACACGAAGTGTTATCCATTAATCGTGTTTCTATGAATGTAGATTTGTTTTAGAATGTCATTTTTAAAAAATAACCTTGAAAGCCGTTCACATGCTTACTGTGACGAAAGTACTGAGATTCTGTCTTTCAAATGGCCCATATCTTTTTCTCCCTGCATTTTGTTCACTATTTCTAGTAGGGATTACAGAAAAATCCTTCTCCATGTTTCTTCTCCTTCTATTATTTACGTTTTTTTTTCAAGATGAGATCACGAGGGAGTTTGATCTCATCTGCTTTATGGTTCTTCTTTATGTGTTTAGAATGGGGGTGTAGGGAATTGGACAGTATTATTCTAGATTAAGATTATAGAGGCTAGATCAGGATTTGCCCCAGTTTTAGTCTTTTTTAAAGATAGGCATGCAGCTAGACACATTTTTCGGGATTTTTTATATATATATATATTTTTTGGCCATTTTTGTTTCATTGCCACTAGAGGGCAGAGCTTATTCCCGTTTCTTTGTCTAAAACCCATGCACGTTGCATCAGAAAGATCTAAGGTTCTGATTGGCTGAGAGCTAACTGCAGTTGAAATGCAGAGCTCCCATTGGTTTTAGAACCACGCCGCGCATATGACGTCATGAAGTCGGCGCGTGGGGGGGTCTTGATTATAAAAAGGCCTATATTTCATAGCCACTTTCTCTTTTAATGAAAAATTGCCAAGCCGGTTGCCAGAGTCAAGTCGATTGCCTTCAGTAGGACATTCGAGATTTGGTAAGCATCATTTTTGCGTGGGGACTTTATTTAATTTTTCTAGTCTAGGCGTAGCAGTAAGTTTCTTGGGAAGTGGAGTTTAATTAAATTCGTAACTTCAGAGCCATCAAATACGATCTGAGTGATAGACATGAGAAACTTACTAGGTCCATTTAATTCCTTATTTCAGGAATAGCGGTATTTAAGATGATTTGAAAGTTGCGAGGTCTCGGCCATGCTTGGATCTATTTCAAAAACAGGTCTGCAGAGAAACCCGCATCTGCGAATTTTATTTATTTACAGAATAGTCGGGAGCGTGTGTAATGTGTATTTTCATTTGTGATTTTATTGAGAGTAGTGATGCTCGCTAATTATATAGTTACGCATGTATCTGTGGACGGGAGTGAAGAGGTGTATTGTTGCACGAGCACGTGGGCGCGTTGGTTACGGTATATTTATTGATACGATGTTCAGAGGGACGAGGGGGAGAGACGCACATGGTCATAAAATTGTAAACACGTGGTTGAACTACGGGGGTTTTCAATTTGATAACAGGGTTTATGTATAACTTTTAAGCAGTATGTAGATGCTAGCGTAAACAGGGTTATATGTTATTGATTGTGCCATGTTATTCTGTGTATTCAGAAGATGGAGAGGAAATTTATTTCTGTTAAGGGAATAATACTTTATTTCAATTTTGAGGTGATTAATCATACTGACGGGAATTTTAGGAATTCCTAGAGAGGGCTAGTTTTATTTTGTGTTAATAATTTGCTGCATGTAGTGTCAGCGTAAGAAGTAGGCCACAGTACGTCTGCCCAGACGGGCCAGTGAAAATATTGTTGTTGCTCGGAGTTAGTCAGGCAGAACAGGCGATCTGGGTTAGCCAATGTTTACCTTGTGGGCTCAGGTAGAGAAGGGAGCTCAGCGGGGGAGCGGACTTTGTTGGCATGATTTTGTATGGTGGTGCATAACGGGAGAGAGTAGGGGAGCTGTATTGATTATAGACGGGGGAGACTTAAGTGTTAAAGACTTAAGGGTTTGTCAGGGAGTTATATGTTATTAGAAATGTATTATTACGTTTTGTTTAGCTGTTGTTTTGTTTCGTCTGAACAGCAGGTACCGGCTTTTTGTGGGGAAGAGCAGAATTTTTGATACCACAAAAATTTCTCCCACGGCGAAGTTGTGGCATTCGCCGACAAGCTAAGTCGCGCATGAATTGCCAGTGGTGGAAGGAGAGGAAGAAAGTACGTTTTCCCAGCCAGGGGAAGACATTTTCCAGCGAATAGGATTTTTGTGGATAAATCCTGAGCTCTGACGCTCGTTACACACGCAGATTTGGCAGGCTGCCAGCGTTGTGGTAATTTTATGTTCGCTTCTTCACGGCCATAATAAAGCCGATAGCCCCATCGCCCAGTCATAGGTAATCGGGCAGGTAACCTCAGAGGTGTTAGGAGAAGCCAGCTACAGTTCCAGTCCAGAATCCAGTGGGGTTCTGTTAAACCTTAGTCATCAATTCCAGAGTTAGTGGAGAGAGAGAGGGTAAACATTCTCTCTACTGAAGTCAGCACAGATAGGCAGAACTGTTAGTTTTGGTGAATCATAGCAGAGGACCGCTGCTGAAGTTTAGAGGTGCAGTTAGTTGTGTTCAGGAGATTCCAAGATAGGCTGTGTAGGACCGAAGTCTGTGCAGAGATTGTGTAGACACTTCGTATTCGTTCCAGCTATCAGTGGACTTAGAGTTAGAGCTAGAATTTAGAACAGCTAGTTTGGAGTGTAGGCGACATCAAGTGCAGTGTAGTTCATTTCAGTTAACCTTACCTTCTTTCTCCATACAGGTTGCAATTGTGGAAGAAGGGTTGGGGTTGATGCATTTTTAACTGTGCTTGATTTTGTTTCAGGAGTGCATCCTCGCATTTTTTGTATTTGACATGTATATGAGTTTGTTTATAGGTGTATAATAAACTTGTATAAAGTGTAGCTGGCATCAGTCATTTCATTTAAGTACAGTAGCTATCTGTTGTCTGTATCTTGGTGTATGTGAATCATACTTGAACCTTATCCCCTTAGGGTAGTTAGAGGTGGTTCGAGGCCATAGCAATTTAAACGTCCGAAGTGGCGAGGAAAGAATCAACCTAGGTTCTCAACCTCGGAGCCAATGGTCTCAACTTTCACATTTTGCACTATATTTCTATCTGAATCTATCATTTCAGTCTTTCTTCTTACTATTGTCTTGTCACTATATGTAGACAGTCTCTAGTCCTAAAACCATTTCGTGACACTTACAAAGTGACCAATCATTGACCCAGAGGGCATTAAACGTGTATTATTATAATATTACGTTTTTTTATTATAAAATTATGTGTTTTATTATAAAATTATGTGTTTTATTATAAAATGTCCATAGGGTTATACATGATGGCTCATATATGGGTCGTTGGGCCTTAAAAAGGTAAAAACAAAACGTGCACGTTACAGCGGCTTGGCGCATGCATGTGGCATTAATATGACATCGTCTGTACCAATTTTTCCCGTGTGGTTTCCGAGCGGTCCCTGAAGAGACAAAGAAAAGGTCTACTGATGCGTGCCGTCTATAAAATATATTGTTGGGAGAAGTATCCGAGGCCAAAGTGAAACATAGGGGTACGTGACAGACACGGATCAATATACAGTCAATTACTTGCCAACACTTCCTGAACATTTGACGATACACAATTTAATTGACATTGGTTATACAGCTCCATGAAATCTGTTCTAGCCCAAAGGCAAATGAAGTAATATGCAGTCTTCCAAAAGTCATCAGGCAGGCAGTCCGTCCACTATGGCAACGCTGTCCTGGCATTGTCACCATTTTTATATCTTCATACAATAGACATCGTCGTCATAATTTGTATTTCCTGACTTAGAGTAATCTAGGGACACCTCAACATAATATCTTGATGCCCTAGGGATGGTACAACGCGGGAGAAACACAGTAGACTGCAGGAGCTCATACACATGCGTACGCTCACATTACTGCATCTCTTTTGCAGACGATCACCCAAACTTCTGCTTCAAAACTTGCGTCTGCTCCCACACCATATCGGTATGACGTCAGTTCCTTTATTAGTGAGTAATTCCGTACAAAATTATCAGAAATGAAGCCCTGTCGAGCTTACTATAACACATACATAATCGTTATGAATTTTAAGCATAACAACTACTGTTCCCTCGAGTATGATTTACAAGGCGACTAATATAAGATTGGGGTTGTTCATGTGATTGTCAACCTGATCATGTCAAAGAAATTGTTTCAGAAACTAACACAACAAAGGTACACGCTTGGTGCAGGCTTCTTACAAGTGGACCAGCTGTAGTAGTGGTTTCGTACTTCAAACAGAACAACAATCAATATGATGATGATGTTCCTTTTCATTTATTTATTTAGTCTTTATCTACAGCTTCCGGTAAAGCATAGGGCTTCTTGAAATCCAAGGCAAGCATTTCTGCCCAGCACGATCAGGTCAAGGTCTTTCATCGCAGTTATCCCTTACATATCTGTCTCTAGTTCTCTTCTCTATCAGCCTTTAGTTCCCACTATATCTCGTATGGTGAGGATGTCAGACCACGGACTCCACTGTGATGCTACTGATGGGTTTCCTTAATATATGTGCGGTCCAACGCCAACATATTTACCTTCAGTATAATCGTTATTACTTTTTGCAGTCGCCAAATAAAATCTAATGATAGCTTATGTTACTCTTTTTTTTAATACCTCAAATGTTTTCTATCCTATCCAATACATGATGATGGGACCACTACAACAATTAGCCCACTTGTACGCTGTCTTATCTTAAGCAATGTGTGTCTGCTTAGGTGGTGGTCTCTGTGATACTTTCTTTTAGGTGATGTGTTTGCGAACCCGGTAAACATTCTAACTTTTCACTTATACGACAAACGTGGTTGGGTTCAGTGGCCCTAATCTTTACTTCCAAATATAAACGGTAAAAGATCCGAAAGACTTGTTTAACGGTGGGACTACTTTTGACCATCAGATTTTCCCCTGTGATTAGACTCTGTATAAAGTTTCCCATGTACAAAGATCAGTAGATCAAATTTGCACGTGTTAGTTACTCTCTGATCTCTGTAAGTTGATCCATGAAGGCCCCCAGCCATGATGTTTGCTCACTCATCTTCCAGGAACAAGAGTCCTCATCTCATTATCGACACCAGCAGTTCTCAGTTATACGCGTTCTGGCACATTCCAAGAGCGCTGCCGCACGCACTGCCCTCACGTACGTCACTTTTCCACAATTTAATCGTCTCGATCCCACACGCTCCCTCGCTCTGCCGTTTGGCTGTGTCCGCCAGATCCCAGCATTTTCTACAGTCGCGGACGATCCTTGCTGAATGTATTTATCGATGCTGAGGGTCATCAGTTAGGGGTAAGCAAAATGCATACGCCACTAGAATTATTGCGCGCTTGGATTTTTCTGGAAAGTTCGGTCAATCTTTTACTCCTGCAATAAACATTGGTTGCGAGGGAGTGAAAATTTGTTAAAACGCTTTCAAGGATCTATGTTGGCTGTTTTAACTTTGGATATAAGGTAATTCATTTTATTGTCAGAAACATTTATTAATTTTAACGACAAACAGCACCAACATAGATTTAATGGAAACTTAACCTAGACACGGATTTTCTGCAAACAGAACACAGATAAACACTTTGCATCAATGTGTTTTATTGATTAACAAGCATCTCAGTAAAAGAGTAGTTTGATGGTATGCATGTTTGGTATTACATTCACGGTGGACTAGCAGTATGTTAGTTATGGTTGTTTCATGGACATATATTTTCTACTAGTACTTACATTTGCTAAGGAAATGACAACGTCAATACACCAGCACATTGTTTGTTAAACACATTACTTTTGTTAAACACATTACTTTTGTTAAACACATTACTTTTGTTAAACACATTACTTATGTATTCTGGTATTTACTTTTGTTAAACACATTACTTATGTATTCTGGTACTTACTTTTGTTAAACACATTACTTATGTATTCTGGTACTTACATTTGTTAAACACATTACTTAAGTATTCTGGTACTTACTTTTGTTAAACACATTATTTATGTATTCTGGTACTTATTTTTGTTAAACACATTACTTTTGTATTCTGGTACTTACTTTTGTTAAACACATTACTTATGTATTCTGGTACTTACTTTTGTTAAACACATTACTTATGTATTCTGGTGCTTACTTTTGTTAAACACATTACTTATGTATTCTGGTACTTACTTTTGTTAAACACATTACTTATGTATTCTGGTACTTACTTTTGTTAAACGTACTTTGTCCGGATATTGGTACTCATGTTTGTTCAAAGTTAGACATTCATATGCTGGTACTTTTGTCTGATAAATGTAGCAAGTCTATATGCTGGTACTTTTGTTTGTTAAACGTAGCAAGTCTATATGCTGGAACTTTTGTTTTTTAAACGTAGCAAGTCCAAATGCTGGTACTTGTGTAGGTTAAATGTAGCAAGTCTATATGCTGGTACTTTTGTTTGTTAAATGTGGCAAGTTCATATGCTGGTACTTGTGTTTGTTAAATGTAGCAAGTCTATATGCTGGTACTTTTGTTTGTTAAATATAGCAATTCTTTATGCTGGTACTTTTGTTCGTTAAATGTAGCAAGTCTATATGCTGGTACGTTTATTTGTTAAACTTTGCAAGTCCATATGTTGGTACTTTTGTTTGTTAAACGTAGCAAGTCAATAAGCTGGTACTTTTGTTTGTTAAACGTAGCAAGTCCATATGTTGGTACTTTTGTATATTAAATGTAGCAAGTCTATATGCTGGTACTTTTGTTTGTTAAATGTAGCAAGTCTATAAGCTGGTACTTTTGTTTGTTAAACGTAGCAAGTCCATATGTTGGTACTTTTGTATATTAAATGTAGCAAATCTATATGCTGGTACTTTTGTTTGTTAAACGTAGCAAGTCTATATGCTGGCACCTTTGTCTGATGTACACAGGAATACTGTATGTTGGTGCTTTTGATAGTTAAACCCAAGGCTTCTGTATACTAATGCTTTTGTTAGTAAAACCCAAGACTTCTGTATACTAATGATTTTGTTAGTCAAACTCAGTACTTCTGTATACTAATGATTACGTTAGTTAAACCCAGACTTCTGTATATTAATGCTTAAGTTAGTGAAACGCAAGTCATATGTATATCAATACTTGTGTTAGTTAAACCTAAGGCATTTGTATGCTAGTACTTACATTAGTTAAATTCATTACTTCCGTTTTCAAGTTCTTAATTTAAACCGAAGTTTTCTGTTTGCTAGTACTTGAATTAGTTAAACTTAAGACCTTCAGTTTCCTAGTAATTAGATTAGTTAAACCCAAGACCTCCTGCTTGCTAATACTTAGATTGGTTAAACCTAAAACCTTCTGTTTCACAGTAATTAGATTAGTTAACCCCAAGACCTTCTGTTTGCTAGTAATTAGATTAAAAAGGTAAAGAAACCCGTTACACGCCCATTTAGGCATATTGGGAATATGGTGTTAGGCCCATATTATCTTGACCGTCGGCACACGAGGGGTGATGTGGTCGGCATCACGCCGGCCGCCTTAACCTTCCCAGAGTAGCTCTGGTACCCATTTGGGGCTGGGTCGACCCAGGAGCCGTTTGTGGCCTAAAAATTTTTCCGCCTCATCTGGGGATCGAACCATAGACCACTGCGCTAGGAAGCCAGTGCACTAACCACTATGCTACCGCGGCTCCAGTAATTAGATTAGTTCAACCAAAGACCTCTGTTTCCTAGTACTTATATTAGTTAAACCCAAGAACTTCTGTTTCCTAGTAATTACATTAGTTAAACTCAAGACCTAATGTTTGCTAGTACATAGATTAGCTAAACCCGAGACGTCTGTTTTCTAGTAATTGTATTAGTTAAACCAAAGAGCTCTGTTTGTTATTAATTAGATTAGTTAAACCTAAGACCATCTGTTTCCTAGTAATTAGATTAGTTAAACCCAAGACCTCTGTTTGCTAGTCCTGTTGCGTGATAAATCCAAGACTCATATGTAGTAATAAGTTTGTTGGACTCAAGGCTGATTCACGGTAGAAATTAGGTCTGAGTGTCCGGCTAAACTGTTGGAGCGTTCCCCAGGATTGAAACCTGGTATCTCACTCTTCAGTCTACTCAGGTGAAAATGGGTACCTGACTGGTAAAAATTAAGAAAGGTAAAGGCAGCCAGGAACGGAACTGGTGGTCCCATCTCATAAGCAGCTAGACCTGCTATCGTGAAGTCTCTAACACACACTCCTCTACGGCAGTATATGCTGGGGTACTACCAATCAGTCGACTAAATCTAGTTTGGCGGAATGTACACAGCAAACAGAAGAATCCGGTAACTGACACTTGAAGTGAAACAAGCATTGAACAAAATTACTGTTGCAGATTTTGTGTGTGATTCGATTGTTGACAGTTCCTAGCTTTTAGTTTTTCTCCTGACTCCTGTTGACGCATTAAGCGCTCTCAGATTTGGTTTTTCTAAACTAATGTGAGTTATGAGGAATAGCATCAGATGAGCTTTATTTGCTTCCGCTCATCCACCATCTCGGGAGAGTCCACTCTGCTTAACCCAACCTTCGGTTATAATAAGGCAATTCATTGTCATTTTATTCTCAATTTTAGAGTTTTGTCTTAGGGTTTGTTTTTAGAGTTTTGTTTTAGAGTTTTGTTTTAGAGTTTTGTTTTAGAGTTTTGTTTTAGAGTTTTGTTTTAGAGTTTTGTTTTAGAGTTTTGTTTTAGAGTGTTGTTTTAGAGTTTTGTTTTAGAGTTTTGTTTTAGAGTTTTGTTTTAGAGTTTTGTTTTAGAGTGTTGTTTTAGAGTGTTGTTTTAGAGTTTTGTTTTAGAGTGTTGTTTTAGAGTTTTGTTTTAGAGTTTTGTTTTAGAGTTTTGTTTTAGAGTGTTGTTTTAGAGTTTTGTTTTAGAGTTTTGTTTTAGAGTGTTGTTTTAGAGTGTTGTTTTAGAGTTTTGTTTTAGAGTTTTGTTTTAGAGTGTTGTTTTAGAGTTTTGTTTTAGAGTTTTGTTTTAGAGTTTTGTTTTAGAGTTTTGTTTTAGAGTGTTGTTTTAGAGTTTTGTTTTAGAGTTTTGTTTTAGAGTGTTGTTTTAGAGTTTTGTTTTAGAGTTTTGTTTTAGAGTTTTGTCTCAGAGTGTTGTTTTAGAGTGTTGTTTTAGAGTTTTGTTTTAGAGTTTTGTTTTAGAGTTTTGTTTTAGAGTTTTGTTTTAGAGTTTTGTTTTAGAGTTTTGTTTTAGAGTTTTGTTTTAGAGTGTTGTTTTAGAGTTTTGTTTTAGAGTTTTGTTTTAGAGTTTTGTTTTAGAGTTTTGTTTTAGAGTGTTGTTTTAGAGTTTTGTTTTAGAGTTTTGTTTTAGAGTTTTGTTTTAGAGTTTTGTTTCAGGACCTGTCTTGTCTGAACAGTTTGAGTTCTCGCTACATTTCGTGCTGATGTTTTCTTTCTTGGCCAGCTTTCTTCTCTGCCTTTGCTTAGGCCGCTCGTTTGGACCTTTGGGTCTACTGTAGTAGTTAGTCCTTGAACCGACGCAGTTTCTGGTGCCATGTGTCTACTCTAGCCCTTGCACATAGACATTTATGGCCTGGAGTTAGTGCAGCTCTTCATCAACGTTTACATTTATTTACCGGCATCGGGTGTATGTGTGGCTAGGAATACTGTCGTATGTGTGGCTAGGAATACTGTCGTATGTGGCTAGGAATACTGTCGTATGTGTGGCTAGGGAATACTGTCGTATGTGTGGCTAGGAATATTGTCGTATGTGTGGCTAGGAATACTGTCGTATGTGTAGGTATGGAATATTGTCGTATGTGTGGCTAGGAATACTGTCGTATGTGTAGGTATGGAATATTGTCGTATGTGTGGCTAGGAATGCTGTCGTATGTCTTGGTTCATGACGTCCAGCAGCACTGGTTGTCCCAAGTGACGTAAACGGCCAACAAAATATATTCATGTTTCAACCATCCGTTATTTGAGATTCACTTATTGCTCCTTGTCTGTGATGTGTTTGTTCTATGGACCTTCAATGGTGGACATCTGTGCAGGAAGTCTGCATCAACGCAATTATATACGTTTGCGGCAGTGGTTTCGTAAACTACTAATTTCACACGATGACGGTGCCTGCTCATTCACAACCTCGTGTTACTCACAAATTATGCCATGCCTGACGGATTAGTTGTCCTATTCTTCCTATGTAACCTTAGAGAGAGCCTCCGATTGGCTGAGTGGTTAGGATCAAACTTGGTAGTGTCATGCTTCAATCTATCCAGATATTATTGGGTACCTGCCTCTGTTCGCACGTTAGGGAAGGCACAAACAGCCAGAAAGGGAAGTGATAACTCCACTTTATAAAAAAGCAGGATCTAGTACGGTGAGGTCTCTAACACTTCACCCTCCCCCCCCCCCCCCCCCCCCCCCCCCCCCCCCCCCTTACGACAGTTTCTGTTATGGGACTACCTTTTACCATTTTAGAGTCCCATGGAAACAGAGCGAAGCGAATTTTCTCTTGACCTAGGGCAGTAGCATAAGGTCTCAAAAGCTAGGGATATCCGATGTGTGGCTACATTCTAAAGTGATGACAAAACCAGTTTCCCTTTCTGCATCCCGGTGCTATAGGATCAGCGTATTGTGTCCACCCACTAGTTGATATGTGTCCGGTGCTATAGGATCAGCGTATTGTGTCCACCCACTAGTTGATATGTGTCCGGTGCTATAGGATCAGCGTATTGTGTCCACCCACTAGTTGATATGTGTCGGTTTTTCCTTCTATCTATTATTATGGCATTATCAGCTTTTGTTATGTATTTGTGTGTTTGCTTTTTCTTCACATATTTTATCTTTGACACTCCGAACACTCTTACTAATGATTTATGTAATTCCCTTTCAAGCGGCCTGATGAGAAATATGTGTAGTACATAGAGGATCTTCATGTGGTGTGCGTTAAGTCTTCATGGGAGACGGATAGGGCTTCTGGTGGTACATGAAGTTTGTTGCTTACACGTAGGGTCCTCTGGTGGTACTTTGAAAGTGTTCAGATGGTGCGCTACGCTGTTCTGGTGGTAGGGTAAGGGATACTATGTTATTACGTAGATGTCAGTCCCTGGACGAGACGAAATAGCGTGAGAATTCGTCTAGTCAGACAGGATGGCAGACATATCGTCTACATTTTCACCTGACACAGCGTTTCTTCGGCTGAGTTCTCGGCGTGAGGTGTGAACAGCGCCCTCATGCATTGCTCAGGAATGAGAATAGTTAGACGGAGGTGTCTAAGACGCGTTTTGGCAGTTATGGCCTGCGACTACGTTAAGTGTTAAGACGGGAAGGGGAGACTATTTCGGGTTTGCGAAATAACGTGGGATCCTTTGTCGGGTTTTCATATATCTTACCCAGAGTTTTAGACTAGTCATTCATACCCCTATCTGCAGTAGACGTGATCGCTTCGTTCTAGATACTTATATTTATAAGTGAAACTCTTAGTTTCGTTGTGATACCCGTAGTTCTGTTTGGAGGTAAATATATTAAATATCTAGTAGTATTGAGTGATTCAGGTATAACCGCTTATTTCATTTTACTAGTGAGATTCCTGTGCAGAAGTAATTAATTTATAAGTCTGTTATATTCTCTAGTCGACATGTTACAGTGGAAAGCAGAATAAACTATAATTTCTAGCTTAAACTCATGCAGCTGTAAATGAATTTTATTAAACTGCTAATAATCGGTCGAGAATATTTTAAACTAACTTATAACTGCACTGATTTATCATTGAGTATTGACGAAATACGTATGTATTTCTAATTCATGATTATTGATTTTATTAATATAACTTATTTCTTACTTACTTACTTAGTCGTTCCCCTTCTACCGTGAGGTGTAGAGGTATAACTTATTTCACGGGAATTTAAACGATAAGTCAAGCTCTCCGCTTGCAGTTTATAATGTAAGTTATAACCGAGGAATAGTATGTATAAGTATTTTACATGTTGTTTTCTCTTTATTCAGTGAAACTGGGGTAGCCCAACTTTGCCAGCGTTTTAGTACATGAGAAATATCTGTGAAGAACTAAAACATTTTTTCTTAAAGACTTGGGTGTATAAAGTAAAACCTGTCTGGCATTGCGTTGGCATGCAGAACGACAGAGTACCCATTTCATAAACTTGAAGATTAAATGAAGTAACGGGCCTATCGCGCCAGATTTAATTCTTCCTGAGAAAAACTCAAGTACATTTCAGCCCGTGTGGCAAGTAAAACATTACAATCAATAACCTTTCCGACATTGTTGAAAAATCGTGATGTGACCAAGAATTTTACCTTTGATCGAAGTTACAAACCTGACATTTTTCCTAAGTAGTGGAAACCTCGTGATTCTGACACGGTGAGCCCGCTTAAAACCAATTCTTACCTCGTGATTCAAGTGACACTAACCTTAGTCTGTAAAATATTCGCATGAAGAGGACGCTCCCCGGATCCATTGGATGAACCCAAAAATCTGCAGAGCTGGGATCCGCTTGATTAAAAGAAAGACAGATTAACGGGTGTGGGTGTCCTAAAGTTTGCGCCAGACGGCGAACAACAGCACGATTGTAGGTAAGAATGTATGTCAGGGCCCTGATGAATGAACAGAGATAAAGCAGGAACGAGTGACTCTTTTATGGTATACCAAATTTCACCCACTTTGTATTTCTTTATGCAAGTTTTTTTTGTTGCTAACAATATTTTCCTTAGGATAGATCAGAGTATCAAAGCCTGTTCATACCTTTAAAGGGAACTCGTAGACTAAAGCAGATGTATCCGTGACTCTTTGGGGCTATCACATTTCTTCTAATAGGACTGTGGGCTATACATCGAGGGAAAAGATCATACTAATATCAAAGTCTGTTCATACCTTTAAAAGGGAAAATATTAGACTACAGCAGATGTATCCGTGACTCTTTAGGGCTATCACTTTTCTTCTAACAGTACTGTGGGCTATACATCGAGGGAAAGGATCATACCAATGGGTCTATCAATCTTGTAGCAATTCATTGACTTTATGACTATTTGTATATGTTTGATGTAATTTTATATGTTGTGCTGGAAGTTTATTATGATAATTAAACTTCACATAAACTTATTCCAGTGTGTCGGTCAGTTCGTTCCCAATTATCTATATTTCATTGTCATAGTTTCACGTCTGTGTGTCTATTGTAGTCACTTATTTGTGTGTGTATGTGAGGTATATATAAATTAATATATATTATACTAGACGGTCTGACAAATCTTAATCTGTTGTAGATGATAGGCTGACTGAGAGAAATCATCTCGAGGGTCAGAGACCAACGCTAATATATTTCCTCCATCTCACTCGTGAAATCTATTTCTACCTATATCTCACTGAGATATCACCTGTTTCTATTGCTATTCAGAAGGGACCAAATCTAAGTCTTAATTCACCTATCACAAATCTACGACAAATAGGTATTACCGGGGTACGCATAAGGTATTCTAGTGGTATGCAGAAGATATGCTGGTGGTACGCATAAGGTATTCGTGTGGTACGCAGAAGGTATTCTTGTGATGCGCAGAAGGTATTCTTGTGGTACGCAGAAAGTATTCTGGGAATACTCAAGGTATACTGGTGGTACGCGTAAGGACTTCTCGCTGTGCCTGTAAGATCTTCTGGTGGTACGCTTTGAGCCTTCTGGGGTACGTCAAAAATGTTTAATAATTGTACGTGGAGTTCTAATTTAAGTTTTGAAATATGTTATTTTTTAATAAATTGAAATAAAAATAAAAATGGTAGTAAGCTGTGGATCTGAAGATTGGGTTAAGTTCTGAGACTCGTGTCTCTAAAAGTGTAGTCCCCACAAGTAAATAGAGGGCTGACCTTAAACCGAGTGAAATGAAAGAAACAAACTCAGCAGTTTATGTAGGCAACAGGGTTTTGGAGTCGGCCAAACAATTATCCGACTACGACTCATGACATTTTGGAAGTCCAACTTCTACACCGGCTACAGTTTTTGACTTGTCATATAATTCGGAGTCGGTGTCCGGACATTTGTTAACTGACGCCTACTCTACTGAACAAAGACCTACTCCCTGACTCCCGACTTCACATCCCTTATAGACAACAATCATGGTACCTTATTGTTAAGAAATATTTAGATAAAAATGATAACTCGGAATGAAATAGATGACAAATAACAAACAAGGCTACTACCTTTCATGCATGTCGTAACAGACACTACTAATTTGAGGTTACGCATGGGGCTAGCAACCTCATCATGTAATACAACATTTTACAGACACCACCTCCGCCAGAAGACTTCAATCCTTTTATGCTGGCTTCTTTTTCATTGGTAACTACCTTTCACTTTTGGTGGCGCATAGGCCTTCAACAAATGGATGCCAAGCTTTCTTGTCTAGTGCCATCTGTTCCATGTCTTCTTTAACCGTATATCTCCAGGTCTACGTCCCTTTTCCAGGGATTTGTGGTGTCCCTGTATTATTGATATGTTTTTCAATCAATCTTTACCTGTCGTCTCCACGTCTAATTACCTTTTCCGTGTGTTTTGTGGCTTCCCTCTATTATGCCCCTGTATTATTCAATCAATCAGTCCATATGCTTTAGCTGCCCAAGGATCGCAGGTCTTCAATAAACACTCTCTAAGGTCTCCTGTCACGTACCATCAGCTCAAGGTCTTTCTATGTCTTCCTTATGTGGGTATTGGGTCTTCTCAATTTCTCTTACGCAGGTGGTTCCCAACAAAATGACTGCCTCGCTATGCTTATATCAGTCCACATCTTATCTATATATGTCAACCTTTCTTTTCCTCTTCCGCTCGTTATTGTCTATGTGAATAATTTGTTCTATATCCATGTAGTATTACTATATAATGTAATGTATGTGAGAATGTACCCGCATAGCACTGTACTTTTGAAATATGTAATGTATTTGTTTGCTTAAATGTGATGATGTGTATGAGAATGAGCAGATATACATTTTTACAGCTTCAAGATGTGTCCTGCTACGGAAGTGCGTAAGAAATTATTATTATTATTATTTCATTTTCCCTCAAGAATGTACAGATATAAGCGAGACTTCTTCTTCTTCGATCCTTAACCACCGACCGTCAAAGCAGTCAGTGGCCATCACGCCTAGTGGCGTCTTGTAGGGCAACAACAAATTGATTCCACTTTGCACGGTTGGTGGCCATCCTTCGTACAGTGCCCCAACTCTGGTTCATTCTTTGCATCTCAGCCTCCACAGTCCTCCGCCAAGTTGTTTTTGGTCGGCCTCTCTTTCGCTTTCCTTCAGGGGTCCAAAGCATAGCTGTTCTTGTGATGGCATCGGGGTCTCTTCTGAGGACATGACCAACCCAGCTCCAGCGTCTGCCAGCTATGATGGTGTGCATGTCCTCTTGCTTGCTACGAGTAAGCAGATCTTGGTTGGTGATGGTATTCGGCCAAAAGATGCGGTGAATTTTTCTTAGGCATGTTGTGTGAAAAGAGGACAATTTTGACATTTCCTTCTCTGTGACTCTCCAGCATTCCGCACCATAGAGAAGCACAGAAAGCACGCAGCTCTGGTATAATCTTAATTTTGTGCTTGTGCTGTATTGGGAGGACTTCCAGATGTTATTTAGGCTAAAGAAGGCTGTTCTTGCCTTATTCATTCTGATGTTGATGTCTTTGCCTGCCCCACCGTCTGGTGTTACTATGCTTCCTAGGTATGTGAAGGTATCTGTCTGTACCAATTGCTGATTCCTTACTGATATGGGCTCAGTGTTGCTCACATTGAGCGTCATGACCTCAGACTTCTTTAAATTGATATATAAGCGAGAATATATTATGTAATTTGTGTATTGATGTTTAATGACACATTCAAAAATGCAGATTAATTGCTGATGAACACATGAGTGAGTGTCGGGATACAGAATGAAAGATAAAGGGCTGGATGGTCGGACAGATCTAGGTTCCCCAATTCTTGACCCTTTTAAATAAAGTTATGTCCATCTATCTCTCTTACTGATTCTGCTCGTGGGTTAAGGAGGGCAAAGAAATAACACCAAGTCTCACCTCCTTCAATAGCAGACTGTCAAATACTTCATGAGTTCTGATACCATGCCACCTAATCTGATTATGTTCGAAATCATAATGTACTGTACGGATTTTTTTTTTTTTTTTTTTTTTTTTGTATTTAGTTTTTTTTAAAATTAATTTTTATTTTTTATTTAATTTTAATTTGTTTTAATATTAATTTTTTTTTTTTAAATTTCATTTTATTTTATTATAATGTTTGTTTAATGAACAATACTTAATTTTGATTATAACTGCATACTGTAAACGTACGCTGTTATATTATCTTTATAATGTTGCATGCTTTCATATTAATACTTTAAGTATATACTGTTCAAAAAAAGAAACGCAACTTTTTTGGTGTTACTTTTATAAAAGATATTCGCTGATTGGACATCAGTCAACTATCGACTGTGTGCATCTGGTCATTAACTTCTCGTGGTTACCTGAATTGTACTCACCTCATGATTCGTGAGGTCATGAAAGAGGTCAAGGTCAAAACAACATTTTTGACAATAACTCGTGACAGGTTCATGAGAATCCCGTGAAACTTACTGAACACAAAACTCTCTGACCATATTATTGAATGCCTATAAAAGATTGACGCTCCTCGAATAAATTCAGTTGAAAATTCAATGCGCAAGTATGGCTCATCTCACTACAGAACAACGACTCATCATCATTGGACGTTTACAGACTGGACAGTCACAAAGTGTAGTGGCCAGACAACGTAATGTGGTTAGAAGCACCATTAGTCGCCTTTGGAGGCGATTTCAAGAAACTGGCTCAGTGGCAGACCGGCCTCGCAGTGGAAGACCCAGAGTCACAACTCCTGCCGAAGACCGCTACATACGGCTGCGTCACCTCAGGAATCGATTTGCATCTGCGTCCTCCACAGTCCAGTCAATGCCAGCAGCTCGTCGAATTTCAGATCAAACGGTCAGGAACCGGCTGCACGACTTTGGTCTTTGGGCTAGAAGACCCAACAGAGGTTCTGTTCTTACGGACCGGCATCGCCAGAACCGACTGCAGTGGGCGAACCAGCATCGTCAATGGACCGTTGGGAATGACTGGAGACGGGTTTGGTTTAGTGACGAATCATTTTTTGTGCTCCAGCGACACGATAGACGGAGAAGAGTTTACCGCAGAGTCCATGAGCGCTACGCCCAGAACAGCGTTGATGAGGCTCCTCCGCATGGTGGTGGTGGTGTACTGATGTGGGGGGCGATCAACTTCATGGGAAGAAGTGACCTGGTGCAAATTGAAGGACGCCTGAATGCCCAACGATAAGTCGCTGAAATTCTTCGTCCTCACGTCCTTCCACTTCTGGCTGCATGAGAGTCGATTTTTCAGCAGAATAACGCTCGACCTCATGTGGCACAACTCACCACCCAGTTCCTCGCTGACAACAACGTCCAGACCATTCCTTGGCCAGCCATGTCATCAGACATGAACCCCATAGAACACTTATGGGATGAACTCGACAGACGAATCCGCCAGCGGGACGTGGCTCCAGCCAATCTCCGACAGTTGTCACTTGCACTGCGGGAAGAGTGGGCAGCCATCCCACAACAACAGATCCAACGGCTAATCGGATCCATGTCAAGGAGATGTCGTTCTCTGATAGAGGCCAGAGGAGGCCATACACCTTACTGAAACGGAGGCCTCAGTCGCAAAGAATAAAAGTCCAAACCAAATTTAATGAACATCATTTCATTATCAAAGTCTGAAAGTTTCTTCATGCCAAGATTGAAACATTAATTCCGTAAAATAAAATGTTGGTACAAGTTTGAAATGTGGTGTCTAATACCACTGCAATAATGTTGCGTTTCTTTTTTTGAACAGTATAACATGTGGGAATGAAAGGATATAATATGCAAGATAAATGAGAGTGGAAGGGCAGAATGTTAGACGGGCTTGCGCGCCCTACTCTTAACCCTTCGAAAATGAAGTTTGTTGGTTGTTCGTTCGTTCGCTCGTTCTTTATAAATGGTTTCCTCAATATGCCTTATATCCGGCGTAGCTTTCTTGTCCCCGCTTCTTGTTCAAAGTTCAACGCAAAAACTCGTCATAATATTTCCATTAATTTTAATTTCTTTTGTCACTTTAATCATCATATTGTACGTAAACATCCGGTAGGAAAGCCATTAAGTTATATTGTTGTGTTACTGCTATCGATAAATCAGAGACTTTCGACAAGAATCATTTGACACTGCAGGTAAAAATTCGTATTTTCCTTCAAACGCTGCTTAATAGGAATTTTTATATTCGAAGCGCTGTTTTATGTGAGAAACAAATATTTGAACAGAATGAGAGATCAATATCTGCACTTTACCGTGAGAGAGCTCCAACTCAATAAGAAAATTATTCCACAATGGTGGAATAGCATTAATGAAGAAGAAGAAATTGTGGAAATCACATGGAAACTGTAACTAGTTTTTTCAGCAGACTTCTCTATCCATGTTTCTTGTCCTGTTGTTAATAATGGACTGGATAAATGAAGTGACAAAACTTCGTTTAAGGTGATAATCTTGTCTGCAGCAGATATTGAGGGTTATAACTTTGCCGGAATTTGTGTCACTTGATTTAGGCACGTTTTTATTTTAACTTTTTATGCGTTCTCTTCTTTTTATTTTTTGTATGTGTACTTTATCTCATCTTGAATTGTTTTTTTAATTCAGATTTCATTTGTATTCTGCGCTTTGTTTTGTTGTTGTTGTTGCATTTAGTGCTATATTTGCATTCTGTATAATTTGTTCGTTCTCTCCTGTTTGTTGTATTTTGTACTTTTTATGTATTGTGTACTTTTGACATGTCAGGAGGAGCCGGTTCTCCTACCAGCACTATCAGCCTGATTTTGGAGATTAGCTATGAATACTGAATAGGCAGCCGCTACGAAAAAGAGAAATATTTTAACTGTGGGTGAAGTTTGGTAGCTGTGGGATAGCTGTCTGCTCAACAACAAAAAAACACCTCTACAGATCTAAGTCGTGACTGCCAGAGAGATGGAGACGCCTTAGCTTTAACCTCTCGCCTCGCCATTGCTTTACGGGTTAAGCTGTTTAGTGAAAGATTAGCTAGGATTCTCACTGAACAGACTAAGAAGCGAAGGAAAACCGCAGTAATATTGTCTCACGTCAAGTTATTCATATTGTATGGCTCTGAAACATGTATAACAATAAGCAGAAGCTGTAAGCTTTCATTGGTGGTGCCTGTGTAATGTGAAGCTGATGACAAGAACCGGACAAGTGTTACAGTCACTCTGATGTACATGGGATAGCTCCGTTCTGGATGGAATAGTCAATATACCCGTTGTCAAGGAAGTATGTGGTGAGTATTTTTATCTTCACTGAGAAGAATAGTGTTCCTTTACACTGAGTGGTGGAAATGGCCTGAATTGAAGTCTGTGAAGCTTAATGACATCTCTTTTTCCGTTCTAGAAGGCATGAGATCATCATCAATCAGAGCAGCTTCAATATTTTCCTTTTTGGCGACTGAATTCTGGCTGAGATCTGCTGATGTCTTAATTGAATGAACAATTAGCCCATAACCCTGCAATTAAAACAAACAAATTCCAAACAACTCTTTCGTCCTGTTAATTTTGATTTTGTTTTGTGTTTTTTAGTACATAATGTCCTACCACAGACAAATGGATATTTCGACCCTTGTTCAGAAATCAAAGTCAGTTTAGCCGGCTTGGCCAATTCCGATAGGTCATTTGTGGATTCATTATTCCCCCCTCCATTCCGATGAATCTTAAGGGCATGTTTTTCTTTATGGGTCTCCAAGCAGACGTACTTAGGCTAATGGGGTGCCAAACAGGTCAGCTGGTTTCTGGTCTTTCCCAGAATCATCTGTCTCTCCAGAAATCAATCTTGTCTTCCCTAGTGTCATCAGTTTTTTTCCAGAAGCCCATCGGTCTTTTACCAGATTGCCAATTTTCTAACTTTATTGTAACGACACAAAACTCCCAGCAGAGCCATACCGCTGCAGGCAATCTGGTCACCAGAAGCGTTCCCCGTCAGACAAACATTTCATCCCTAACAAACGTAATTCGCACTTACTAAAGACAAAAAAGACTAAGTCATATTCGTTGATCTAGCACATACTCAACAATGTAAGCTGGCATGTAGGTAATACTGCTTAATTTCCTAATTGATTCAGTCATCACCTTCCGACTTCCAAAGAAGCTGATGTCTTCAACAAACTCCAACCAAGTTGTCATGTGCCGTGTCATCAGCTCAACAACAAACTCCAACCAAGTCGTCATGTGCCGTGACATCAGTTTAACAACAAACTGCAACTAAGTTGCCATGTGCCGTGACTACAGCTTGTAGTGGATTTTGATGGTATTGTATGGTGGTGTTATCACCTAGTGTGATGCGTGAGGTCAGCTGTGAAGGCTCCTGAGATAATTGTAGCTGTGAATACACAGAAGGCCCTTTCGTGCTACCACTTTATGACCTCACACATATCTTTTTTTTTTACTAATGAATGTGGCTACGTTAAAATCTAGGGTACTGAATGCAATGTGTTGTATGGACATATACAAACACACACAGATATTAATTAAGTCTAATACTATCAATAAAATTTATAACACAATGAACTAAATTCAGCTGGTTAAATTTAGAATAGAAAATCTTTTTTTTAAATTTATTTGTTCTGAACCAAGGTTTTATTTTGGCCAGAACTTATGCAAAGATTTTGAAATTTATGAATGAATGGCATGAATAAAGGGCATGTTAAATGAAAGATGTTTACATATGCAATCTTCAAGATTAATTATAGTATTACTGTTCGTAATGTTAATTTTCCTGGGAAAACTATGAATGGATGTGCTGTTGGGGTGGCTTCATCCCTCCCTGTTTATGCCTACAAAAACATTGTCCATTAAAGATGGAAGGAAATGGGATGCTTCAGTAGTAAATTCTCTTGGGTGCTAGTTTTATGAAGTTGGTGTAGGTTCAGCAGGCCAGCTAGCCTACTTAACTTTAATAGATTTGTTCTGGTGCTGGAATCTGATAGCCCCACCTCTCCGTGCTTGAGCAATACAAAGATGTTCTGCCGAAATGTACACTGCACGGGTCCTCACTTCAATTATTAATCAGCATTTGACACCACCTTAGTGTCAAGATCGAACTCACAGCTCTGAAATAAAGAATTGGTTTTTGCTCAGAACCTTACCTAATAAGCCACCTCTACACATAACACATTACAATAACACCACATAAACAGGGTCAGTTCTCTCTGACCAGACAGCACATCTTACCTAGTTGGTTTCGCATAGGGTAAGTTTCCCCAGTCTACAGATTCTGAAATAGGTGCATTATCTCACTGCCATAGAATAGGATAGGTGATATGATTCACTGTTCTCAACCCTTGATCACCCCTTCCTAAACCTTGCTGTAGTTTATATATTGTTTGTCCCTAGACCCTGAACTAGGGCGGGGGGTCCAGAGCGAATCCTTACTTGTTTGTAAGGCTAGATTTCGATATGGCAGTATCAAATCACTCGAACATTAAACAATATTCAAAATATACAAAGAAATAATTTCAATCTTACCAGATTATGAATAAAGAACACAGAAATGCTAGCAAAACTCAGCTGAGCTGCTGGCTATAGTATGGCGTCCCTGAACTTATTTCAATTTATTTCATTTGGAAATCACCACACTTGAAATTTTCTGTGTCTATCACTGGACAACTATTGAGGAATGGCAAAAAAGCTCGTCTGAGCGCGGATAATATGATTGTCTGTGGCCAATCAATGCCTTGGTCTATTTTTTTGTAAATTCAAATTTCCTACACTAAAGTCATTTCAGTCATGCTTCAGTCAAGTATGGATTTTTATCTGTTAGTCTGTCCGTCTCTACTTGCGTTTTCACAAAAACGTACTTGATTTTTGAACCAACCTTTCTCTCCCCTCCAAAATTTTGTCGTTAAAAGTTATTTTTAGACACAGCTCCCACCAATATCCCTTCTCTTCCATGCTAAGTAGATTTGAACACCTGCGTCTCAAGGTCGCGATTTTTTGTGCAAATAGCGACACTTTTGATTCAATGCAGTCTTTCGCTGCTGTGAAAAACACTGTCTTTTGTCATTATCTTCATTATTATCTATCCGTCTGTAAAATTAAAAGTATATTATTTCACTGCTCAAGATGGGTCATCCGGCCATCTAATTTTTATATTCCTAACATTAATATTAAGAAAAAGTTACTTTTTAAATTTTGTAATATTTCAAGCATCTGCGTTTAGCCGCTGAATTCAAATCAAAGGCTTGGTATCGCAAAAGCGTCCAATAAATGACTGTGGCGTATCATATCCAGGGTCCCTTCTGTCGAGTTCCTTACTTTATGTCAACTTGGGGAACGTGTCTTTTTTCCTCCGTTTCCCCCCCCCCCCCCCCCCCCCCCCCCAATTCCGTCTCCTTAGCCTTGCTAGTCTCACGCAATTTTTTCCAGTCATATTTTTTTTTTCCTTTTGATCCGTCGTTCTCATCCCTCCAAATGGTAACCGTTTTGATTTCCCGTCTAACAAGTCAATTTTTATGGAGGGTGATGACCCGCGGTCAGGGCGATCATGTACTATCAGCAGCTTACGCATTATGTTTTTATCCTTACATTTTATCCTTTGGAGATATTTTTACGTTGTATCACTTGTTAATTTTATGACACAGCTCAACAACAAAATCCAACCAAGTCGTCCTGTACCGTGACATTAGCTCAGCAACAAACTGCAACTAAGTTGCCATGTGCCGTGACTACAGCTCAACAACAAAATTCAACCAAGTTGTCCTGTACCGTGACATTAGCTCAGCAACAAACTACAACTAAGTTGCCATGTGCCGTGACTACAGCTCAACAACAAAATCCAACCAAGTCGTCCTGTACCGTGACATTAGCTCAGCAACAAACTGCAACTAAGTTGTCATGTGCCGTGACTACAGCTCAACAACAAAATCCAACCAAGTCGTCATGTGCCGTGACATCAGTTCAACAACAAACTGCAACTAAGTTGTCATGTGCCGTGACTACAGCTCAACAACAAAATCCAACCAAGTCGTCCTGTACCGTGACTACAGCTCAACAACACAATCCAACCAAGTCGTCCTGTACCGTGACTACAGCTCAACAACAAAATCCAACCAAGTCGTCCTGTACCGTGACATTAGCTCAGCAGCTGTCCGTCATTTCACCCCTTTCTTGGATGTTTCCAGTTGTCTTCTCCCTGTGCTTGTCGGTGGTAACCTTCATGTCTCTTACACCGACGATTCTAGAACAAGGGCTACCATTTATTTATATGAACAGTTTTTGTCTATGTGTGTCGTACCCGTCGCAAACATTTCATTTTCATCTAGCCTGATTCTTAGAGTTAAGTAAAAGAAAAAATGTATGACATCTCAATTTTAAATAAAACATAACAGATAACGACATATTATTCTGTAATTTTACATTACGAAGCAGTTTATGCTTCACATTTATCTCAGCAATTTGAATGAACAACCTTCCAAGTCCTTTAGAATGCTACTTAGAACACTCGAGAAAAATAACAGGACAATGAACAACCTTCCAAGTCCTTTAGAATGCTACTTAGAACATTCGAGAAAAATAATGAAAAAGTTTATAATCCTCAAGTCCGCTGTTGCCTTTGATTTATCCTTTATCTCTTTCCTTGCCTATTTTCATTCTTTAAACTAGGAAGCTTTACTCTCTTTATGTGGTGAAACCTTTGAGAATTTGAAAGCTATAGACTTGTAAAGTGTTCAACAAATAATGTCTTAAACAAATAATGGACGAGGAATTTATTTCAAGTTGTTATTGTCAGTATTCAAGCCTGGTTATGATGGGTTTGGCATTTGTTCTAATCTTATTGTTAAGTACTATTAGTTGTTCGCTTGTTTAAGTTGTGGCACTGAGCTGCTGACAATGTTCAGGAATTCACAACTTCTTTGAGTGTTCTTGTTTTGACGTAGAATTGTTTCATGTACACATTTTAAACCACATCAAAGTAATTTAAGAGATCTTCTCAACTACACCATTGGTTGTGTGGATGTAGATCATAAAATCAATAGAAAGAAGCATACTTGAGTTTACTTGATGTTTAAAAAAAAATATCGAATATTAAGTCATGTATCTTAATCCACTTATTTCCTGTCTTGCAATCTCCTTTATTATGTAATATGGATGACTTATTTGACACACATAACTTGTACGTTTGTCGTCGGAGCCACTGCAGCTTTGTACGCTGACTAAAAATACATTCTTCTTCAAATACCGTGTGCCATCTGACTTTACGTACATTTATTACCTAAGGGGGTAGTCTTCGGTCCTGCCAAATGTACGCACCAGTCTTAATATAGTTATATTATTTTGTGCGTTCGATTGATTCACGCACTGACGTGCACAATGCAGTGTGAGTTGCTTTGGACGCACGGGTAACCTAGTTGGGAAGATTCTGACGTCATGTTTTGAACGGGGCAGTTCGGACCATGTTTATGTCCGATATATATTTCTTGGATTTTTCTGGCAAGTTTGAAGAAGCCATTATTTTGTAATGATATCTACTGGTATTCATGATGAAGCCAATAGTGGAAGTATCAAGTAAGTGTCGCCCCATGTCATATCGAATGTTTATTGAGTTAAATTAAAGAATCAGGCCGCTCCTAGTTTTGGTCTAGCGGGAATTCATCGTAGTATGTCATTCCTAGAATGGACAGACGGAGTCGTTAGCCCTTTTGAATTACCGTAGAGGGAGGATACCTACGAGTAAACGAAGTTAATTGATTTGTATGCTTCACATGTTTTTATATGCCGTTTTTTCGTCAATGCCAAAGTCGTGGCATGGATATAGAGAGGTTAGTCAACACAGAACTCTAACCTGGTCGTATTGTCGTGGATGACTTTGTTTGGATTTTATATATATATGCTACCTAAGTATCGTATGGAAAAAGTCTGGAATTGTTACAAGTATGATAAGAAGTATTGCTCCTTGAGAATGAATCCGTTGGCCATAAGATACGTCCTTGAAAGAAGGTCAACGGACTTGACTGCAATACATATGATATGGTAGAGGAAGTGATCCTTAGTCACTTGAATAAGAGGACTTAATTGTTAGAGAATCTTCATGAACTTGAAAAGTAATTATCAACATTTTTTACGTATGACCTTTTTGCACCTGTAACTATGATCGTCTTGTTCCACTCCGTATGTGTCACGTTAAATAAAATATATGTACAGTCATCACAGACTTGTGTGCTGCCAGTAAGTGACCAGTTAAACACTACTTGTTGGAGTTCGTTTTGAAGAACATTTTCTGACATTTTTGTTCCTTTGCAACCATTCGCGTAATGAAGTTCTTTACCATTAGAATGAACACTCCAACACTGACGTTTGTTATTATATCTACCCACAAGTTCTTGTCTCCAGAACCGTTTCTGAATTTCTTTGTTGAGGTACCGGAAGACTGGCTAAATAGTTACCTATGGCCACTTCTTAAACCTGATAAAGACCCCACTCTGTTGAGCAGCTATCGAATCATCACACTTAGAACGTCTACGGCAAATTGCTCCAGAAGATAGTTGCGAGACAAGTCATGTACCACCTTTAAACTGCACACATTCTCCTTGATATCCTGGGTAGCTGTAGGCCCATGAAAGCAACATGCAGTAATGCTGGAACATTTGCGTATGATGTAAACGCGGGATTCCAGGGTAAAATAGAAACTGGCTGTCGCAATAGATCTAGAGGATGCTTACACAGTGTGGACTTTGCAATCGTAATGTACTGCGTAATTGCATGTGGTGTAAACCCTTGGCTAACAAGGTGAATAGCAGCTGCCTTAACAGAGAGATCAGTTGCATTTTGCTTGGGAACATGGACATCAAAACCAATGCACATTTGCCCTGGACTACCCCAGAGTTCTCCACTGTCTCGTGGATTTTTTAATATCTATGCAGCAAAAAATGATGCAATTCAACCTGCGTGTTTGGGATGAAAATTAACTTTTGCCGATGATTCCATTATTTCTAGGATTGGCTCAGATCGACAAAAAATGGTCAAAAGCATGCATGAGACTCTTCAGGCAGTTTCTAAATGGTGCGAGGAAACCTATTCTAAGGTCAATCCTAATAAAGCATATTTCCTGTAGTGCTCCTTGAAAAACAACGTATTGAAGGCAGATCTTCCAGACATTTCAGTGGACAGAAAATGCAAAGGCAAGATTAGGTGACATACATTACGGACTATCGCATAAGCACCATCTTTATCACATCATACAGAAGTCTAAGAGAGATCTAGCAGCTCTAAAAACATCTGGAGCATAGACTACTGTTTCTCCTGTATCACCAGCTGATCATGTCTGTACTCGAGCATGGCCTGCGAATAATCAGTCTGTCATTATCACAATTTGAACGACTGGACCGTATTCAACATGAAGGGATGAGTATAGTCTTGGACTGTACGCAAGTTACTCCCACTGTGACGATGCGATACATGCTTGGATTGCTGTCTGTGACAGTTTTATCTTCCCTGTTCTGTTATGGTGGTCCAACAATGGCCGGGATATGTAGATAGAAGAATGCTGCTTCTGTTGAAGGGAGTCTCACATAATTTTAAAGAAAAGCAAGCATAAAAACTGAGATCACCTAAGCTGTCATGAACATTTTATTCTCGCGCCCCTTCTGTGAGGAAATATTGACTTGTATTTTCTTAGCCCCCAGCTGATGGTGTTTCAGCAACTATTAATTTAAGAACTCTATCTACTTATGTATTTAAAACAATATGAGTCACACACGTTTGAACAATCACTTATAGGATAGCAATTAAAATAAATAAAGTTTTAAAAAAGATGCGATGATATTTGTCTTAATCGAATGATGTTAAATTTTGGTGGATCAAAGGAAAAATTTTGAAATGCCCATAGGCTGTGCTTGTATATTACTTAAATATTAGACAAACATAAAGGTATGTTTTCAGGCACTCGTTTTCCCTTCCTTATGTGTTATAATTGTATATTACTTAACTACCAGTGCGAGGTGAGTTGGCGTCTGCTTCAGTCGCTATTGGTTCCTATAGGTGCCTTAGACTGGCCTTCTCTTGAATAGTCAAATCTGGTGGCTGTAGCACGTCCCATGCAGTAAGACTAGGGTAACTACAAAGGTTGTCAAGTGACTTCAAGACCCGTGTGATGTTGGTGTCTAGCGTCGACTGCTGACAACGTGTGCCACAAAGAGGGAAACAAATGCCTCTATTGAGTATCAGGTTTCCTGATATGAGCATCAAGCGACCTCCGCTTCCATCCAACCACTTCATCTTCCTCAGAATTATTCCCCTCCCTGTGCGTTAATTTTAACCCCAGCGAGTCTGATGAAAGTGCTTTTGGTCAGCGGAAGGCGAAAATTAAAATATACATAAACATGTATATACTTACTAAAGTGTTAATATAATAATTATGTACACCATAATATTCGTCCACTCCCTGATCTCCATGGTTCCTGGGACCACCTCTGCTGTTGAGTCTTTGTAAGGAAACCCGCACGAAGCAGTAACCAGCTCTTGCAGTGGTGGTTCATGTGTCACATTATTTGTAGTGATAAGGTTCCCAGCATCAAATGTAACTGTGCGTCCCTAAGCAAATTGTACATGCCATAATGCAAAGATAAAGTGGTCATATTACAGCTTACCCCGATATCGGGTGACCACAGATTATTGCAGAGGAAACGTCCGAATATCGTCAGGCAATTGTTTAAGATGCTGTGTCTTTCAAATTTGTCTAACTGTGTGTACTTGAAGTAGGATACTAGAACTTAAGACGCAAAGTGATGACGCTGGAGTTACTCCCTTCTAATCTTAGAGTTCACTTCCAGTCCTACGGCCAGTCCTATATTGGGGTCCTAATATTCCGTGCTCCTGGCTGTCTATGATTTCTCCTTGGCAAAATTGGAAGTCAGTGAAGTAGTCTTATAAAGCGATATGTTATATGTAAAATGTTTCCCTACACACCCATGTTGCTTCGTTGAGGAGAGATCCAATTAAGAGCAATCTATTGTAACATTTCAAATGCCAAACAAATTGCCAATAAGTGTCCGATTTTAGTAGAGGTCCTCCCAATACCCTTATGTAGAACATTATTACATGACAACATACGATATTGTCATGTATACGGTATTGTCAGACTCGATGACCATATAAGGTCTTATTACTTCCTTTGTTGCCTGTCATGTTTATCAACTCATTACATCACAGATCTATTGCTGATAAACTCCTCTAGGATGTTACTTTCTCGTAGTTGATTATTACAACGAAATTAATCTGCCAGAAGTGTTGCATCGCTTTCCGTGCCTTAATCTTTAACAAAATCGACATTCCAGTGACATTGACCGTGTATTTCGACACGTCATGTTTGCGAACTGACACATATCTGCAAATACCATCTATTTTTCACGTTTGATAGTAAAAGCTTACTGTATTATACCGCTTTCTTCAATGAAACGTGTGCTGTATTTCTTGGAAAAACATTGAGAGGCAGACTGCGTAATGACCTAAATTAATCCTAACATTAATTATACTGCGTTACCAAAACGAACGAACAGATGGACTAAAGGATAAAGAGAGAGGGAGGGCTGAAAATCAGGAACGCATGCAACACGCGTCGCGCGATACACAAATGCTGCCATCACGCGTGTAAGACTACATGCACTAACTTTTTTTCGGACGGACAGTGATAAATTCACTACCCTTCCCAGAGTTAGGTTTTAAAATCATAAAAAACGCTTATTAGGAAAGATAACAATAGATGGGTTTACGGTTGAAAACATAACAGTACCCAGACAGCACATCTTCGAAACAGGAGGTAGAAAATACATATTTTGAACGCAGCCACGTAGCTCTTTTAAATTTGGATATTTGGGTTCCTTAGGGCTTGCTGACAAAGAATATGTAAAACGTTACGCAAATAGTCCAGGAATTAATAAATTATACCCAAAATAAAATAGTGGGGATGCCTGACAGCATGGAATCATTTCTGCTCATAAAATTTTTTTATAACGTGTTTGAAAAAAATCTTACGTTACAGAATTAGCCTACCATGTAAACTCCAAATTGATTGGAGCGCAAAAAATGAAAGACTAACCACGATTGGTCGGGCTATAAATACTATCTTTCGTTGTTAGGGGAGACGTGAAAAGGTAACATTTTTTCAAACACTTGTCGAAACGTGGCCTCATTGGCTAGACTCGCTGATATACTCACTTAGGAGCGTTAGTTCGAGACCACTAGTGCAAATAATCTTGATAAAGCAACAGTGCGTTGAAGCCAGCTCATATTTGTGTTAAATAAAAGCCTGGAACATAAGCAGATGGGAATTTGTGCCAGTAATTGTGCCAGAATTCATTGCTAATCAACGTATCTGTGTTTATTTCCATGAAATTGTGGTAAGCTTGAACCATTCAGTATCTTTTAATGAAAATTGAATGTAAATTGTTAATTTATGCCTGTATATATATGTGTAGTTCAGTGGCAAACAGGAGATAAAGCCTATAATGCTCCAGCCTGAACAGAGGGTGTCGGAGGGAAGTAAAACGGCATGGAATGGCCAAATAGTACACTGACACCTGGATGATTGATTAGACAGAAATAATGCTGGAAGTGCAGAGGCGTAGTGACCATTAAGGAGGGTAATGCTGGTATAAAGTATTTCAGATGAAGCTGACAGTTGGCCTAACGCTCTGAACTCAATGTTTGTGTTGTATTGTGCTCAGTGTAGAACTAGAGTATCAATTAGTTATGAAGTAGAAGGTACATCCTTCTTGTTTTCAGGGACCGTGGTCTTGATGGTACTGAGCAGCACCTGGTCAGAGCTTTGCTGAATCCAGAGTCGGACAGCATACTCCTTGGTCTTTTTAGCTATCAGTGAGGTGTCTCCAGAGCCCAGGGGAGAATTCGAGCAGAGGAGTCCTTTCCTGCCGCCATCACGCAAGATAAGCTGATTTGGCCAGCTGAGCTCAACATTATGTCCCCTCATCTTGAAATGACTTTGTAAAAATAACATTCAGAGGGGAATTTTAATTGTCTTAATATCAGGAACTGAGAACATCTCCAATAATAGTCCCAAAAGACAAACTATTGAAGTCATGATGACAAATACCAACAGAGCTTGAACAAAACAAAACCAGTATTACCTCATATTACCACTACACAACTGACACACATAGGATATTTTAATAATATATGTCACTACAATATTCATATTGATAAAGTCTGTACATATACTTGTAATTAAAATTGATTGTGATTCCTGGTTCCTTTGTATTTGAATCAGGACACATATACCTTTATGATAACCATGAATACATATTGTTATTTGAAAAGTTATCAGTGACTCCTTAAGATATTCTCATAGAGTGTTATATGTATGTGAGTGTCACAGTGTTGTCAAGAGTAGTGGATTAAATTAAATTGTTTATCTGTCTGTTGTTGTGACTTACACTTCATCATACACATACCCTAGACACCTAACGTAGTCATCACACTATTCCAGAATAATTCTGACTGAGATATATAGATATGTGGTAGCAAGTAAGGTTATCTATAATACACTACTCTTAATAGATATAGATACCTTCACAGCTGATCTCAGTCAGTACACTAAGTCCCCTATAAATATTTATAACATCCCACTTCACCACAGATGGCACAGGCAGAGGTCACTATTAGACAGGTGACCACAGTTTAAAATATATTCAAGGGGGAAGAGCGGAGTAGCTCAGGTGAGAACTGGACGAACTACCAGCTAGTCATCATCAGCCTTAGTAGAAAGTGCAGGACCTGGGCCAATGGGATAGCAGAGCTGTAAATTGATCAACTGATAAATGATTATGCAGGGCATGATGATGCCATTGTGTACACTGATGGGCCTGTAATCCATGATGAGAAATCAGGGTGGGGCTTCTTTGTTAGAGTAAAGGGTAGATACGTCGCTGAACATAGCGGGGTTTACATAATAACAACCTCCAGCATGAGAATGGAGGTAGAACCAACTACCGCAGCCTTAAGGTGGCTGTCTGAAACTTTATTCTCAGTTCATGCGTAGGAAGGTCCAAAATGGATGGCTTCGGCACACACGAATGGAAAACCTTCATAAAGTCTCGAATCTTCAGGAACTGGTGTGGATCTAATGTCTAGGTCATGCAAGGGTATGTTGCAATGAAAGAGCTGACAGACTATCTTCAAGAGCACCCATAGTAGTTACATTTGATATGGATTGTAACGGGATTTACTGCCCTTGCTCTGCAATGATGGTCCAACAGTGGCCAAACTTCAGATTATAAGATGTCGGTTGGCGTCTGCTCTAGCCGATGCTTGTTCTTTGCAGGTTGCAGACTTGTTCTTCTCTTCATTAGTCACGTCTGGCGGCTGTAATGCGTAACTCGTGGTATCGTGGGGTAATTACGAATATGGTTCAGCGTCTGTTAAGACCCGTTTGATGTTGATATCTAGCTTTGCCTGAAGGCCACTTATACCACACATTTATTCCACAGACTAGTACCACCAGTTGGTACCACGGACTGTGATATCTATGGGCATACCGACTTCTGGCTCAGAGAAATCGTTTCCGCATCTTGGTTAAGATGCCTCTTACACGTGGTCTGGGGTCTTACTTTGCAATAGAATCCCACTATGGCTTAGTGTTCAGGTTGCTATGATTCCGGGCTCTCCATGTTAATAAAGGTAGAGTTTTCTTGCGGTGTAAGTTCACAAGATGCTCAAACACGTTGCCCGGTCTTTTAAATTAGAATCCTGATTCTTTTCCTTGTCCTGGCTTGTCTCACTGTCTTCTTGACGAGTTGAATTTTTCAGTGTCTGTCACTCCGAAGGTGCTAGTTTATAAGCGACATTCGGCCTACGCATCCACATCGCTACTAAACGCAAGGTTCCAGTCAGAAATGTTGCATTTTAACATCTCAAATGCCAAACCAATAGCATGCAACTTATGTATATTGGTTGGGGTATATCCTCACCACCCTCTCTTGGAAAATTCCTGCGTGACACATAAAATGTGATTTTTTTCAAGTCACTTCCCATATAAGGTAGTTTTTCTTCCGCTGATATCCATAATGTTTACACTCGCGACTTCATAGATTTATCACTCATAATCTATTTCAAGATTTCATTTTCTTGTGATGATCCATCACAACAAACGTTTGTTCAGGTTTCCTCCCAGACAGAAGTAGGAGGTAACATTCGCCGTATTAGCGATAAGACAACTGGCTGTGTCCATCTCCGCATTGAATACACACTAATCCGGGTGCTCCTACTCACTGTCGTTATCTTCCTATAAAAACCTGTGTCTAATCGCTCATGTGATGGCAATTAAACCCGGACATGGCATGAATTACAGGATGAACGTGTAAACAATGAGTGGTGCCAAGAACTCAGTACACAAAATGAGAGATAGCTCAATAATTATGGAGAGAAACATGAACACGAGGAAAAGAGAACGGACAATTCTGTCACATGGATAAGGACGAGATACGGAGGACAATTGATTCGCATAGTAAAGAATTACACTGCAATGGATGAATCGTCAAGGCTAAGAATGCTAGAATTAGGCATCAAACGTAAGACTAGCAGAGATGAACCTAAGAGAGAATGCATCCGGCTTGTATACAACCAGCGCGCTACAGGAACAATTAGCGTTCATACCCTTCGACATTTGCTGAGGGAGATTGAACACATATGAGTTTGCCCTGAGTGCTATGACGCTAATTCGGATCAACAATCAACAAGTGACTCCAATGTCATTATTCTTGTTGTTGTTGTTGTTGTTGTTGTTTGTGGTGTTACGTACTATTATTATCAATTTTACACGCCCTCTTCATTTTTATACTTCTTTTAGATGGTGAATGTTTTATCTAGGAGTTACTCGTGGATTTGATCCAGGCGCACATTTTGTGGAATTTCTAACTGCCATATTTCCTCTCCTCCTTTTCCATATGTCGACATTTTAATTCCATGGCCAGGATGTATGTGGACATGAAAGCAGGGTATTGAACTGTGATATTGTTTGAGAACAGCTAAGAATAATGTTTGGACCCCTAGTCTGAATCAGAACATATCTCCCACAGCCGCCTATCATATATTTTAATATTTGGAAAGTAGAGCCTGTAGACCAGGGATCGGTAACCAGACGATCCTCTGTATCTGTAGTTCATATGGGTTGATTCAATAGGTCTTTATATGACGAAGCAGAAAATAAATTAACACTAGGGACATTTCCGACTGCCCACTCCCACTAGCATTCAAAAGCGTAATAATTCCAGGATTTAAGGTCGTTTGTCCGTGCTTCAGGTTAAAACCCACGCGCTACTTCAATCACTTTTACCTTTGGCGTGAATTGCATAAGACAGGAGCACGACCTTTTCTTTGAAGTGAAATTAACTTTTGGTAAAATATCTTTAGTTTTATTATTTTTGTTCCACTGCCCTATGATGGTTTAGCATGAAGTAAATCGACTGGCAGACATACAAGTTATATGCAGGGTGAGCTTATTCTAGATTACAAATATTCTGAAATCAGAAAACTTACATAATTTTATCATGGTATAGCTTTGCTTTTCTAAAGTAGATTCCAGAGCTACTGGGTTTCCTACCACTGATGTAGAAGATCCGCGACAAACAAAGATTCGGCATGAAGATCCGCGACAAACAAAGATTCGGCATGAAGATCCGGAGATAGACATGAACGGGATCAAGAGGACATAGAACAAATAGCATAAGGCAGGACAGCCTGGCGGAGAACATTTGTCAAACGCTTATAGTTCACAAAGAGTCGGAGTTAAGTGAACGTCATCCGTTTGACATTGTCAACGAAAGTGGCACTTTGTATTAACCAGACTTTTTCAGCTGGACAAAATAGGTCCACTTTGAGGCGTTCTAATACCCTCCCTCAGGCCAAGGCTCGGCTGTTGGCGAGTTCTGAAACCAGTATTCCATTCTTATAATGGCCTTTGATCCACTCAGATGCAGTAAGAGACCGACGGTTCGACTTGGTACAGCGCATAGTTTAGAGCTCTCAAATGGCCTTATTTTCTTTTGAATTCCGTGAGAGCATACAAGTGCTCGTGCTTTTGTGAGCTATGTGTGTTGAAGCGCGTGGGAATTTTTTAAAATTGAAAAACAAGAATCCGATAGCTTGAGAAATTGTACAAAACAAAGGCAAATAAATAATCACGCATCGTCTTCTTCTTCAAGTACATTCTCAGTCGATCATGTCTCTCCATACCTTCCTGTCTCGATTCATTCATTCATCATTCATAACCCTCCACTCCCAAAGGAGCATAGGCCTTCAACAAACACATGCCAAGTCCTCATGTCACGTAATCGAGGAAGTGGAGGGGAACTGCGGTAAGACGTGGAATACGATGGATGGGTTTGAAAAAAAATCGAAAAAAGGTGATTCGTCTTACGAGGACAAAAGACAAAGAAAATAGTCTACGTTACGGCCACAAGGCCTTCGTCAGGAAAGGAAAGAAAGTGAAGGCTAGATAGGACACATAAAAACTAAATAAAATAAAAACTGGGTACTTCCCTGAAGGCAAGAACCGAAATTCTATCAACATCGCTGTCTGTTTGTAAGCGCGTGGCTGACCAGAAAAAATCAGTTCCACGTTGGTAACCTTGTCATACCATTTTAATCCCTCTATTCTACGCAAGCACCCATTTATGAAAGTCTGTAGCTTTTTGGTTGTTGTCTTTGTTGTTCTCCATGTCTAAGAGCTACACAATAGGACTGACTTGACATTTGAGTTGAAGATTCTTATTTTTGTGTTGGACTTGATTTCTCTTGTTCTCCATGTGTTTCCCAATGCAATGAAAGCTCCTCTTGCTTTTTGTATTCTTATTGTGATATCGTTGTCTGTCCCTCCATCTTTGTCTTTATTGCTGCCAAGATATGTGTACGATTCTACATCTTGTATTGGTGTTTCTTAAAGTTCAACCCTGTTATCATGTCTCGATTACTATTGATACATTCTGTTGTTGACTCTTTCCATGCCATGATGTCAAATTAAGCGGGCTGCTTGCTATGCGGCCAAAAGCAGTGGCGGTTAAAAAAAAAAAGATAAATATTCTTGTTTCGTTCTCCGTCAGCATGTGGTTTAGATATATGAAACTGTTTTTTTTTTTACTACGGTGTGTTTCTATTTATGCAAATACCAAGATGCAGACCCGTCCAAACCGACAGAAGAAATTTGGAAAATGCAAAGGCCTGATTAGATAAGGTTAAAGAAGTATTTAATAAAATATATGCTGAACAAAATTTACAAATTCTTTGACTTGTACTATTGGCTGCATTTACAGTTTTTGTTACCCCTGGTATTTACAGTTTTTGTTACCCCTGGTATTTACAATTCTCGTCACCCCTGGTATTTACAGTTTTTGTCACCCCTGGTATTTACAGTTTTTGTCACCCTTGGTATTTACAATTTTCATCACCCCTGGTATTTACAGTTTTTGTCACCCCTGGTATTTACAGTTTTTGTCACCCCTGGTATTTACAATTCTCGTCACCAATGGTCGAACTTACTTGCCTCTCGTCCACATTATCTTTTGTCGAAAGCTAATTTATTCCCGTCTCAATACATTTTTCCACTGACTTTGAACTCTCACTTTTGGTAGGTCAAAAAGATCCAATTAGACCAAGTGCCATCTAAGCATCGATCTTTGGCAGTGATGGGCTGGTTTCTGGCGTTAATGGACCACTCTGATTGGTTGTTTCATTTCTTGATCTGATCTCACCAACGTAAACAACACTATCATCTTCCTACTCCGTTTCCTCTACATTTTCCGTGCATTATTTTTGTGTTCAATAATAAGTTCTATGTCTTGTTATGTTGCACATATTTTATGTGTCTAATGTCGCTCTCTCAAGAAAACACGGAGAACAACAAAAACCACAACCAACAAGCTACCGACCTTCATAAATGGATGATTGCATAAAATAAGGGGTCGAAGTGGTTTGACAAGATCAGTAATGGAGAACTGATGACAAGATCAGTAATGTGGAACTGATGACAAGATCAGTCATGTGGAACTGATGACAAGATCAGTAATGTGGAACTGATGACAAGATCAGTAATGTGGAACTGATGACAAGATCAGTAATGTGGAACTGATGACAAGATCAGTCATGTGGAACTGATGACAAGATCAGTTATGTGGAACTGATGACAAGATCAGTAATGTGGAACTGATGACAAGAACTAGAGAAGTGCCAGAAGAAAAAGATATCACAAGGAGACGCTAGGAAATGGAACGGACAGACATCGAGAAAACGTGTTGACAGCATTACAAGACAATCCCTGTTATTGAATCCCCGCAGTAAAAGATGTAGAAGAAGATCAAAGAACACAAAGAAAAGAGAACTGGAGACAGACATGAAAAGACCTTGAGCTGATGGCACGGGGTGGAAAGATTTGACATAAGACATAAGCTTAACCAAGGTCTATGCACCTTTGTCAGTTGACAGGCGATGAAGAAGATGTCGCTCTCTGTCACTAATTCTCTTCCTGAGATCTTTACACAGACGTCTGCCTCCATGCGATGCGTCCCGTCTTTCTATATCCAAAATTCAGTATGGTAATAACAAGTATATCAGGAGTCGATTTTTTGTTGTTGGTATCTGTTATTATGTTGTTGAATGTAGGCCAATGCTGCTTTACTTTTCACTTTAAATGCACATCTGCCGTTCTTTGTTATTACGTTATTAAGATATGAGAAACTTCGCACTTGCTTCATGTTCCTTTCAATTCTAACATCGTTAAATATACTCTTCACACGGAGAGGAGGAGGGATGGGGGGGGGGGGGGGGGGGGGGGACGGGGGGGGGGGGGGGGGGGAAGAAAGATGAACCATGGGCATCACATTTATAGACTGGCAATTAATGTCAGCTTCCGGTCCTTCGCAGGCGCCTTACTGGTCTGTCAAAACATGACTCAAGCGTCCTTAGTGATTATCCTTTAAAAAAAGGATTTAAAAATCTGCGGGAAAAACTATGAACGAATAAATGTATATACACGCATACACACGCTCGCATATACATAGTTGTATATATATGTGTGTATGTGTCATTAATGCTGGTTTTGTTAGCTCCCTCATTTCTCCCACAGTCATCAACAACATCATTGTTCTATGGTTACCTTTATGTCTGCCAGTGATCTGAACCTGGGATCTCATTTTATCTGTGTCACAAAGACTGTCTGTCTTAATGTCACATAAGCTAGTTTAGAAACACATCCATAATTTGTCCCTCTTTTCATTATGCGTTGAGCAATCCTTGTCGGATATTTTTTGCTACTTGTTCCAAGTACGTATAACTAATATTCCCAATCAATTCACAGCCAACTATCCCTGAGACATTGCGCAACATATTAGTAATGGATTTGGCTGTCAACAAAAACATGGCTAGGTACGTTGTTGGTCACTGTCTGTCCTGCTGGGTTCTGGGAAAAATATGTCTTCTTTAAGTCTCAGTGTTGTGTCATAAGTGTGTTCTTCGTTGTCTAATAATGTACTGTATGTCACTGTTTTGTCTTCCCTGTATAACTTAACATTAGTTGTCTTCCCTGTATAACTTAACATTAGTTGTCTTCCCTGTATAACTTAACATGTTTTGTTGTCCATCCAAACGATAAACAAACGTACGAGCGAATGTTATTTTTTAAAAAAAATTGAGATTTGGGCAGGCAGACCAGTCTACCATTCTAACCTTTGTCTTACCAACTTTCATTTTGTATCTGGGCACTCACTCATGAGGGCTAATCGTCAACCATTATCTTGTATCCTGTTTTCATCCAACAGTAACTGCTAAAAAAACACACACATATTATCGCATATATGAATATGTTAAAGGAAAAATTAGTCCCATAGCAAATACTGACGTAGGGCAACGAATTGTTAAGGACTTCATCTATGCTAGGTTTCAGATTGTTAAGTGGGGTCCAGTTCCTTCCTAGTTGCCTTTCTTAACAAAAAACAGAGGGAGGTACCCATTTACAGCTGAGTAGACTGGACCCTGCTTTTGATGAGGCAAAGAATGAATTAGACTACTGCTCTATCAGGCATGTCGTAGAAAGCGACTAATAAGAAAGTGTGCACGAGGCCAGAGACCTCATCACGTGAGTGAAATAGCTACATAAATCAGGACAGTAAGGGAAGGGTCAAGGCTTAGTGCAGACGTTCAACAAACCAACCAGCTCCAGTGGTTGCATAATGCTACAAAAGAAGCAAAGAGGAACACGATGATGATGTTGAGACTGGATTGTGACACAATCAGCTTTGCAAACTAACACAACAGAAACATTAAACAGAACTAGTCGCCTGATTGACTTGAAAGCCAGGTAGGGAGGGTCCCAGACTTGAAAGCCAGGTAGGGAGTTTCCCACAGTGGCGTCAGATTACAGGTAATCAATAGCAAGCTGCTGCTAACAGGTTTTATTCTCTAGCTGTGTACTCACTTTTTTTGTCTTTATCAAGTACCATGTCCCGAGGCGTAGGCGATCATGTTTCTTGTCTAAAATACTGTTTAACAATTCCGTTGTTGACGTCTGTCCAAACTATGACATCAAATGTCAAATGTCACATCTCTTCCTCGTGCTCTATCTCGGTTTCTGTCAAAATTCCCTGTTGTCACGATATAGTCCAGTTTTCGTCTTCTCGTGACATGCTCAATGAAAGTGGATAACCTTCCTTTACACGTTGACCTATTTCAGGACATCCTCATTACTATTGTTTAGCTGTCCCTGCTATTATTAACACTCTTTTGTGGCATTTCCTGTTGTTCTACGTGTTTACCGATCGTTCATGACTCACTTTCGTGTACCAAATGACAGCTGTATAAACGTGTATCTACTACATATATATGCGTTATTCATTGTTTTAACTTTATTCACTCTACTGTTTCCGTCCGTTTGTCTGCGGGCTATTTATTTGTCTTATTACTGAGACGTTCACTACTTATTTGTCTTATTACTGAGACGTTCTATACTTATTTGTCTTATTACTGAGACGTTCACTACTTATTTGTCTTATTACTGAGACGTTCACTACTTATTTGTCTTATTACTGAGACGTTCACTACTTATTTGTCTTATTACTGAGAAGTTCACTACTTATTTGTCTTATTACTGAGACGTTCACTACTTATTTGTCTTATTACTGAGACGTTCACTACTTATTTGTCTTATTACTGAGACGTTCACTACTTATTTGTCTTATTACTGAGACGTTCACTACTTATTTGTCTTATTACTGAGACGTTCACTACTTATTAACCTTCATCCCACCGATTTATCAACTTCCGACTGGCTAATCGGTTAGAGCGCTTACCTCTCGGGGCACAATGGCTGGGTTAAGGGCTCGAAATCTGGAAGCATAATACTCCAGTCTACCCAGCTTTAAATGGGTAATGGACTCTGTTCTTGAGTTAGGGAAGGCAAAGACAGCAAGGAAGACAACTGGTCACCCACGTAATAAAGCTGGACCTAGTGTAATGAAGTGTCTAACACTTCCCTCACCTACCGTTTCCTACCAAAGATATATAGAAATAATTTTTTAATATGTGAGATATTCAAATTAATAACTACCTTTGTCCGTGTGCAATGATGATAGTCCTTAAAACCAAACCAACTACCTTTCAAATATTTACTGCATTAATAACAAATTACCTGGAGGTGACAACTGATGTATTCTAACAGATATAAGCCGATCAAATGTAACATCTTCAGGCATAAATGAGTAAGAAATGTTAGATGTTAGATGGCTGTGATATTTTACAATTTATTGTTCACAGCAGTCACAAATATTTACAAAACATTCATACACTTGAGCTCAGTCACTCTTTCACTTCATATACCAACACATATGCAATCACACACATTTGTATGTAATTTGGCGAACACACTCACATATATACAGGCACGCAGTTATATATTGTCTGAAGCTTCTTCGTAACTACTCAATTATTCTTTCATTCTCTCAATTATTTCCTTTTTTTCGTGATTAAGTCAAATAACGTTTTATTTTGTCTTCCTCTCTGCCTAGAACCTTTGATTATTCTCTCTAGTATATCGTACAAATCTTCATGTCCTAACATTAATGTAAAAAATTAAATTATTAATAAGTGTTATTTATTCATACACACACTCTCTGGCTTTCTCGTACTTGTGTCGTATGTTTATCTTCTGCTCTCAATTGCTTTCCATTATTTTATGTTAATCATGTGTACTCACATAATGTTTTTCTTATCGTTGAGAGAATATTAACTCAGTGTTTCTCAAAATGTTGTAGAAGTGCCACAAGTTGTACCTGACATGACTAAGCATTACGTGGACAAAAATGATATGATGTTACGTATTGCCCGAATTAAAATAAAAATCCCCTGTTTTGTGGTAGCATATGCCCCTATAGTTCCAGGGTATCTCTGTCGAGACAATGAATATATAGTTCTGCTGGTTCCTAAAGCATCTCACAGACGCCACCTAACACCAGGTTGGGTAAAACGATGGCAACGTCATCATGTAACACAAATTGTTTTTAAAAATAATGCTATAGTCTTTCTGCACCGCAAAAATGAAATGATTAAAACAATATAAAATGTAGTAACGTAGATACAGAAGCAAAATATTGATGATTATCTATGCCATTGAAGTTTGGTAAACATTGTAGCAAGTTAATGTTCGTGTTTTGTTGTTTAATGTTTTATATTTTATGTATGTTTATTCTTTGAATAGAAAATATCTACTTTACATCCGCGCTTCCGTCGTTGAACACACAAATATTCGACTTTATTTCCGTGCTTTTGTCTTTGAACAGAAAATATCTGCTTTATATCCATGCTTTTGTCTTTGAACAAAAAAAAAACGAAAAAAAAAATCAACTCTGTGCACGCTCATGATCGACTGTAATGTCAGCTAATAAGTAAAAAATAAAATACAAAAGCGACATGATGGAGCTAAAAACCGAAGGAACTAATAAAGAGGAAATTCAGCAAAAGCGCGCTCATGCTGTTCACAAAATAAAAACGATAATATAGAACAATATGAAATATTTCTTTAAAAATACAACGGGAAACATAACGTTCATCATCTGAAACAAAACTTGGTGTGAAAGGACAGCTTCCTGCTTTAAAAACGAACATCCTGAAATGTTACGTCTGAACAGCAAGGCTGAAGGGGAAACGGAAATTTGGCCAATTTTCCAGGTAGTGAAAGATTAGCACGATTAGTGAGTTCGTTGAATATTAATGATAGATAAGATAGTGTGTTGTATCATTGACTAAGATAATGATAGATAAGATAGTGTGTTGTATCATTGACTAGGATAATGATGACACTAACAAATAATAATGATTCATAAATGGAATAAACAATTGAGTACTGTGGCACTGTGACTGTAATAAAGGTGCAGTAGTGTTCTCTTCGTCATATGTAGAAAGTAGAATTAAATGTCTCAGAAGTATTATATTTGACCTTCCAGGTCTATGTCTTTTGTTGCAAGTCTCTTCAAAATGTTTATACCTTCTGGTACAGCTTCAAAATGTTTATACCTTCTGGTACAGCTTCAAAATGTTTATACCTTCTGGTACAGCTTCAAAATGTTTATACCTTCTGGTACAGCTTCAAAATGTTTATACCTTCTGGTACAGCTTCAAAATGTTTATACCTTCTGGTACAGCTTCAAAATGTTTATACCTTCTGGTACAGCTTCAAAATGTTTATACCTTCTGGTACAGCTTCAAAATGTTTATACCTTCTGGTACAGCTTCAAAATGTTTATACCTTCTGGTACAGCCTCAAAATGTTTATACCTTCTGGTACAGCTTCAGAAAGTGTATTCCTTCTGGTACAACTTTAAAATATTTATACTTTCTGGTATAACTTCTAAATGTTTATACCTTCTGGTATAACTTCTAAATGTTTATACCTTATGGAACAACGTTGTCACAGGGTTTAGTCCCCTTGCTCTGCAGTGATGGTCCAAAAATGGCCAAAACCTAGAGTATATAATGTGGGTCTTCAAAGTTATCTACCTTCGCACAAGATTACTCTTGACAGAGATACAGATAGAAGGATGATGGTGCTTCTACCTCTAGGGAGTGTCACAAGATATTTCAGAAGTCAAGAACAATGCTGAATATCTCTTAGCACAGTTAACGTATTATCCCGACAACTGTTGTGAAAAGATATATCGTATGATTTAGCTCGTTCAAGCCACCAACTGATTTAATTCAGTGAAATCTTAGTTTAGTAGCCCTGTTTTAAATGTATTTAAGGTGACTGAGACATGCGGGTGCAGTACACTAAAAACGATTAAATCAACTATAAATGTGTGTGTGTGTGTGTGTATGTATATATATATATATGCAAATATCAAATTTAATAATATAATTATATTTAACAGTGTAAAATGAATAATTCTTTAAATAAAAGGTAATCATCACAGGGTGATGTTATGGATATTGAGGGAATTGTCGGAAAGTTCACTTGGTAGCTTTTAAGTGTGTACTTAGCTGCCAGTAAGCTTGTTGGTTTCTGCTCCAGCCGATGTTTGGCTCTTTGCAGGTTATTGACTGATACACTCTCGTCACTGGTCAAGTCTGGAGGTTGTGACGAGCTCCAAGAAATATCAGGGAGTAATCACGAAGCTGGTCCAGCGTCTTCAAGACCCGTCTGATGACGGTGTCTAGCGTTGACAGCAGGCCACTTGTACCACACACTTTGTTCCAGAGATAGTACCTTGAACTGGTACCACCGATTAGTATCATGAGAGAAGAGAAACAAATACCCTCCTCAGTATTGGGTTTCTTGACACACAATCTTGTGCCTTCCCTCCCCCTTTTCATTCCACCGTCCCATCTACCTCAGAGCTTTACTCTCTCTCTGATCATTTATATTAATCCCAGTGACCGGAAAGCATTCATTACATTTATATTGAATACATTTGCACTGGTTGAAAACGTGAATAATATAACAAGTATGTACATCAGTTCTATTATAATCAACTCCCTGCTCCATATGGATTTTGGGACTACCTCTGCTTTTGGTTCTCTATGAGAAACCCGCATATAAAGCAGTCACCAGCTCTTGTAGTGGTGGTTCATGAAACCATCATTCTATATGCTGAGGTTACCAGCCTCATATGACTTGGACATCCACTACCAATTTTCACATGCTAATAAATGCAATATTTAGAATTTAAAAATGTACAGCTCACCCCAAAATCTCTTTGGGAATACTGACTCCTGGCTCAGAGAAATAGTTAAGGCAACTTGTTTAAGGTGCCTCTTACAAGTGGTCTGGGGTATTACTTTGCACTAGGCTCCCACTCTGACTTTGTGTTCAGATTCCTAAGATTCCGGTTTTCCGTGTTTATGTAGGTAGAGTTGTCCGGGGATATAAGTCCACAAGATGCTCAAACAAGGTCGGGTCCGATAAATGGAATTTTGATACCATTCCTTACTCTTGCTAGATGGCTGTCTTTTTGACGAGGTGAATTTCACAGTGCTCTAAACCTTCGAAAATGTCAGATTATACTGCAACTTTTGTCCCACGCACGTGATTGTTACTACCTGACCAATCTTCAATCAAAAGTGTTGTTTATAACATCTAGAATTGCCCAGCCAATTGTATTCAATCATGCGTGTTATAATTGGGTTTATCCCAAAAATGTCATTGTTGAGGATTGCTTCATGTCTGCAGCATGGCGCATTCCTCAAATGATTATATCTACGCGACTGATGTCGATGATTGTTTCATGTCTACAGGCATTTGGATTTGTGCACGATCCGAATGACTGTATCATGGAACACCTCAAACGAATAGAGATATATCTCATCGACCGATGTCGATGATTGTTGCATGTGTGCAAGCATTTGAGTTTGGCCAACTCGGATTGCTGCACCGTGGAACATCGCAATTGAATATATATTAACGACGTAGTATGCATATCACTATGCATGACGCGTATGTCTTTATAACGTGATTCGACTTGTGGGTTTTGACCCGAAGGGCAGTGTGTTTCAGAAGTGTGGCCATTGCCACTTATATTGTGTGGTATAACCACTGGAAAGTGTGTGGCGTTGTCCACTTTTTAATTGTGTGGCTAGGAAGCCATTTGAGCAGTGTATTTCTTGAACCAAACGTAAGTCGTCGTATGAATAACGCAGTTTGCATAATTATGGCAGATTAGCCTGGCGTGGTATGCCAAAGGAACATTATGTTACTAGCAATAGTGTAAGACTAGTATAGATGGATATTGTACAGCTAGCGGCAAGCGTAAGCCTAGTGTAACGGATATTAAACGACTAGCAGTAGACGTAAGCCTAGCATAATAAGTGTATTGCAGAACTAGCAGGATAGTTAAGTCTAGTTAGCCTCTGAATTTATGCCAAAGGACATTGGCCGTTAAAAGGAACTGACCTCTAACCAGAACTCTAGATAGAGATTGTGAACATGTGCTTATGAACTAATGAGAACTCTTACAGATCGTACATGAATGTGATGTGACTTTTGTTCCCATGTAGTTGGTGTCTGCTCATGGTATGAAATTACTAATTAAATATTTTGAGTCGTCAAAATCACAGTCTTATCAACTGTCGTATTCGGAGTTGAGTTAAATGCTATTTATCTTCAACTGATCATGACCAGTGATTATTAATGTCTTAACACGCTGCATCTCACACTGCCAATATAATCAATAAGACAAGAGACTAATACAGGTCAGTCAAGGGTCGAATATTTAATATGAAACATGTTCAGCACAGAATGTATCACAAGGGTTAAAGCAGACATTATCGATACCAACGGACAGTATTACGGAATCCTACAAAAGTGATAAGAACCCGAGGGACTTTGACTCTATAAACTGAATACGCATATAATAACTTGGTCATCCACAAACACTAGAAGTCATCGAAGCACCCAGAATATACTGGGGTCCCGGAAGCGCTCGTAACATACTGGTGTCAGAAAGTGTCTGGATTTCGTGAATACTGGATTCCCCCCTTCAAGTATCGAGGAAAGTCAAACTGATGATGAACGTTTAAATGCAAAATCATTCATTCAATCCTAACCGGCAACTGAAATGCGCAGGACAGAAAGTGACGTCACTACATTCATGCCGTCAACGTTAGCAGACAACATTGCCTGAGAATCCGAATTTTCTTCCACCAAAGAGACTGATTCACGCAGATAGAACGGTAATCTTCCACTCGAGAACCTGAACCAGTGGAGAATGTATCTCTTCATCAAATTCATCTGAGACTGCGACGCAGATCGATTGAAGAAACTACGTTCCAAGACCGAAGCAATACTTTCAAACGGTTACCCTGCTGCGAAGGTCAAGGTCTACCATCAATGGACCTCAGCTGTTGAAGACACTTGGATTAGAATTACATGCATTCATGTATTTCTCAGAGGGACAACTAAACAGATAAGTTCTTGATTTTACTTGGGCGCTTGAACATTATCATATTGTCCTTGCATTAGCTTTGGTCTACAGTTCATCATCACTTGGCTTACTTTTTACTATCATCTGTGTTTCCCCATTCATGTTTATCCGTATATTTGTATACTCGTCGTGTTTAATATTGACTGGAATTTTCCCAGGAAAGCTTCAGTGAATGTTAACTTCTATTAGATTTACATGCTTATTTTGCTAACTGAGGATCTGACTGATTATATTTTTTCTTTTGAGTCAGGAAATAAATGTTTCTTCAGTTAGCATTATAACCATATTTTGTGTACTTAGCAGTCTCGTCAATTGAATTACGTCCTCTTTATTTACGTAACCTAATTTCAGTACTGTTGACAATTGTTGTCGTGTGTGATCTAAAACTTCTTTGTCTACACGTTCGTTTATGACGACTTGTCTTGTTATATTTTCGTAATGTAAATTCTTTCTTTCTTTTACTGATTACTGTTTATAAGTCTCCTTTATTTACTTTGTAAGTGTAAAGTGTTGTTGTATAACTGAAAAATCATTTCATTGTAACTCATTTGATTGTTTTCACTGTCTTTGTCACATGTTCTTGGAACTTGTTTGTTATTGATTAATATATTCATGTACATATTATAGTGAGTTCTATAATCCTGGTGTATATTATAGACTATTGAAGGTACTCAGAAACCTATTATCATGTCTACACTACAGGAATTCATTGATATTGGGAAAAGTTATGGAAAATCAGGGGCGGAACTACAAAGTTTTGCAGATACAAAATATGATGAATATTTATCGCGTCTGGAAAGAATGGAACAGCGCGAAATGACTAAACGAGCTGATGAGCTTAGGAGATTTGAATTAACCCAAGAGAGGGAAATAAAAGAAAAAGAGATGGCTCAGAAGGAAAAAGAAATATCCATGAAATTGGAATTAGAACGATTGACTATAGCTCAACAAGAGAAAGACAGAGAGCAGAAAGATAAAGAATTAGCTCAACACGATAAAAAAAGACAGAGAATTTGAGAAGGAAAGAATGGCACAACGAGATAAAGAAATGGAATTAAGGAGAATGGAACTTATGCAACTGGATCAAGCACATAAAAATGCCATGGAAATGGAAACATTAAAACTTCATGCAGAAAAAGAAAAAGCTTTAGAATTAGCTAAAGTGCAGTCTGAACAGACTAAGACTGCGGCTGCTACAAATATTTTTTATCCTAAGTTAAAAATGCCACATTTTGACCAGACTCGCGATTGTGTTGACTCTTTTATATCTAGATTCATCATCAAGGTCACAGCTCTGAACATACCCAAGGAAAGATGGAGCAGTCTTTTACTTGATTTTTTTGACTGGTGACTCACTTAAATGTTTCATGAGTCTTGATGAGAAGAGCAGAAGCGATTTCGATGTCGTAAAAGAGGTATTACTAAGACGTTTCCAGTTAACTGAGTCTGGATTCAGAGATCGCTTTCATGCTGCTAAACCAAGCAAGGATGCAGATTTTGGTGAATTCATTGCATCTATTAAACATTTCCTTAGCAGATGGATTGATCTATCTGGTATAAATAAAACATATGAAGGTGTTATAGATCTCATGCTGCGAGATAAAGTTTTATCCGCATGCAGCACTGAATTAGAAGCATTTTTACAGGAAAGACATCCTAATTCTATCGATGAGTATGAAAAACTCGGAAGACAGTATCAAACCGCACATCAGAATAAAGATCTTTATAGATCGACTATTCGAGATCCTATGCCTGTGTGCGCTGCACAACATGATCACAGACCTCGATCGAAGAGCTTTGATGGACGTTGTCGTTCAGATTATTATCAATCCGACAGAGGTTTTTATAACTTCCGTCGTCATCGCTCTCCTTCGAATTCATATCGACGAGGTTATAGAGGATATTCACCTCATGATCGTGGGTATCACAGAGGCAGGGATTATGATGGTTCACATCAAAAAGGATACTATAAACAGAGATCATCTTATGGTAGAGATGCCAGGAAAGATGACTCTACTGATTTTTATTATAGCAATAAAAAGTCAGTCAATAATAACAAAGGTAATGCCAGATCTCCGTCGAGAGACAAAAATAAACAGAGACATGCAAATAGTTGCAGTGTTAAAAAGGAAAAAGGTAATGATGATAATGATCATGCGAACGCATGTATGGTAATGAATGATACATGTTATGAGTGTCAGTCGAAAAACAGATTAAAGTCTACAATTACACTTGATTGTGGTCATTGTATGCCAACAATGTCGGCATGTGTAAATGTCGGTTATCTTACATTTCATCCCGGAATATTGGATGGTAAGGTAGTGAGAGTTTTGCGTGACACGGGGTCTTCAACGATAGGCATTAAGCACTCGCTTATCGAGCCCTCTGCTTTTACAGGCAAATCAGTTAAGTGTGTCACATTTGGTGGGAATATAGAAACATTCCCTGTGGCACGAGTATACATTGATACTCCTTTTTACACAGGCACTGTCTATGCCTGCGGCTTGAGAGCACCCATAACTGAAATTATAATAGGAAACATACCAGGAGTTAAAGATTGCACTCCCGAGGAGATTGCAATGTGGGTTGAATCTCACCCACAGGTGGCAAATGCTGTTGTAACGAGAGCACAACAGTTAGCTACGGACATGGCTACACCACCTCCTCCTATAATGGATACAATTATGTCTCAAGTTGGCACTGTTTCACCTTCTGTTTTTGCAGAAAAACAGAAGAGTGACCCAACTTTACAAGGATTGTTTAGCCGAGCAGAACAAAAAACTATTAAATACACAAGAGGGGCTAAACAATGGTTCAAGATAAAGAAATCAATACTCACTAGATATTATGATGATGGCAAAACAATTATACATCAAGTGATAGTACCTAAAGAATACAGACCATTGGTCCTACAAACAGGTCATGACTCCCCTATGGCAGGGCATATGGGGATCAAAAGAACATTGTTTCGTGTTACGTCACAATTTTATTGGCCTGGGGTTAATAAAGATACAAAGTTATACTGCAAATCATGTACAACATGCCAAGGTATAGCACGTAAGGGCAGGTTCCATACGGCACCCTTACAGATTACAGACGTGCCTGAGAGACCTTTCAAAAAGATTGCAGTAGATATAGTGGGTCCGTTATCAATTGTTTCAAATAATGGATTTCGTTATATTTTAACTTGCGTAGATCTTTGCACGCGTTGGCCAGAGGCCATACCGTTGAAAACCATCACAACTGCATCCGTGTCTGATGCATTATTTTCGATATTTTGTCGAATCGGTTTTCCGGAGGATATATTGTCAGATCAAGGATCACAATTTACTTCCAACATCATGAGGGATTTAGAATCCATGCTATCTGTTCACCACTCGTTTTGTAGTGCGTATAGGCCTCAATCAAACGGTGTGTGCGAGCGCTACAATAGCACTCTAAAACAGATGTTATCTAAGATAACTGAAGAATGCCCTCGTGAATGGGATCGGCTTCTGCCGGCGGCCCTCTTCGCTTTTCGTGAAGTGCCCCACGAGAGCACGGGATGGTCTCCGTTCGAATTGGTTTATGGTTCGAATCCTCGCGGACCAATGATGATACTCAAGGATTTGTTGATTGGAGCATCAATTGATACAGCCACTCGACAGCTACGAGTTAGTGATTGATCTCCGACAACGAATCATCGATGCGTGCACGTATGCATCCCAGAGTATAAAATCAGCCACTCAACGATCAAGATTATTACATAATCAAAAGAGAATATTAAGATCATTCAAACCAGGGGAAAAAGTTTGGTTGTTACTACCTCATAACGATAACAAATTACTGATATCATGGCAAGGTCCATTTGATGTTATCAAACAAGTCACAGATGTTGACTACTCGGTAAACGTTAGAGGTAAAATCAAAACCTTCCATGTCAACATGCTAAAATTAGCAGTTGAAAGACCACAGGAATTAATTCCTGTTATTAACTCTATTGATGATTCTTCACATCATACTGCTTCTTTTGCAGTTGTTCATGAAGAAGATACTACTTCGTCTATCCCTTTACAATTCCAACTACCTTCTTTGCAATCATCGGTGTCTTGGAAAGACGTGACTATTTCTTCTTCACTATCTTCGTCACAAAAAGATCAAGTTCGGGATATTCTTATTTCTTTCAATGATGTTCTCACCGACCTTCCAGGTCAGACATCGCTTATATCCCATGATATTACTCTTACTGATTATAAACCTATCAAACTTAGACCCTATCCTATATCTTTACACCACAAAGATAGGGTGGAGAAAGAGTTAAAAGAGATGATACGTTTAGGTGTGATATCTCCTTCGGAATCACCATATGCATTCCCAATGGTGATAGTTAAAAAGAAGGATGATTCTTTACGTATTTGTATGGATTTTAGGCGATTGAATAAAATTACAATCACAGACGGGGAGCCTATGCCACTTTTAGATATCTTTTATCAGAATTATCTAATGCTACCTTCTTTAGCAAACTAGATCTCTCTAAAGGCTACTGGCAAATTCCCCTTGCCGAAAATGCCAAACCTTACACAGCTTTCACAACTCCTTTTGGGCTCTACCAATGGAATTATATGTGTTTTGGGTTAGTGAATGCGCCAGCGACGTTTGTGCGCATGATGCGCCGACTTCTTGGCGATCATAAAGATGTCATCACGTACATCGATGACATCTGCCTATTTCATGACTCGTGGGAAGACCATATTGATGGTTTAACTTCCCTTCTACATACGTTACGTATGCATGGTTTGACTGTGCGACCTTCAAAGGTCCAAATTGGTTGTCAGGAAATTTCTTTTCTTGGTCGCCGCATAGGTAACCACAAACTGTATCCTGACGACAATACAGTCAAAAGAATTCTAGAGATTTCTACCCCTTCTACTAAGAAACAAGTTAGAAGCCTTTTAGGCCTAATAAACTATTACCATAAGTTCATCCCGCATTTCGGACAACTATCTACACCTTTGTCCGCACTGTTGACCAAAGGTAGTCCTAATAAGGTACGTTGGGACAAAGATTGCGAAAGCGCTTTGGTAACAATTAAGAAATTATTTAGTAATGCACCTATTTTGTTATTACCGAATATACGTATTCCATTTATAATTAAATCAGATGTCTCGAGTTGCGCCATGGGTGGTTGTTTGCTGCAATGTTACAAGGAAACACTCCATCCATGTTTCTATGTGTCGAGGAAACTGACTCCGGCTGAACAGAAGTATGCGACAGGTGAACGTGAGCTCCTGTCTATGGTCTGGTGCCTGGAGAAGCTGTCAAGATATCTCATCGGCACGCACTTTTACATTATGACAGACCACAGTCCTCTTACTTACATAACAGCTAGAACTATGCGTAACGCTAGAATACACCGATGGTATTTGTTGATTCAAGAATTTTCATTTACGATCCTGCCTATTGCTGGATCAGACAATAACTTGGCAGATCTTTTATCGCGCAACGTCTTTGAGAAGAAATTGAATTAACTCTTTAGTCACCATGTTGACAAGTGCTATTATTAATGTTATAAAATTTAATTTGTCTACTTAAAGATTATCATAGTTATAAGTAGGTAGTACTAATATTAATATATTCGGGAGACGAGCGTCTTCTCCATCACTATCATCCGTGCCACAAGTGTCACGTTTGGAAGTGAGGGGGATGATGTTGAGGATTGCTTCATGTCTGCAGCATGGCGCATTCCTCAAATGATTATATCTACGCGACTGATGTCGATGATTGTTTCATGTCTACAGGCATTTGGATTTGTGCACGATCCGAATGACTGTATCATGGAACACCTCAAACGAATAGAGATATATCTCATCGACCGATGTCGATGATTGTTGCATGTGTGCAAGCATTTGAGTTTGGCCAACTCGGATTGCTGCACCGTGGAACATCGCAATTGAATATATATTAACGACGTAGTATGCATATCACTATGCATGACGCGTATGTCTTTATAACGTGATTCGACTTGTGGGTTTTGACCCGAAGGGCAGTGTGTTTCAGAAGTGTGGCCATTGCCACTTATATTGTGTGGTATAACCACTGGAAAGTGTGTGGCGTTGTCCACTTTTTAATTGTGTGGCTAGGAAGCCATTTGAGCAGTGTATTTCTTGAACCAAACGTAAGTCGTCGTATGAATAACGCAGTTTGCATAATTATGGCAGATTAGCCTGGCGTGGTATGCCAAAGGAACATTATGTTACTAGCAATAGTGTAAGACTAGTATAGATGGATATTGTACAGCTAGCGGCAAGCGTAAGCCTAGTGTAACGGATATTAAACGACTAGCAGTAGACGTAAGCCTAGCATAATAAGTGTATTGCAGAACTAGCAGGATAGTTAAGTCTAGTTAGCCTCTGAATTTATGCCAAAGGACATTGGCCGTTAAAAGGAACTGACCTCTAACCAGAACTCTAGATAGAGATTGTGAACATGTGCTTATGAACTAATGAGAACTCTTACAGATCGTACATGAATGTGATGTGACTTTTGTTCCCATGTAGTTGGTGTCTGCTCATGGTATGAAATTACTAATTAAATATTTTGAGTCGTCAAAATCACAGTCTTATCAACTGTCGTATTCGGAGTTGAGTTAAATGCTATTTATCTTCAACTGATCATGACCAGTGATTATTAATGTCTTAACACGCTGCATCTCACACTGCCAATATAATCAATAAGACAAGAGACTAATACAGGTCAGTCAAGGGTCGAATATTTAACACATTAACTACCGCAAGCCGCTGTCAGCGGCTCACAAAATAATCACATTTGGACCGCAAGCCGCTCAGAGCGCCAATCTAATTTTAGTAATACAACGAATGAAAAATGTACTGAAACACTTTCTGATCTGGTTCTAGATTTTAAGTTGCCACCGGGAAACAAATTCCCAAAGCATGGTTGTTGTAGAACACTGGAAAATTGATATTATGTTCATATTTTTCAGCGTTTTGGGTTAGTTACCAAATCGTGTAAAACTGTTTACCGTGGCAACTAGTGATAGGACTACAAAAAAATGCGTGTACATCTCGTCTAACGGCTGAATAGGATAGAAACGTGCTTCAACAATTGACTGATAGATCTAGCGACGAGGACAAGAGTGAAAACGGTGTGCACATTGATTGAAATTGTGATTTTGATAGAGATGGGGCGCAAGCAGTTATAATTGTGAAAATATTGCAAGTCCTCGGCCATCGGAGGGCCGTTAAATAGCAACAACCTCTATTAGAGTTACAACCGGTGTTTACTGTAATAATACATTCATTTATCTTTAAAATGACGCGTAATTCATAAAAATCTGAAAACAATTACGAAAACTACAGCTTACTTTGTGCAAACACCTACAGGAAGAAAATGTGAAAAAAAATTAATTCGGCCACAGTGTGTTTTTCAATTTGGTAGTTAATGTGTTAATATGAAACATGTTCAGCACAGAATGTATCACAAGGGTTAAAGCAGACATTATCGATACCAACGGACAGTATTACGGAATCCTACAAAAGTGATAAGAACCCGAGGGACTTTGACTCTATAAACTGAATACGCATATAATAACTTGGTCATCCACAAATACTAGAAGTCATCGAAGCACCCAGAATATACTGGGGTCCCGGAAGCGCTCGTAACAGTCATCATAGGAAAATTCTGAGTGATTTTTAAAAAGTCACATTCCATATAAGGAATTGCTTTTTCCGTCGATTATCGGTCCTGTTTACACTCACGACTTCCTACATTATCACAAATAATGTCTTCCTGGAAACTTATTACAACATTCAGTCTTTCAGGGGCGTGTCTGTAATAGGTCACCACCTGGATAATTTACTGCCCTGTACCTGTGCAAACAAACATTCATCGTGTAACCATCTATGTTGTATTCTCTCCACGAAAGAAATTAGGAAGTTACAATAGCCATATCAGCGCTAACCAAGCTCGCGGGGCGATCTTCGTGTTAATCCGGTGCACCAGTTTCTGGTACATGAGAATTTTATCAACATGATTGTCAGTCAATATTACATCACCTGTCTACTCTCTCAGCAGGGATTAACATGTAAACAGATATGACGAATTTTTACAGGAAGAAGTGTAAACAAGTGACTGGTCACGTATTTCTGTGCTCCGAAAATGAAAAATGAGTAGATCATGGGAGAGAGAGAGAGAGAGAGAGAGAGAGAGAGAGAGAGAGAGAGAGAGAGAGAGAGAGAGAGAGAGAGAGAGAGAGAGAGAGAGAAAGAAATACAAAAGGGGAGCGATCAATAACGTCATAAACTTCAAAATGTTTATACCTTCTGGTACAGCTTAAAAAAGTGAATACCTTCTGGTACAGCTTCAAAATGTTTATACCTTCTGGTACAAATTCACAATGTTAATGTTTTTTTTTTTTGGTACAACTTTAAAGAGTTTAATACCTTCTGGGACAACTTCAAAATGTTTATACCTTCTGGTAAAACTTTAAAATATTTGTACCTTTTGATAGAACTTAACAATGTTTTTTTTTTCTAGTACAACTTCAAAATATTTATACCTTCTGGTATAACTCTTAAGTGTTTAACACCTTCTTGTACAAGTTCAAAAATGTTTATACCTTCTGGTACAACTTCAAAATGAATGAGACGGGAAAACTGAAAAGATCACAATGGAAATGAGAAACTACATATTACAATAGGGGGAGGTAAGAAAATGGAGAAACTACAGCCATTATTAGAAAAAAGGGATCAAATAATAAAAGAGACTCAAAGGAAGATTTAGGTGAAACAGTACTTTACTCTGGAAGAGAGGATATTCAACACATTCAATATGTAGCCATTATCCTAAAAAAGGGAATAGAAAGATCGTTACTTGACTGGAAACCGATCAATAATAGATTTATAAGAGCGAGACTGAAAGGAAGATTCACCATCACCATCATTATACAATACTACGCACCAACAAATGACAGTGACAAAGAGGCCAAGGATGAGTTCTATCAACAGCTTGTTACGGTGTTATTTTAAATGATGGCGTCTGCTGGGGTTTACCCATTGATAAGGTTGCTAAAGTTGGATTTTTATTCCCGTTAATGATATCCACCAAAAGATAGATATAAGTGGATGGAAGCAGACATCATCATCATCATCAGTTGATAAGATCTCTATGGTGTTGTTTGCTCCACTGTAGTGTATGGAATGTCAACTTGACCTACGCAGTGGTGTGTAGACATGGATTGAGTGTATAATGTGCGAATGATGATAAAGGTTCGTGGTGTTGACAAAAAATGTTCTTTTCTCACACTCATGTATGGCTGGAAGTCATCGACACCAACGACTGTGTACCTTTTCTAAAGTTTAATTGGACGTACACACTCGACAGCACAGATAGTGACAAATCAAAGGTTGCCATAATACATCATAGTACAGTGGATAAATGGTCTTGCAATGTTACATGGGCACTCATGTAGAATAAGTGTATAATGGACTGTCAGTAGCCAAGCACTCAGTATCGCCCATACATATATCATCTGACTTCACTGACTGAGCACGTCAGCTTATAAACAATATTTCAGATGGCTTCTAAACCTAATCTCGTCTAGCGACGATTCTTCAACATAATGTTCAGCACATATTTTTCCATATAATAATATTGAACCGCTAGCAATGGGTTCTCATGTGTAGCAGTGATCTCTGGACTGATCAAGCGATAATACGGGCATCCCTTTTCTCTTCTTGAAAGTCACTACATGTTTTGGTTCCAAGATGGCTTCACTCGTGAGCTGTCACTCACGTTTGGATACAGATAATGAATCTGTCCTAAAGTTAGTCATTCATAAAACATTTCATTGCTCTGTAGATTTGATCATGAACAATTGACTGCAATCTACAGGATATAGTGCTGCTAGGAATCGAAGTCGTTTTCATCGAGTCAAATATATTCTCTTAGACATTCAAATCGTAACTATCGAAAATGGTGGCTTCGATCGAGAGTTCATAAGAGTATCTTTGATTACCTTGGTATAGGAAATATGAAACTGCCATTCCTTGGCAATACGACTAAACACTGGGGTAAAGCATACACGATAGGTTTAGACGACTATCACCTTCCCCACAAATACTGAGATCACTTTTTCCCCGGCGACAGGCCGACATGGAAAAACACAGTCCCTATCAGGACGAAGCCAAATCACACCACACTCTAGCGACACATCCGCCGAATAGCCTTCGACCTCTCTAGAGACAACAGAACATATAGTTCGACTTAGATATGTAAAGATATACAGATATAAGACAGACTCGTCCTACTCAGACAAACAATACACATAAATTCAGGCCATAGATATTCTGAAGCAAGAACAATCTATTATTACCCAAACAACGAATAAATCGCAGTAAAATGGATTTATCCGCGGAGTTTGATCGAAAGAGCCGACACAACTTTCAAGGGAAGTAACTCAATAATGACTTTCCCTTAAGCACTATTTTGCTTTCAAAATATTTGCGAAGATAACAAGAATACCAATGTATAATATTGTAAGATATCAAAGACTGCACGTAACAGTCTTACCACACCTCCCGGGAAAAAAAAAAATGGAACATTTTTTTTTTTCCTTTTTGAAATACATCTAGGAGCAACGTACAATAGGCTCACAACGCATGAATAATGCGCAGATGAAAATATCAGGAATACCTATAACGCCTAATATGAGGCTAAGTCGACTTATGGAGCGACTGGTGAGAATGTGTCTCATAAACTGAGAGAAATTATTTCTCTACAAGTATATTTTTCCAGGAAGGTGTCATCAAAGTATAATACAATTCTGGCAATTACACAATGCCTAAAAAATTCATATCATCATTTCGTATTAGATATCTTAAATTTATGATTTATGAAGAAAAAATCATCAAAGCACAGCGGTGAATAAACATCAATGAACCGCTATGTAGTGATACAATCATTATATTATTAAATTACAAATGTGTATCTATCATGATATAGAAAAGGAACTACTATAGAACTAGACATATCAAGAAGTCTAAGCCCTAATAGTTATGTGGAATCATGTGGGCATCTTGACAGAATGTCTGCCATCACATTATCTGATCCACGAATAGCTCGCACAGAGAAATGAAAAGGTTGAAGAGCAATTGCATATCGAGTAGACCTCGAGCTCTTCAAATTCTTACTCTGTATAGCAGTAAGAGCTTTTTGGTCGGTTTTCTACTATGAAATGTGCGCCTAGAAGGAATCTCTGTAGTTTGAGGATCGACCAAACCATAGCTAATAGCTCACGGTCTAAAACCGAATAATTCCTTTCTGCCGCATTAAGTTTTCTGGAAATATACATTACAGGATGCAGAGTTCCAGAGTACTCTTGCATTAGTGCCGCTCCAATCCCAGTGGATGAAGCGTCACTACGAAGAACGAATGTCTTATCTTTAGTAGGTAGCACTAAAATAGGTGGTGTTGAAAACAATGTTTTTAATCTTATCCAGAGAGCATTGGCATTCCTGAGACCAGTGGACCACATTAGGCGAACCTTTCTTTAGAAGTGTTGAGAGAGGTGCCATGATAGAGGATAGATTCTGAATGAATCTGCCATAAAATTGAATAAGACCTAACAGACTTCTCACCTGTTTTTTAGTCTTAGGGATTGAGATGTTAAGTATCTTACTAGTATTATGGTCCTCTGTCTTTAGGAAACCATGACCAACTCGGTGGCCTAGGAAAGAAATTTCGCTAAAACCAATATAGGCTTTAGAGGGTTTCGCTGTCAGGTTGTGCTCACGCAAAGTAGACAGCAATTCATCTAACCCTGAATAGTGATCTTCCCAAGTATCGCTGAAAAGACAGATGTCGTCTAGATATGCAATGACATCTGACCGATAAGATAGGATTCGGCGCATCATGCGTACGAACGTAGCTGGTGCGTTCATAAGACCGAAAGGCATAAAATTCCATTGGAACAAACCTCTAGGTGTTGAAAAAGCCGTGAGAGGTTTGGCGCGTTCAGATAAAGGAACTTGCCAATATCCTTTAGACAAATCAAGTTTAGTGAAAAAATGAGATTTGGAGAGTCGAGTAAGTAGCTCTTCCAGTAAAGGCATAGGTTCGGCATCGAACTTAGTTACTTGATTCAATTTTCGATAGTCAACGCAAAGACGTATGTTATTGTCTTTTTTACGCACAATAACCATCGGCGAAGAATATGCAGAGGTGGATGGTTCGATTATTTTCAAATCTATCATCTCATCCAACTCTTTCTCGACCTGTGCTTGAAAATGTATAGGTATAGGATAAGGTCTAACCCTAATAGGAGTATGGTCAGTTAGAACAATGTCATGTTGAATGACATTCGTTTGTCCAGGGATGTCAGTGAGTACATCCTGAAATGTTTGCAACATAGTTGAAACTTGTCGCTGTTCTCCTAGAGACAAATCAGGAGAGACAGTAACGTTCTTCCATGATTCACTGGAATGAAGTGGGATCATTGGAAGAGGAAGATTTACATCTGAAAAACTTGTTTCCTCATCCTGTATCACGGACAGTGATGAGTAATGACCATGTTGTACTGGAGAATTGTCCGTTGCTTGGAAAATGGGTTGCAAATAATCCGGACGTTCATGGAATTCAGTAAGCATATTGATGTGGAAGGTTTTATGCTTCCCATCAATATCGACAATATAGTCGACATCGGAAATTTTCGATATTATATCGTACGGACCTTTCCAAGAAATAAGTAATCTGTTTTCCCTACAAGGTAGTAATACAAATGCTTTGTCACCAGGACAAAGTTGTCGTAAGCATCTCTTCTTATTGGCAAATTGCCTTGCCTTCTGTTTCGCAAATTCAGAAGAAGAAGTTGCTAATTTGCATGCTTCGATAATTTTTTGTCTCAACGCGATGACATATTCGTAGGATGACTTTGTGTCATCGTCAATATTGTCAGATGTTATGAGATCGTGAAGCAACGACATAGGGCCACGCGGACGCGCGCCAAAGACGAGTTCAAAGGGAGAAAATCCCGTATGTTCATTGGGTACCTCTCTGTAAGCGAAGAGGGCCGCAGGTAAAACTCTGTCCCAGTCTTGAGGATGATCCTCAGTTATCTTCCCCAGTAAGTTTTTAAGTGTTCTATTAAGGCGTTCGACCATACCATTAGACATTGGATGGTAGATACTACTTAAAGATCTATCTATCTGCAGAGTAGACATTACTTGAGACATGGTATCTGATATTAGTTGGGTGCCATGGTCTGACAATATCTCTCCGGGGAACCCCAGACGAGAAAATATAAGCCAAAGAGCATCTGCAATATCAGCAGTAGTAATGCTCTTCAGAGGAATAGCCTCTGGCCAACGTGTGCACATATCAACACACGTCAAGATAAACTGATGTCCTCTGGCAGACTTGATCTTAAATGGACCAATAATGTCTATGGCCATTTTTTGAAACGGCCGAATAGGAATGTCCGCCGCCTGAATGGGTGCAGCATGCCGTGGACCTTTGGATTTAACTTCCTGACATACTTTACAAGATCGACAATAAATACGTATGTCCTTGTTTACCAATGGCCAAAAGAAAGCCGCAAGGACTCTTGACTTAGTACGGGAAAAACCCATGTGTCCAGCACACTGAGAGTCGTGAGCGTGCTGCAAAATTTTAACTCTCAAATTCTTGGGAACCAGGATTTGAGAATGACTTGACGTAATGGAGTCTTGAACCATACGTACAAGTACGCCATTCTTCTTTGTAATCCACGATTTACGACTTGTGTCTTTATTCGGATCACCTTTAGTTGCAAGAATGAAGAATTTCTTCAGAGTGGGATCATCTTCTTGCTGTTTTATAAACGAGTCACGAGAAATTACCAAGGGATTATCTTGGTTATGCACTTCATTATCTTCAGTAGATGAAGTTTGAGGCATATTAAGAGCCTGAGCTCTAGTGACTACAGCGTTAGCAATCTGCATGTTTTGCCTTTCCCACGTGGAAATTTGTTGCGGAGTGCATTCCTTGACTCCATGAATGCGACCGATGATGAGGTCAGCGATCGGATTCGGAAGAAGACATGCGTGTACATCTCCTGTAAAGAAAGGAGTAGCAATCCTAATGATAGCAGTAGAGTATTTCTCTAATGTGCCGCCAAATGTTACACATTTGACTACTTGTCCAGTGGCACGGGAAGGATCTACGAGTGACTGCCTAACACCAATTGTGGTGCATCCAGAATCAAATAGCACAGAGACTGGATTGTTATTCACTAAACCCTTATGTAAGACAAGAGAACCTCTTCCATCATGCGCGACTGATGCTGGAAGAGCAGGAAGAGGATGGCCACAGCTTAAAGTAGACACTGTGGTTGGCTCAAATAACGTTTTGCATTGGGGGCACTGAGATGCTCTCCCAAAATCAAAAGCGGCACATGCCATATTACTAGCATCATTATTATCTTTACTCTGTTTATAGGCTTCATGGGACTCTTGTTGTGCAGAGTTTGCCTGAAAATGTGGTTTATGTCTTTTGTTTTGAGATCTACCTCGGTTATTATCACCTCTGTAGTTATTGTTACCTCTATTGTAACCCCTATTTGGGTTTGAGTCATAGTTCCCTTGGTTACCATTATCATATTCATTATAATGAGTATCTCTGTAATTATGATCTTGTTGACTCCAAGACGGATAACCCTGATAGTTTCTATAATTACTTCCTCTACGGAAATTCCTATAATTATGACCACCCCTGTGTCGAGAGCTATCAGGTCGTCTCCAGTTCTTTGAAGAAGAACCCTGAAATGATTGGTTACCTTGGTTTTGATAACTATTATGGTTACCTTTTTTATCAAATCTGTTTTGAGGTCCCTGAAATCTGTGTGAATAATTGGGATTGTATGGTGTTGCTGAAGCAACTGGCATACTCTCCTTAATCTTAGTGTTGCCAAAAGTCACGTCGGGGTGTGCAGTGACATATTGGGAACAATATTCTTCCATTTCTTTTAGAGATTTAGGTTTACGCTCATGTATAAATTCAAGGAAAGGTTTGTTCACACATGACATAATCTTATCTCTGAGCAACAAATCCATAAGTCCTTCATACGTTTTTTTCTGTTTTGGAAAGCTCAATCCAACGATCAACTGTGAGACGTGCCTTTGCAGTGAATTCTGAGAATTCTACACCCGTCTCAGGTACCATCGTTTTAAATAAAAGGCGATAGCCTTCCTCACTTAGCTGATATTTTTTTATCAAAGCCGCCCTAATGACATCATAATTATCCTTATCTGCTTCTCCTACAAGGCATAATCTAGTCAAAGATTCACCTTTCAAGTTTTCTGATAATTGATTAGCGTATTGTGATTTATCCACATTATGTGTACGACAAGAACGTTCAAATCTATCCAGCCAGAATGTAATATCGTCACTGGACTGATTGAACGGTGGAACCTTAACCTTGTAAGTAGAAGGTTTATCATTACCACTAGATGCCTGATTAACATTACTCATACTTGTCAATCTTAATTTCTCCAACTCAAATTCATGTTCTCTTATTGCTTTTTTTTCTTCAGCCTCTCTGTCTAATCTTTTTTGTTCAGCTTCCCTGTCTAATCTTTTTTGTTCAGCTTCCCTGTCTAATCTTTTTTGTTCAGCTTCACTGTCTAATCTTTTTTGTTCAGCTTCCCTGTCTAATCTTTTTTGTTCAGCTTCACTGTCTAATCTTTTTTGTTCAGCCGCAGCTTCTCTTTCCAATTTTTTTTTGTTCAGCTTCAAATCTCCTTTCCTCTACCTGCATCTGCAATTTCTTTTGTTCAGCAGCAGCCTCAGCTTCTCTTTCTAATCTTTTCTCTTCCGCCATAGCTTTTCTTTCATCTGCAGCTAATCTTTTCTCTTCTGCCATAGCTCTTCTCTCTTCTGCAGCTAATGCTTTGTCATATTGAGCAACTGCCCATTGTTCTAATTGTTGACCAGTCTTATCAAGGGCTTTCCCTTGTGTAATGAAGTATTCTAATGTAGCCATGATGTCTAACAATAATACTAATCACCTGAATCAATAATAATACCACAAGTTCTCAATGACTTGATTAATCAGTATACTATCCCAATATCTGTGGGTCACAAGCCTTTAATAAGGTCTTGTATAATAGTAATAATAATCAGGTACTGGTTTATACCATAATCCAAGTGCAGTGCACAGGCAATTGTGTCTTATGAAATATACCTATATAAAACATATGTCAACCAACAGAATACATAAAGTACAAATAGGACTGACAATACAAGAACGTTTGCAGAAATCAAAATAAATCAAATAGGGAAATCAATGAAAATAATCACTGAATCTGCAAAGAATAACAACACAAATGACGTCACAATATATGAATATAAATTGTGAATAGAACTGAAAGATAGAAAAGGTTAGACCAACAAATTACAAACAAATCAAAACAAAACTAAAGAACAAAGAAATATTACAAAAATAACAATAATTACAGACTTCACAGCTAACACAAAAGCAACAGTTGTCGCAGCAAATTTTCAATCAAGAAAATTGCACCTATAGAAAACGCCCACAACGGACCCTCTATGACGTGGGATATTCTGTTGTGAGGACGCCGCCCAACCTTAAACACAACCCGCTGACATAGAAACTAACATACTATACAAACAAATAACATGCAAACATAAATATATATAAATTATGTGTATGATAGTATGTGTTGCAAAATAGGCTCAGTCTTACAGTAATGGCAAAGTTATTTTTATGAAAATAAACAAACTGCCACTTTATTCAATTAAACATTCTGGCCTTAAATATTAAAGTTCATATATGGAAAACAAGAAGATCCATCGATGAAAATAGGACTTCTTAGTTCACTCATACTGTCTTCCTGTTAACATTGAGAAGAATTGATCCAACTGTTCTGTGAAACTCTATAATGTCTAATGTAAAAAATGTCAACAACGCTGACCTACATACTGCATTCACCTGACAGGTCACGTGACGAAGTGTTGACAAAGAGCAAACCAATACTGCAAGTGTGTCGTATCAGCCACAGGAAACGGTCTGGTATCGGTAATCTGTTGACTTCTGAACTTCTGCGAGGTCAAACCCAGAAAGCTGGTCCACCAGTTGATAAGGTTGATAAAGTTGGATTTTTATTCCCGTTAATGATATCCACCAAAAGATAGATATAAGTGGATGGAAGCAGACATCATCATCATCATCAGTTGATAAGATCTCTATGGTGTTGTTTGCTCCACTGTAGTGTATGGAATGTCAACTTGACCTACGCAGTGGTGTGTAGACATGGATTGAGTGTATAATGTGCGAATGATGATAAAGGTTCGTGGTGTTGACAAAAAAATGTTCTTTTCTCACACTCATGTATGGCTGGAAGTCATCGACACCAACGACTGTGTACCTTTTCTAAAGTTTAATTGGACGTACACACTCGACAGCACAGATAGTGACAAATCACAGGTTGCCATAATACATCATAGTACAGTGGATAAATGGTCTTGCAATGTTACATGGGCACTCATGTAGAATAAGTGTATAATGGACTGTCAGTAGCCAAGCACTCAGTATCGCCCATACATATATCATCTGACTTCACTGACTGAGCACGTCAGCTTATAAACAATATTTCAGATGGCTTCTAAACCTAATCTCGTCTAGCGACGATTCTTCAACATAATGTTCAGCACATATTTTTCCATATAATAATATTGAACCGCTAGCAATGGGTTCTCATGTGTAGCAGTGATCTCTGGACTGATCAAGCGATAATACGGGCATCCCTTTTCTCTTCTTGAAAGTCACTACATGTTTTTGGTTCCAAGATGGCTTCACTCGTGAGCTGTCACTCACGTTTGGATACAGATAATGAATCTGTCCTAAAGTTAGTCATTCATAAAACATTTCATTGCTCTGTAGATTTGATCATGAACAATTGACTGCAATCTACAGGATATAGTGCTGCTAGGAATCGAAGTCGTTTTCATCGAGTCAAATATATTCTCTTAGACATTCAAATCGTAACTATCGAAAATGGTGGCTTCGATCGAGAGTTCATAAGAGTATCTTTGATTACCTTGGTATAGGAAATATGAAACTGCCATTCCTTGGCAATACGACTAAACACTGGGGTAAAGCATACACGATAGGTTTAGACGACTATCACCTTCCCCACAAATACTGAGATCACTTTTTCCCCGGCGACAGGCCGACATGGAAAAACACAGTCCCTATCAGGACGAAGCCAAATCACACCACACTCTAGCGACACATCCGCCGAATAGCCTTCGACCTCTCTAGAGACAACAGAACATATAGTTCGACTTAGATATGTAAAGATATACAGATATAAACAGACTCGTCCTACTCAGACAAACAATACACATAAATTCAGGCCATAGATATTCTGAAGCAAGAACAATCTATTATTACCCAAACAACGAATAAATCGCAGTAAAATGGATTTATCCGCGGAGTTTGATCGAAAGAGCCGACACAACTTTCAAGGGAAGTAACTCAATAATGACTTTCCCTTAAGCCCATGCGCAACGTTTAGGGGTCATTAATATTTATAGAATATGTCGATATTTTACGGTATAGTGAACGCAAAATATATGCGGAGATTATGACGCATTTCGCGTTGGGAAGGTCACGCCGGGTGACTTGGTTACAGAGCCCTTGTTACGCTATCCGTCAAGCAAGAAGGTCGTGTCTTGTATTTCTTCCAAGGAAATAAGGCTGAGTATATAGCCTAGATTATATAGATGAATCGATTAGACTTCAGGGTCAGTTCGGAAATTAATCTAAGCATGAGATTAATTAAATTATACTAATACTGGAAGGAGAATCGTATTGTGATTCAAATTGTAGATGTCAAGAACTCATGTGCTCATTTCTGGCTGTTGATTAAAACAGCGCACGTATATAGCCACGATATCTTCTGACACATTGTTTTGACACGGACGGATACTTACTGATATTATTTGGAATTCATGGTTACGCTGAATTGTCTATGAAACCTTTGTGAATGTCGATTATCGTTTTGTATGAATCTTAATACATGTGGACTCAAAGCAGACGGCTTAATCCTTTATTTACGTTTCGGGTTCGGTTCTACAGATGTTGGTGTTTACCTTTGTCAGCACGATAACTCTCCCACAAGGGAAATCAAATACTATAGACTATGCAAATCAGAACGTCGAAGGGATGTTCTGATGCCCAGAGCTAACCATTTATAACCAACATTGCTATGTCTAAAGAGTGACTTTATTATTAAATAATAATACCATAACCAAGGAATCGCAACACCAACCACACCACCACCACCGACCCGTCACACAGCTAGAAAAAGAAATGGAAACTACTCGAAGATACGACATTATCATGGTAATGGGATATCTTAATGCTAAGGCTTGATCAGACAATACACACAACGAAAGAGTGATGGAGAGATGCGGTAGCGGTGCTGAATATTGGAATGGTGATAAGCTGATAGGCTTCTGCAGCATTAACAACTTATTGTCGTGGGGTGAATGAAAACTAAAAGAAAAGTAAAGGCATCCAAATTGGACTGCAAGTTTAGTGCAGTGCAGAAGTACTAGGACAGATCGGCTCAAAAGGGGTGATGGTTGAGAGACATAAAACAACCAAAATAACGGATAAGAAACCTAGATCTAGGTGTTCACCTCCACGTTTGATTTAGTTGTACTCACCCGCTGTCCCTGTTCTTCATCATCAGACAGGGGACAGAATAAAGATTAGGAAAACTGCGTGTCTGGTCTCAACGCTTTATTATTATTATTATTATTTTAATTTTATATATATATATATATATATATATATATATATATAAATATATATAAATATATAAATATAAAATATATATATATATATATATATATATATATTTTATATTTATATATTTATATATATTTATATAAATTTTTTTCATGTACTGAACATAAACAATATTATCTTCCTGTCTATATAAAGAAAACAAAACTCAATGTTAGGGAATCACATTGAAACAACAATTAGTTTTAAAATATAATATATTTAACCAACAGTACACACAGGGTCACGATACTGAACAGGAAAACACAATTTAACTAGACAAATACACAGATTGTCCCTGGTGTTGTTTTGGTGTTTGGCCTGCCGAATTGGCATTTTCATAATGTGAAGAAAACCAATTCTAATCCAGATTTGTGAAGTACAATATTCTGGCTCTCTGAAATAACTCTAATTCTCCCAGTGTTTCCCTGAAGAAGAATTACAGATTCATAAGAATTGCCCTTCTCAGGTTGATCACTGACTGGTTCCTACAGTTGTCTGGCAAGGGTCAGAGTAAAATTGATAAATATATTCCACAACAATAGCTGCCTTTAGAGCCAGATGAGATCTAGGCCCTAAGGGGTAAAGTCACTTGGCGACTGAGTACCCTTCTGTGCTGCTATGAGGAGCGCTATAGCAATCTAACTATAACATGCATGCCAGCGCAGCTGTATTAATTGTGTTGGTTAAGAGGTTGTTTGGCTGCTGCTAGATCCTGACTTTAACATTAAAACGGCGTTTCACTCCCTGACTGGCGAGCGATGGAACCGGTTGTTGTCTAACAGAAAAGTATCCGTTGGCTTATAGTGACTAAAATACGTTGATTAGATTATCTACTTCACATAGCAATTATGCGTTCGCTGGCTGCTAGTGAGTACGATAGGTTAAGTGCTAGCTCATATAGGGAAACTGTATTACTTTTGATCACATCTTCTCTCTTTCTCGTTAACGCAGGTGGCCACAAAGACCAGCAGGACTAGCCAGCGACAAAGGTTCTGGGGGAACGGGGATTCTCCCCGATGCGCAAGATAAATGAATAAGGTCCCCATTTGACTGCGGGATTTGAGAAGCGTCAGGCCTGCCAAGGGTCCGAAGACCGCACAACTCAGGGGACACAAAAAGGCCCTGGTCGTGCAGGTGTTCTCGTTTTCGCTTCTGCCCGCGGAAAGTTAGATCACAGATGAGAGCAAATAAATACTAAATAAATAGCTCTCTCCCGAATCAAAGTTTTCCGTCGGCTCTGTGTAGATGAGCAAAAAGATATGAGTGAAGAGACCTCGGGGCTGCCTAAGTGAAGATTGACACTGACGGGGTCAGGACTTGTACAGTAGACTCAACGGAAAGGTAGAGGGGAGGAGACAACAATCAAAGATAAGAAAGGGGCGGCTCTAGCGCTGAGAAAATCGACAGAAATTCTGAGTCAACTTATCAGAATTAGTCATTGGAGGAACTATCTTCCCACATAACGAAATTCACAAACTAACATGGAAATAACTTAATGGCTGGTACAGTAACCAGATAGATTACTTAATGATCAACGGCAGATAAATGCATTCATGGTAAAGAAGAAGATAAACACCAGTGGCGTACGACGTGAGGGGATCAAGCTGGCAATAAATAAAACTCACGTTGAGAAAAATAGTTGATTTCATTACAAGATAGTCCTTGTTCTGACAATCATATAGTAAGGGACAAAGAGGAAGACCAGGACAACACACGGAGAAGAGAATTAGATAAGACATGAAGTGAATAATGAAAGATGTGGAAAGACTTTGAATGGGTAGTACACGGAAAGAAGTCTTGGAGTGTATTGTTGAAGGCATATGCTCCATTTGTAGGGTCATTTGTAGGTTAAATGAATAACGTCTACACGCTGTGCATGCTGTAACTCTGGACTGTCTTCTTCTTTGATCCTTAGCCGCCGACCGTCAAAGCAGTCAGAGGCCATCACGCCTGGACTGTAGGGCTGACTAAACGAGTGTCAGTAAAAACCGCACAGACTTTTGAGAGATGCATTGATTCTGTAGATAAGATTATACTCTAAGATCTCAACGTGTCTTGATTGCCTATCTAGTACAGCTGTGCCGTTTTTCAATAAACCATTTTCCATATCAGGACGAAAGGTTTCATTGTCTATGAGGTAACAATTATTTTGTTATATCTTCTTCGTCATTGTTCACTCTCACATTCCAGATCTATTTCTCTCCTAAGGTGGGTGCACTGTCACAAGCTTCTGTCAGCGACATATAGTTTCTCCCTGAAAGGTTTTGGTTGGTTTGGTTTTAAGAACTATCTGCATTGCACACGAACAACTCCATCTGTGCTCCAATCTCGTCCCTTAGATCACGTAAATAAATTAAGGGGCTGCAGTAAAACTGGTAAGGAATATAAGTTTATAAACTAATAAAACGGTATGGAATCAGTTTTACAAATAACAGTTCACATGAGAACATGAGAACATGAGAACATGAGAACATGAGAACATGAGAACATGAGAACATGAGAACATGAGAACATGAGAACATGAGAACATGTGAACTGTTATTTGTAAAACTGATTCCATACCGTTTTATTAGTTTATAAACTTATATCCTTTAGATCACACACGGAGGATCTCAAAACAGTGCACGAACTTCATAGCACCGGCGAGAATCCCATTGTATGTACAGTATATAAGAATCACAAATTCTATAAATATTTTTGTGTTGGGTAGGGTTCTAATTTTTTTAATTTGCGCCAAGGCAGCGGCCTTATGGCCTACTCAAAGGAAGAAAGAGTGAAGGCTTTTCTGCCAATCTGCTGTTCTAATGGAGCTAACATATTTTGATGAAAATATCTACTGTTTGCTCGTATTTCCCAAGTAGACACATGCCTGTCTGTCTAATTTTGAACTTGTTGAATAGCCGCTATTTGAGTCTGCAGTGGATGGTATCACTCTGAAAATTGTCGGTTGATCTAGTCTTGGTAAGGAGTAGTATTATCGTGTTAAATCTTATTGTAGGTGTTTTCTGTGCCACTTTTTCTGAAGTTTTTTAAAATTATTATTGGTTTTATGTCTTCATGCGTTATCCTGTTCTCAGTATCATCTTTGCGTCCTCTTGCCTGGTAAGTCTCTCACGGCGTTTCTCAGTTCCATATTGTCTGGAACTGAGCAGGAATTCATTGTTCATTCACTCAGTGGTTTGCGTGGCACTCTCACTAATCAAAGACTCAGTGGTTTGCGTGGCACGCTCACTAATCAAAGACTCATTGCTTTGCGTGGCACTCTCACTAATCAAAGACTCAGTGGTTTGCGTGGCACGCTCACTAATCAAAGACTCAGTGGTTTGCGTGGCACGCTCACTAATCAAAGACTCAGTGGTTTGCGTGGCACGCTCACTAATCAAAGACTCAGTGGTTTGCGTGGCACGCTCACTAATCAAAGACTCAGTGGTTTGCGTGGCACGCTCACTAATCAAAGACTCAGTAGTTTGCGTGGCACGCTCACTAATCAAAGACTCAGTGGTTTGCGTGGCACTCTCACTAATCAAAGACTCAGTAGTTTGCGTGGCACTCTCACTAATCAAAGACTCAGTGGTTTATTGGCACGCTCACTAATCAAAGGACACGCTAGATCTTTGTAGATTTTACTGGCAGTACCTATTTTAAATTTATTTTCTTCTGTTTCTTACATAGCTCTCACTCTCCTTCCTTCCCTTGACGAAGAGCTTGTGGCCACAACGTTGCCTATTTGTCGCGTTAAGACCAATCACCTTCTTCGATTTTTTTTTCACATCCACCCTCTTTCTTATAAAGAATTTAAAGCTGGCTTCCATTAGTGCTTGTGAGAGGTTGTCTAAATTGTATGGTTCCTTAGGGAATTTATGACTGGTAGGAAATCTGTGAGAATTCTTTCTCGTCTTTAGCAGAAGTCCCGTTTTCCACGTTGGCTTGTATAGCTTTATTTAGTGCTTCTGTTTTAGCTATGAAATTGTTTGAAAATTGAATAGCCTGCCTTGCCTGTGCCGAACTTACAAAGGTCTGGGCACCTGGGTATAAATAAAATCATAAACCTAGGTGCAAACTGAGTCATTGGCCCGGTTCTGAATTACTAATATCTAGTTAATAATATTTCTAAAGCCCACTTTCAATGAAAGCGTATATACCCGTAACTATGGGCAACCTCGTCATGTAAAACTGATTGCCATAGAAACCACAGCTGCAAGAGCATGTGACTCCTTGGTGCAGACTTCCTGTAACAGACTTCCTGTAACAGACTTCCTGTAACAGACTTCCTGTAACAGTACTGGCTGTAGTCACGGCCCCAGTCTCGGCATGGAGGTGCACGGGGAAATGATGATGATGGTAATATACTGAAGCACATTAAAAACGCACCACTATTATATATACTGATGCCGAGAAGCTGGAAAAAAAAGTGTGGGAATGGATTTTCCCCGTGTTTGTCATGAGGTAGAGAGTGAATGGCTGCTGGAATGGAAAGTGCATGATTCAACCCACGGGTTTGTGTACAGACTACATGAAAACAATGAAAGTTGCACGTGCAACACGATTCCCAACAGCTATGACCCTGAAAATGTGTACGCGTTGTGGCAGTATAATCGGTATAAAAAGGCCGTTGAGACAAAACACCCAGTACATGTGCTTGAAATGCAACGACCATCTGAAAACGACCGCCAACGAGCCGTTGGTATGTTGGAGACCGGAATGAGCTCGCGGGCCATTGCCAGAAGGGTGAATTGCCACCACAGCACTATTGTACGTCTCAATGAACGTTACGGAACCACTGGCAGTGCCCGGGATAGACTTCGGAGTGGCCAACCACGAGTTACTACCCCTGCGCAAGATCGTCATATTGTGCTGAGTCACCTAAGGAATAGTTCTCTCCCGGCAAGTCAAACAGCAAGAGCAATAGTGGGTAGACGTGGGCAAGTCTCTCGAATGACAGTCATACGACGACTCAGAGATACAGGCCTTACTGCAAGACGACCTTATGTTGGGCCAAACTTGACTCACAGACATCGTCAGCAGCGCCTGCAATGGGCAGAGCAACATGTCAGATGGACTAGACTGCAGTGGAATGCTGTACTATTCACAGACGAGAGCAGATTCAACATATCCTTTGCTGATGAACGTATGCGGATTTGGCGACGGTGTGGAGAGCGCTTTGCAGATTGCTGTGTTCGTCAGCACAACCGATTGGAGGTGGCAGTATTCATATTTGGGGAGGTTTCAGTTTTCACCATCGCTTGCCTCTTCAAGTCTTCCGTGGAAATGTTAATGCTGTGACATATCGAGATGAGGTTCTGGATGCATTGGTTGCTCCTGCGTTCATAAATTATCCAGACTTGCAGCTTCTCCAGCAGGATAACGCACGTGCGCACACCGCATGCTTTACGCAGCAATATCTACAGCAGCAGAACATTGTGACGATTTATTGGCCTGCCCTATCACCAGACATGTCCCCTATAGAACATCTGTGGGACGAGCTTGGACGCAGAGTCTACAGGCAAGGTTCTCCAGCTAATCTGCAACAGCTCGAAGCTGCTCTGACACGTGAATGGACTTGACTCCCCGGAATTTCCTTCAGAGACTTGTGCGTTTCATGCGGAGCCGCTGCCAAGCTTGTTTGCAAGCACACTGTGGACATACCAGATACTGAGGATAGTGTGAATGATTTTTTTTATTGGTTGCATTTTTGGTTTTCTCCCTTGCCTGCACAGAATGCAATGAATTTCATAACAATCAAATGTACAAATTAATGACCAGCATGGATTCATAGGAAAATGAATAAAGATTCCAAATATGTAAACTTGTAAACACTTATATTTACATTTCACACTCTGTTCCTGGATTATACAGGTGGTGCGTTTTTAATGTGCTTTAGTATATATACCTATAAAGCAAGTAAGGTGATGATGATGGTAATATAAACCTATATAGCAATAATGATGATGATGAAGGTAATATATACCTATATAGCAAGTCTGATGATGATGATGGTACTATATACCTATATAGCAAGTATGAAAACAAAGCAAACAAAATAATTAAAGTGTGCTAACCTTGACAATATTTCAGTGTGAAAATAAAAAAATTATTACAGTTGATTCACTCATATCTACATTCCTTGTTTATTGATCATATAGCCACGCCAGCAGTTGGTTACCTTACTGGAAGTCTGAACCGAGAATTTATGTTCTCTTGTAGTTGTGGTTTGTGTAGTTTTAAGTTGATATGATCATTTAGCTAGTCACAAACACACATCATATAGCTAGTCACAAACACACATCATATAGCTAGTCACAAACACACATCATATAGCTAGTCACAAACACACACAGTCACAAAACTATTAAAAATCATAAATAAATTAGTTTATTGTTGAACTCACTGAAGACTTTATTTAGTTAACTTCTTATAAGGCAACTTCATTCTGAAAATATCATTCAAATACGGAAAATTTACAACCAAACAATTGATTATTATTGACCATACTTGCCAAATTCCATATCATAAATCTCTAACATAGTATATGCTCTCGCATTTAAGCAAAAAAACTTATTCGTTGCTAAAAATGGAATAATCGATTATATGTGCTTTATCAATCAATGAATATAAATTCTTTGCCGATTAATCGATTAATTAATTCATAAACGATCCCAGTTGTGACTGAAAGGAGCTCCTAAACTAAACTTATATATATATATGTCTTGCTCATACGTATGCTTTCACACTTATAATAAATGAATCAACTATGATTGTTATGTTTTAAAATGAGATGTTACAAATTTAATAATCAATTAGTTTTAACAGGTAAAGATAGAGATGAAATAATGGTAAATGTTATATGAAAATTAAAGTCGTCTTCATTGAGACTTGGTTTGAGGTTTGATATTTTTAAAAATTCTGTCCTTTTGCTGTTTTCTAGAACATAATTGATCTAGGTGAGCCCTGTAGCCGTGGTTTCGTCAGTTCTTCTGTGATGACGACACTTCACAGTCTGATAGCTTTGTTCTAAGAACAGTCTGATAGCTTTGTTCTACGAACAGTCTGATAGCTTCGTTCCACGAACAGTGTGATAGCTTAGTTCCACGAACCGCCTGATAGCTTAGCTCCACGAACCGTCTGATAGCTTCATTCCACGAACTTTATGACAAAATAAAGAAAACAAATGCCTCTGCTAAGTACATTTGTGGGCTGCAAATTAAAAGGCATATTGTCTCGCTGTCCACAAACCAATGTTAGTCTCTCTGAATAATTAAATTCTTTTGAGTATACACAGCGTATCTCAGGAAAAATGATTAGAAATCTACAATATTCTTCTGGGTATTAAAATGGGAAAATATGTGCGCGAAATCAATGATTTGGCCGAATTACAATTAACAAGGTACATATATCTCACAAAATGATACTATACATTGATGCACATGTGATGTACTCATCACTCATCACTGCTGCAGTCGGAGTCTGGTGTCACTGTTGCGTGCATATTTTGACGCACATATTACAAAAATCGATATGGCTATTTAATATGGAAAAGATATAGACATTCATTCATTTGTGTATGAAAATGCTGTCTATGGGTAAAGCGAGATAATCCATGTTTGATTCACACTTTTGATTATAGGAGTAATCGTTCTTGATATTGATCCGGCGCACGGATATTGCTCTTATATCTGTAATATATTTTTTTCTAATTCATATGTATTACATATTATTAGTACAAGTAGAATCAGTCCTATATTGTATATTTTGGATGGGTAGGCGGGACTAGATTCTTGTTATTCCGCTCTAGCGGAAGTATGAGTTGTCTTGACAAGTCGTGAGGAGTTCCGATGTACCGTGATAATGGCGGGTACGCATTTTTCAAAGGGCTGGTAGATTCTTTAGGAAAAATGATTTATGAAGTGGTTTTCTTCTAAAGGAGATGGTATCTCTACTAGAGTTTGTGTTAGAGACTCTCCTAAGGTACGGTACAATGTATAATTCGGACTCCATGTATTGCCAGACCCTATTTTGATGATCTCATGTCGGTTAGACCTAGATGGAACATTGTGCTTCGTATCGCTAGGGTCGTGTTTTGTATCGACGAAGATGACAGGCTTTCCTACAGCGGTTATGGCTACGTGAATTAACCTGATTACCGTAGAGCTGTATGGAAACATTTATGAAATGATTTATATGCCCATTATAAATTAACTTTGGCTTATATTCACCTTCCTACGAGTGAGTGAGTGACAACTCAGGGAGGCGGCCATGTTATATTTCTGTCATCATATGTTTTGATCACTGCCAAGAGAACAGATTACATATCCTATTATCGGACAGTGGCAAGGAGATCTCAATCTTGATAGGAACCCCCTTTTCGTGGTTTCATAATATGCTACAAACTATGGACGTCAAGCAACTTTAGTTATTTACCGATCCGCCTTCACTGACGCGTTTAGTCAGATAGGGGACGCGGCCATAATGTATCATGACATTGAACTTTTGATGTACTACCCATTATTTTCGAATGTGTCATGACTTTGGATCTGCTATGTATGCCTACAAATTGATGTGTCAACATACCCATGATGTACTCGTTATGTCCCAGTGTGTACGTCTGAATAAATTGTGTAAACAAAGATTCCAGCAGTCTGCATTGGTGCCTTGTAGACACAAGTGTATGAGTGATTAGATTGGTCAGAACACGAACAGTACACCATTCGCGTTAATCACACTCTACACTTCTACTCCATACATACACCATCCTGCGTCGGTTGAAGTGACCAAGTTTAGGGCCTGCTTCCCCTGGAGCCTTTGAGGGAAACTACTATTTACAGCTGCCTTGCCTTTTACAGACTAGGGCCTGGTTGCCTGATCTCAACAACTCTGTACACTCCTTTACAGATTGACACCTTACGGAGCGTGCGAGTGAAAACAAACTTTACAGTCACCTTTGCTGTCCGTTGTCTGTACGACTAGCAAGAAGAAATCACCAGCGCTTGCTGTAGTGGTTTATGAATATACTATTTTCATATGTTGAGATTGCCAGCAGCATATATAGCCGCTTAGCACGAAAAACATGTCAAATTCACATTTGTAAAATAAATGTTTACACTTACCACAAAGTAACTTTTGGGAACACAATCTCGTCGCACAGTTTAGAGTGGACACTAGCAACTTAGGTTAGATGCTTTCGAATCACTTGGTCTGGAAATGTTGTATTCCTCTTATGACGGGTGATCTGATTCCTTAGGTCTCCAGTCTTTGTATTTAAAACGCGGGTTTACTTTTTTAAGTTTTAAAGTTGCCCAAAAACTTCGATCCAGGTCCTTTGAGTTTCCAGTCTTTGTATTTAAAAAATGCGGGTTTACTTTTAAGTTTTAAAGTTGCCCAAATACTTCGACCTGTCACTTATAATTATGAATTTTTTGTCATTTTCTTGTCTCTGGCTCTGGTGAATTGCTAGCTTGCCGTGGCAATGCAGTCTGATCTGTGACTCCGATGTCGCTAGATTATTTTTCAATTCTCAGTTCAAATCCCAGGTTGTACTTCCGATAATTGTCCAATGAGAACCATTGTGTATTCCGGCTCTCACTTTACATCAATCCAATCTCTTTTGCACTATATGGGTAAGGGTGTTTAAATCATACTTTCCGCCGCGTGTTGTAAAATATCAAATTTTTAAATTCCAACGCGTGACCTCTTTCTAAAAATTCCGTAATGCTTCCTATGACATTCGTTATGCAAAACTCATTAATACATCTGTGCACTAATTTCTGTCTAGATGCTTTCCGCCAAAAAATGTCTCTCCAGACAGATTATCTGTAACAATTACACATCGATAGGCCGGCGGAAGCTATTATCTCATTATCACCTCTGTTTTCGCCCATCCCTCAGACGGCTTTCTCTGGCAGACAATATGGCGTTCTATTTTCATCGATCGTGAGCGATCATATTGTGTCAATAGAGAGCGCCTCTAACAAAGGTGGCTAGGCGACTCAATTGATAACGTCTTATCCGCTGACCGGTGTAATTAACCGGGTATTATTACGGTTCACTTGGCGCGGGAGTGGCACGGCAAAATGTAGCGCATAAAATATGACGAATAAAAATATGTGATACTGCCGGAGGGGACGAGAGTTATAAAAAGTGCAAGACTGATTTCGTCACAGCATACACACTTATGGTGTAGAAGGCCTAAACACAATTTGTTTTCTCAGATTTATCACTGTTTCGTCATATGTTGTTGCTTTTTTTTTCTTAAGTTCAGTCGAATTCACCGCCCTTAAATGTTTCGGCTCTTGGCGACAGCCTAGTTTCTATAATAGTTAAACCGCCCCTGACAGACTGTAATAAAATTATTGCTGTGTCAATGCTTACACTACAGGATGTACTCCTTCTTGAATCCTCGGGGTATGAGAATCAGAAGTTGGCAGAGAACACACAGAGAAGAGAACTGGCGACAGAAATTAAAATAATTAAGAAGACATAGAAATATATTGAGCTGATGGCACGTGACAGGAACTCTTGACATAGTTTGTTTGATGACCAAAGAAAGTACATTTTTTCCTCTGTTAATACGAGTTCCAAGCTTTCTTACTGCTTTTGATAGTTCTTTTTTTTATCTTCAAAGATGTATGTAGATATATAGACGTTATACAAGTTCTACTTGTTGTACTTATGTAGATATATAGACGTTATACAAGTTCTACTTGTTGTACTTATGTAGATATATAGACGTTATACAAGTTCTACTTGTTGTACTTATGTAGATATATAGACGTTATACAAGTTCTACTTGTTGTACTTATGTAGATATATAGACATTATACAAGTTGTACTTATGTAGATATATAGACGTTATACAAGTTGTACTTATGTAGATATATAGACGTCATACAGGTTGTACTTATGTAGATATATAGACATTATACAAGTTGTACTTATGTAGATATATAGACGTTATACAAGTTCTACTTGTTGTACTTATGTAATTATATATAGACGTTATACAAGTTCTACTTGTTGTACTTATGTAGATATATAGACGATGTTATTACCAAGTTCTAATTTTGTACTTATGTAGATATATAGACGTTATACAAGTTGTACTTATGTAGATATATAGACGTCATACAGGTTGTACTTATGTAGATATATAGACGTTATACAAGTTGTACTTATGTAGATATATAGACGTTATACAAGTTCTACTTGTTGTACTTATGTAATTATATATAGACGTTATACAAGTTCTACTTGTTGTACTTATGTAGATATATAGACGTTATACAAGTTGTACTTATGTAGATATATAGACGTCATACAGGTTGTACTTATGTAGATATATAGACGTTATACAAGTTGTACTTATGTAGATATTTAGACGTTATACAAGTTCTACTTGTTGTACTTATGTAGATATATAGACGTTATACAAGTTCTACTTGTTGTACTTATGTAGATATATAGACGTTATACAAGTTCTACTTGTTGTACTTATGTAGATATTTAGACGTTATACAAGTTCTGCTTGTTGTACTTATGTAGATATATAGACGTTATACAAGTTCTACTTGTTGTACTTATGTAGATAAATAGACGTTATACAAGTTCTACTTGTTGTACTTATGTAGATATATAGACGTTATACAAGTTGTACTTATGTAGATATATAGACGTTATACAAGTTCTACTTGTTGTACTTATGTAGATATATAGACGTTATACAAGTTCTACTGGTTGTACTGTCGTGTTTATTTCACGAACATCTTCTGACATTATGTTCAGATCAGTCTTAGCAGGGATCATTAACACGACATGGATGTCAAACAATTCTGATGGGTTTTTGTCGGCTTTAATGTTCGTATGGCGGGTCCATGACAGGTCACTATAGGTTCCTTCAAATTTTTACAGTTTAAAATTTATCATGACAGATGACCATGTGCAAAATGTCAGCTCCATTGGTTTTTTTAAACCTAGTGGAATGGGAAAAAAAAAACAAACAAACAAATAGTATAGCGTCTTACAAGGAGAAAGGACAGGAAAAACCTACGTTTCGGCCACAAGGCCTTCGTCAGGGACAGACAAACAAGACAGGAGGGAAAGAAAGAAAATGAGAATTAAGTAGAGAACATGAAACTATAAAAATAAGAGAAAAATAACTCCCTTGTGTCCAGTCACATGTCCAGTCACAGAAGCAAGATGGCTGCCACTAAACCGGAAAACGGAAGTCGAAAGTACATTAAAAACAAAAAATAAGAAACAATGAAAATAAGGACAGGAAAAGAGTTAGTAAAAAAATAAAAAAAAATAAAAAAAATAAAAATAAAAAATAAAATAATAATAATAATAATAATATATAAAGTGAGGGAAAAGCGATTTAGAGAAAAAAAAATAATAATAATAAAAAAATAAAATAAAATAAATAGATATAAATAAAAAAATAAATAAATAAAAATAAAAAAAATAAAAAATATATATATATAAAATAAATAAAAAATTTTTAAATTAAAAAAAAAAAATAAAAAAAATAAAGGGTGATCACATCAAAGTAGACAGTCATAATACAATAGGGACTAGATAAAGAAAGGCGTCTCAGACAAAAGAATGTTGGGTATTCAAGCCGTGTGGTTTAAGGCAACCCATAAGATGGATGAGGCGTTGTTCCTGGCGAAACCGACTGTTGGCGTCCGAGGAACAGGATCTGATAGCTGTCACCTGGATGTCAGTGGCACCGTGGTGGTCCGGGCCATTGAAGTGGATGGCCACAGGTGTGGATTTAAACTGAGAGATGTCGTAGAGGTGTCTGCAGAATCGGTCGCCCAGTCGTGTGCCCGTTTGGCCGATGTAAGTAATGGTGCAACGTTTGCATATAATAGCATAGATGACGTTGCGTGACTCACATGTGAAGCCATGTGTGATGGTGAACTTGGCATTGGGGAACGAGACTGAACGTGTTTCGATATCATACTGACATGTCTTACATCGTGTTCGGTTACATGGCTTGGTCCCAAAGTGGCCATCGTTGACGGTTTTCAAACGGCTGTGGACTAGGAGGTCCCTCAAATTTTTTATCCCGTCTATATGCCAGCAAGGGTGGCTCACTAAACACTTCCCGCGCCTTTGGGTCAGCTTGGAGGAGAGGAAGGTGACGATACAGGATCCTTTTGACAGCAGTGTTGTGAGGGTGATAGGTCATTATTAACTTGACTCTATCAGAGGAGGTGTTATGGCGGGGTTTGAGGGCCTCTAGACGTGAGATAGGGAGAACACGCTCTAAGGCAGAGGTAAGAACATCCTCTGGATACTGTCTGTTACGAAAGAAGTCCAACATTTCTTGTGCTCAGCATAGAAAGTTGTCATCATCTTGGCATAACCGACGGAGACGGAGAAGTTGTGAGAAAGGCAAGGAGTCACGACAAGCCGGAGGATGAGAGGAAGTATAAAGGAGGTAACTGTGTGCATCGGTGGGTTCGTAGTACACCGAAGTGGTAAGGTGGGTGGGGGGGGAGGGGGGGGGGGGGGGGGGAGAGTGATGGTGGCAACGATGTCGAGGAAATTAACAGAGACAGTGGAGATGTGAGAGGTGAATTGGATCGCAGGGTGGAAGTTGTTAATGAAGTTAATGAACCTAGATAGGTCAACCTCTGGCATATCAGTGAGACCTATGCCATCATCTATGTATCTAAGATACATCAATGGAAAAGGTTCAGGATACTGCTGCCACACCTGATACTCCATGTAGCCCATGAAGAGACAGGCATAACTGGGACCCATCTTGGTGCCCATGGCGACTCCACTAATTTGGTCAAAGAACTGTCCATTGAACTCAAAGGAATTGAGTCGAAGGACAAGTTCTGCAAGGCGCAGGAGAGTTACTGTAGCAATAGAGGGGTGCGTGCGCTGGTCCAGGAAAAACTGGAGAGCACGGAGAACATCAAAGTGAGGAATGGAAGTGTAAAGCGAGCAAACATCTAACAGAAATAAACGGTAGGTACAGTCTGGGGAAAGCTGGATAGAGGAAAATGTAGTAAGAGCATGGTTTGTGTCCTTTAAGAAGGAAGGAAGCTGCTCTACAATAGGCTGGAAGATGCCATCGAGGAAGTCTGATATATGTTCAGTAGGGCAGGCACAGGCAGAGACAATGGGTCTCCCAGGGTTAGAGGGTTTGTGAATTTTGGGAAGCATATAAAACACAGGCTTAGACCGCGGGTCAACACCCCCCATAAAATTTTGACTTGCTAGAACCCCGGGAGGGGAACGGAGTATCAAAGAAAGGAAAAAAATATGTTATGAACTGGACAAGTGCTAAAGAGACGCAAGTGGGGGGGGGGGGGAGGGGCGGGGGGGGTGCGGGGGGGGGGAAATGGTATATGATGAAAGTACGAAAAAAACTTCAATGTCACCAAATTTTTGACACGAGGTGACGGGAATTGGACGTTTTGCGATACC